>MPDP01000011.1:0-253897 GCA_030869315.1 Colletotrichum cuscutae
GAAGCACGAGGCAAAGGAGGAGAAGGCGGAGGAGGCCGAGGGGGGTAAGAAGGAGGCATGACAGAGGGAGAACAGGGGGTTTTAATGACTTTGCGTATTGATGAATGTTCAAGTTACAGACTTGTTGTACTTGTAAAGGTCTATAGTTCTAGTCTTGCTTCAATGTCGAAGTGGGAAGATTAAATGGCTGCGCAAGCGTCTACTCCTGTTTCGCAGGCTTGCGTCCTACCAGCAGGTACATGGGTGTGAAAATCTTCTCCTTGCCACCGAGAACAAGCGCATCAGCAGCGACACAAAGGCTATCTGACATCTTCATCATCCCAGGAGGGGCAAGTCTCAAAGTCTCCATAAGTCCAAGGAACCCATGCGTAAAAGCCCGTCCCAGCCCAGTCATGCGGAAGGTGTAGAGCAAGTCGCCCACCGTCTGCGCGTGTCTCCAGCTACCCGCGTCCAACGGCCAGTACCATGGGCTCGGATCCGGACGCTCTGCCATGTCCTCGTTCTGGATCATCTCGAAGCCCGCTGCTTGGAAGGCGCGTACAGCTTCGGATGCCTTGACCATGTTGGCGATGCCGTCTCCTTGTTCGATATCGATGCGGATCTTGCGCAGACGCAGGTCTTCGTTGTCGTATTTTTCCGTCATGACCCATTCGTAGACGCCAAAGACACCACCAGGCTTGAGGACTCTGAAGATCTCAGAGTACACGTCTTGTAGGGACGGGGCGTGGACGGTGGCTTCGATGGCGTAGACCGCGTCAAAGGTGTTGTCTTCGAAGGAAATGTTCTGTTGAGCATTTGTTGTCAGTTGGGCTCGCAGGTGCGTTTTGTTGAAAGTAGGGATTCATACCATGAAGTCGCCTTGGACGAATTGGACCTGCTTATCCAACTTTGATTTCACGGCATACCTCGTGGCCCGTTCCACCTGGTACTCGTTGATGTTGAGACCGGTAATGTACGCCCCCGTGAACTTGGCAATCTCCCGAGCAGGTCCGCCCACGCCGCAGCCAACATCCAGCACCTTCATATCCTTCTTAATATCGATAACGTGAGCGAGGTAGTGTTCGTGTCTTGCGATGCTCTGCTGGAAAGATTCACCGGCAGAAGGGCGAGAAAAGTGGAAGCTTTGGCCGAAGCCATACTCGTAGAAATCGGTCGCCAAGTTGTAGTATCTAGAAAGCCAACAATTAGACCACAAGATTGCTTATTGGTGTGAGAGTCGAGCTTACTGCCGAGTAAGAGAAGCGTAATCTGCTGTACGAGCCTATATGACACCAATAGTTAGGCAAAGTTGGGTAAGAGGTCCGGTCAAACGTACATGACGGTCTTCTTTCGTTTCTTTTTGTGCGCTCTTATTATCCCAATGACTGAAGTACTCGTCCGTGGCCGCCTTCTGGGCTTCGTAGTCCTTCTTCAACATTGCTGACATGCCGACGTCTTTGGACGTTCCCTTGTGGAGAATCTTCTCAAACGTGGCATCTTTTGCCAAGAGCATCTGCCCTTCCTCTGGAATAGTTCCAACCATTATGATGAATGACGAGGTCGGATTTGTAGATGACTGTGACTTGTGATCGAGTTGGAAACGGTTGATTTGCGATGCCCAGAATTGGTAGAAACTTGGCAGAGGTTGTTGAAAGACGTAGTTCTCGAAGTGTTGTCATCCTTTTTTATCAACACGAGCGTCTCCTCTGCTTTTAAGTGATTTTTCTTCAACGTTGCTTTCAACCATCAATTCAATAAGTTGGACATATTGATTCTATCATTCACACAGTAAGGAAGGCTGAGATGTCAGACACGAATACGTGATAAGCTCCTCGATGGCAATCAAATCCGAGTACGAATGCGCCTCTCTACCCCCACTGCGGATGCCAGAACCGTCAACTCGGGCAAAGCTCTGGAGTCTCTCTGATTCGTCAACCCTGCCTAAATGGGAAAGACGGTGGATCGCGAAGATGATGCAACAACCCGTTCGCTCCCGTAGAGCCGTGTCCTCACTCAATGGAGGATTCTGATGAAATTTGTGGATATCTCTCGAAACGTTCTGTCCTTTCTGCAGGCATCATTCCGCTTTACCATGCTTTCTGATGAAATTGCCGGTCTTCGGGAGACCCATATTTCGAGCCTATTGTGGAAAGGCGCCGGTCTGACCTGTCCGTGCTGCTCGCAGAGCCATGGACACGAATACGAAGAACGGCCGGATCCAATACTACTTGCCTTGATATCGATGATTGAATAGTCGGCACAGAGGGACACCGGATGCTGGTATATCGTAGGTATTCTCAACATCAAAGCGAATGGACATTGCACGAGGTGACTCTTACGCTTCTTGCCATCATAAATATCCCTCAAAAAAGCTTAGCTCAATGGCGCATCATGGATTGTGGCAGCCACAGTCTCAAAGTAGGCTCCATCCATGCCCAGGGGTTGTCTGCGAACTTGCTAAAGCAGACCCGCTCGTTGTCCTTGAGCTTAGCGTGGCGTTCAACTCCTAATAATCATCATTCCGCCCCAAGTCGTGAAACTAATGCATTATCTGCTAACCCGTGATCATGTTGTCGTGTCAGAACCATAGAGCCATACTTTTGATCGCATAAGGCAACGATAACCTGACTTTCATTAGGCGGGTAGTTAAGAGATGAATGGATTGCGACAGGAACACACAGGACTATGGGCTATTGTTATCTCTACAATGGCCAAGTTCTGCTGTGCTCTCCCGATGGCGGGGTATTCTGTCCGTACTACTTCTACCGCTTCCGTGACTGGTGCGGGGCGGAGCCTGGTGCCCGGGGACGGGTCCGGGCTCAGGGGTTCCGGAAACTTCGGAAGACAGCCGGCGGGCCTAGCATGTGATAATCGGAGCCGTGGAGATGAGACGGGCCCGGCCACTTGGTACTGCCCCATTTTGATGCTGCGGTAACGATGGACTTAGGCCCGAACCCGGTTACCTATGGCTCCACTTACGGTGCACATCGAACGGAGCCGTGACTCGTGACTCGCGATAATCCTATCCGGATCGTACAGCGGGATACTCGTGCCGTCCTTGTCACTCCCGTCGGCAGTCTTGTGTGGTAGCCTTCGTCAGCCTCAATCGCTTGTCATTTTCTAGGTTCACGTCTCATTGACACGATAATGAGTTCGCCCTAAGCCGCCTTCAAATCTGGGTTGGCCAGATTTGCGGTTGTCTGTCTAAGGATCTGACTGTAGATCTGACAGAGCCGCATCATGCATTGCCCTGAAGAAATCGAGATATATCATATATCCTGTCGTGTCACTTAGATACGATGGATTTGGGCAGAAGATTCGATCATTTGCTGACTGCCCGTCGATATCCGAGGCACGTGTAAGATCTATCCGGTGAGCTTGGTTTCTACATCTGGAGATGATTGGAGGGCCAAGACTCGGGGTGATCACGATGGGCTGCGGGGGGATGTCGCATAAGCGAGCAATGACGACAACGTGGCAGGTGGAAAGGGGACTTATTGGCTCTGTCGGATGCTTGCTTGATCTTGTGTCCACCACAAGTTCCATCCCCGGACTCGACCTCTTTGTTCCACATTGTCCCCGTGGAGAGAGATGCTGTTGACTTGGTCGAGCCTCGACGATTGACCCAGGAATCCAGGTGAGGCCGGCATCGCGCCGAACGAAATTGGGCAGAAAAATTAGGGAATGGTTGAGAGGAGCTCCTAATTTCAGCGAAATTCTGCTCGCGCGTGATACGCCAGTGTGCTTTTTTGAGTTTCGCGGACCTGGAACTCGTTCAGTCTGGGGGCGCTCACCCGCCCAACCTTCTTCTCGAAATTCCAAGTATCCTCACTCCACCGTACCCCCGCCAGAGACTCAAACAAGAGACCAGAGACCAGACCAACGAACCTTCAACGTTGCGTAAAGACGGTACCGACCAATCGCTGGAACTCTGGCGCCAATCCCCGCCTAGCGTCCCGCGATATTCTTGATGTATCTGCGGGAGGCTACGCGGGGAAGAACGCTGCCGTTCGCCGTTCGATCATCAGGCGGTTTGCTAAGAAAAAGGCGCTTGTCTGTTGGGAGTTGGTACGGATACGGCACACGTACGCAGTAGTGTACGGCAATAGTGGGATAACTTGATGGGGGTCGATCGCTGCTAGATCTCTCCTCTCACTCGCAGCCCCCAACTGTCAGGATCGTAAAGAAAGGGAATTTGAACCAACAGGAGCAACCAACGCCAACCCCAGAACACCCACAGCGACAGTCATCCCATCTGCAAGTGTCTGTGGCAGGGATGCCTAGTTTCAACGACGTCAGGCAAGAAGACCTATTGGCCGTCCCGCCATACGAAATCTCGCAGAAATCTTCGCCCCAATTGCCGGTGGGTGGAATCGCCGAATGTTCTCTGTGCCGCCATTCGTCAGACATGGATTCTTGCACAGGATCCCTACCAAGCTACTCCCTGGTGGGAAAGGCTCGCTGACCCGAAGCAGCATCAGGTACGCCACATGTGCGCAGGGATGTACGCGGTGTCGCCGGCGAACATTTCTAGTGTACGGTACGGCAAGTCTAGACATCCAGCTGGCACTACCGTCTCACTCTGTGGTCTTGTCTTTTTGAGTTTTGGGCTGACAGTTTTTCTCTCCTTTTGGGTGAGGCGAGAAGTGTCCGCTAGAGCCTAAGCAATGCCATCCCGTACTTTGTCTGATGTGGGTTTCTTCTCCTTTTGCCGTGACCCTCCCACCCCTTTCCTTTCCCAATACTTGACCCATCCACGTCCATATGCGACCCAGCCGTTCGAGACATCTCGCTGTCAATCCCCAACCAGCAAACAAGTACCAACCACACTGCATCTCCAACCCCAGACCATCCATCCCTCGACTTTCCCCGCGCGAGCCAATGGGTCGCGGAGAAAGTGGAGCATAGCGTGGTCCTTAGTCCCGGATTCCAAGCCTTGGGTCCTAGACTGCTAGGGGGAACGGGCGAAAAGGAAGCCTTGGGGTTCTTTGGTTCTGTCTTCTCGCATTGAAGTGCGGCGACTTAAGACACGGATGGTCCATAACGTCAACATCATACATACCTTCTTTCCGCCACCTTGGAATTGAATTTGAGCGAGCCAGTGAGAAGCCGCGCCGCTTAATCGACTACCTTGTTTCTCCGGGAAGAACTATCACCACCACCTCCTTGGCGCATAGCATCAGGTTGATCGAGCAAACGTCTAGACAAGATATAAGATGATCTGATATCCCCAGTCTCAACACATCTTCAGAACATCAGCTTCAGCAACTTCATTGGGATTGACAACAATTCAAGCTCGAGCATCTTCGATTCCCCTTGACAGGAGTCTTAGAACACCCGCTCTGATCTTATAAGATCGAGCCCGAACCCACATTCATCCCCGGTTTATCAATCCTTCTTCATTCCCCATTTTTTTCACCAGTACATCGCAACCATGGTGCACATCGGATCATCCGCGGGCAGGGCGCCGACCGAGACCATCCAGATCGACTCGGAGGCCACCCGCCGCATGTCCATCGCCGACGCCGACGCCGCCGGGCTCGCTCGTGAGGCGGCCAAAGCGACCGAGGCCGAGCTCAGTATGGGCCTCATGGCATCGATCAAGCTCTACCCCAGGGCCGTGATGTGGTCGCTCTTCTTCAGCACCGCCGTCATCATGGAGGGTTTCGACAAGACCCTCATCGGCAACCTCTATGCCTACGACGTCTTCCAGCGCAAGTTTGGTGAGATCCAGCCCGACGGCAGCTATCAGTTGACTGCGGCGTGGCAGGCTGGTCTCAGTAACGGCGCGCTTGTCGGCGAGATCACCGGCCTGTTCCTCAACGGTATCATTGCCGAGAGATACGGATACCGCAAGACCATGATTGGTGGCCTCGTTGGCGTCACGGCTTTCATCTTCATCATCTTCTTCTCCGAGACCCTTGTCCAGCTCTTGATCGGAGAGATGCTCATTGGTATTCCATGGGGTATCTTCCAGACCCTGACTGTCACCTACGCCTCCGAGGTCTGCCCCACACATCTGCGAGCCTACCTTGTGAGCCACAATATTCCCGCCAGATCCTTTTTTGGGCTAATCGCTAACTCTCTATTCAGACTACCTATGTCAATCTCTGCTGGGTCATTGGTCAACTCATTGCCAGCGGTGTTCTTCGAGGTGTCATCACCCGTACTGACGAGTGGGGATACAAGATTCCCTTTGCCCTTCAGTGGATGTGGCCCGTTCCCCTCATCATCGGCATTTTCTTCGCTCCCGAATCTCCCTGGTGGCTCATCCGCAAGGAGCGCCTCGACGACGCCAAGAAGTCTCTCATCCGCCTCACCAGCCGCAACCAACAGCAAAACTTCAACGCCGACGAGACCATTTCCATGATGGTCCACACCAACGAGCTCGAGAAGGCCGCGCAGAGTGGAACAAGCTACATTGACTGCTTCAAGGGCACCGACCTTCGCCGTACCGAGATCGTCTGCGTCACATGGGCCATTCAGACTCTTTGCGGCTCGACGTTCATGGGATACTCGACATACTTCTACCAGCAAGCCGGCATGGCAAAGGAGAACGCATTCACCATGTCCTTGGCCCAGTACGCTCTCGGCGCCCTCGGCACAGTCTTCTCCTGGTTCCTGATGCAGCACTTTGGCAGACGCACTCTCTACCTCTCTGGCCAGGGCATCATGTGCGCCATTCTCGCAGCCATTGGCTTCGCCTCCTTGGCTGGAAAGTCCAACGTCGCCGCACAGTGGGCCATCGGCAGCTTGCTCCTCGTCTATACCTTCATGTACGACTGCACTGTCGGCCCCGTCTGCTACTCTCTCGTCTCTGAACTGAGCTCGACCCGCCTGAGAACCAAGACTGTCGTGCTCGCGCGTAACCTGTACAACATCACCGGAATCACCACCAACATTCTGACCCCGCTGATGCTCAACCCTTCTGCGTGGAACTGGGGCGCCAAGAGCGGTTTCTTCTGGGCCGTCAGCTGTGCCATCTGCTTCGTCTGGACCTGGTTCCGTCTGCCTGAGCCCAGAGGCCGCACCTATGGCGAGCTCGAGATTCTCTTTGATCAGCGCATTCCGGCACGCAAGTTCAGGAAGACCGAGATTGCTGGTCTCACTCACGGAGCTCAGTCCACTGACAGAATTTCCGAGAAGGAGTCCATGGCGGCCGTCAGCCAGATTGAGAAGACTGCCTCAGCATAGAAGTTTTTGAGAAAATGAAGGTGAAGGATGGATTGTTTCGGGATTAGTCTACGTATACCATTGGATCAGAGAAGGGTTTGGATTTTCAGCAGCAAGCATTTTGCACACATATCGTCTTTAGATTTTTTGCCAAAGATTAATCTTATAAATTTCGTTGCTCAATCATTCTACATTCGTCTTATTGTGTCCAGATTGTGAATGGCTCCCCGCGACTAGTAATTACTTGCTAACTGGGGAGATTTCCAGATGATGGATTTAACATGAGATAACTCATCCATGTGATGATTCACCGATGTCAATAGTCACCTAAGTTATGAGTCTTTGTGGAATGCCCCCAACTTCTATTTTTCAACGTACCAGACTGCTTACCTGCTGTATAGCAAGGTTGAACTAGGAGAAGTTGCGACCAGCAGAAGAGAAAAGCCATCATTCATTGGACTCAGTATTCAGCGATCGCTCTCTCCGAGCTCCGGGAAGCGGGGCGGCGGATGAGAACCGGGATCGCCCGGCTGCCTAACGTGCCCGGGCATTCTAAGCTGGCCGGCGTAGCCCTATGGCTCGGTGTACCTTGGCCGCGACGAGGTCCAATCGGACCAGATTCATACTAGTAATCGGAGTCCATCTCCGTGACAGGGACATGAGAAACCTTTCTTGAATGCGCTGCAAATTCCTGTCGCCTAGGATGGAATCCTAGACTAGAACTTTGGGTGACTCATTCTCTTTTCTTTCTAGCTTCCACTGTAGGACTGATGAAAACTTAAGGTAGGCAGCACACTCCTCCTATAAGACCTGGGTACAACTTCTAGGAAGCCTTCTCCAAAGGATTCAGGATGTGGCTGGTGCAGGCAATGACAAAGCTTACCTAGCCGTGAGGATTGTGTGCCAAGACGCCAGAGCTTCCGAAAGCCGTTGCCTAATTAATTACTACCTCCACAGTGGGCAGGGCTGAAGTCGCTAGATTGAGGGTCCCATCCCCTGAAATCAAAGCGTCTCATGGCCCTAATTCTCAACATCGAAGGTCGAGATGGAGGGGGCGTCATGTCTATTGCAGTCATGGTTCGTCTGTTCCACGACTTTGAGCTGTCAGACAGGTGTCTATTCCCAGAGCCAACAAGTGATCCACGGTGGCTTGTCTATTGATAGATGGTTTAAGCTTAAAATCTGTTGGAGAGACATGGTCCCCTGCTGTCAGTGGTGGTGGTCCCAATGGACGCGGCTTGGTGGCTTACACCGGTAAAGCCAACCACAAGCCCAAACCCCGAAGATAGTGAACAAACTTGAGAAGTCTTTGTCTGTGATGATTTTGGTAAAGATTGTAGTCGCTGTGAACCGGCGTGAAACGTTTTACTTTGCAACTATACGGTAAACTTCAGTTCTTTGTCTGAATGAAGGAAGTATTTGCCATTTGGCCGAGTCCCACTTCGAGCAGTCACAAGTCATCTGGGACAGCCCCTCGACTCCTGCTTGAAACTCACGACATCGCTTAGTCGTGATGCTATCGTCAACAACCCCCGAGGGCGAGAGTAACTGGACTCTCGAGCCATTGCACCCGCCTATTCAAGAAGAGGACCGCGATAGCTCTCGCCCAATTAAGAAAAATAAATCATAAACAAACCCACCATGGATTTCCTGGGCGAAGCTACCTAGGTAGCAAGCCTCCCCTGCAGTGAAACCAACGATCCTCTTCTTCCACCCATCACCACCCCCAAACCATCCACCCTCGCACAACCTCCGCTGCGCCACGTAGCACAGGGATCCCCATCCGCAAACACCAAGACAATTATTCTCTTCTCCCCATCTCGCTTGTGGCCGTTACCGGTCTGTGTGGGGGAGAGGAATATAAGAAGCGCCCACCATGCCTCACCCTTCGCAGCTCATCTTCCCCCCGCCTCCCGGCACCGATCCTGCTCTTCTCTATTTTGGTGGTTGGCCCGAGATCACCTACCGCACAACCCTCGAGCCCGGTGACCTCACCTTCGACTCGGACGACGAGCTTGAGCCCCTTCTCGGCCTCACCAACAGCGAGATCATGGCCTACGGCGATCAGCAGGGCGCTGCCGCTGGTGGTGGTACTACCGCCGGCCAGAGCAGCATCCAGAATCGCATGTGCCCCAACATGCGTACTTGCTGGGCATTCTCCTGGGAGTCGTACAACCTGAAAACCTCTGACAAGGCTGTGCTCCTTCGACGTATCTGCATGATCATTATTCTCGGTATTCGGACCGCCATCACCATCATCGGCATCGTCCACGACGTTACCCACGCTCAGATCGTCAGCCTGATTCTCGACATTATTCTTGGAATCTTGGGATTCTTGTTCATCGCCTGGGCCCTTGCCGTCATCGGTCAGGCCGAGGGTCGCCGCAAGGTTTTGGGCGTCATGGTTGTAAGTACTTGTCTGAGATGAGGTGGGGTCTGGTGAGATGAGAGGACCACAGCTAATGAGCTTTTGTTTTTTCCCAGGGTCGCTGGCACTTCGATATCTTCCTGCTCGTCACCGCCTTCATTCACGCCGCCATCCTCGTCGGCAGCATTATCGGCTTTGGCAACGGCGGCCGTTACGCTACCTGGCTCATCATGTGGCTTCTCATCTTCGGCGTCGCGTGGGTCGCTACCTGGCCCGCCGAGGCCGAGAGCTACGCCTAGTCGAGCAGCATAGCATTGCCACGATGGCGTTTTCTTTGAGTGACACGTTCGGAATGATTCGCCAGTTCAGGAGTTACAAGTCGCGTGATGAAATTGGGCTGGATCGAAGAAGCAGAAACTTCGGGCGTTACAATACTGATATGGAAGGGCAAGGACGGGAGGAAGGCCCATGAAAACTGATGCTTCACTCTGGAATTCGCGATACCCTAGCATAGGTAGCTGAGACTTGCTGAATTGCGTGAGCAATATGGCTTCGTCTGGCTGAATGAGATCAAATGAGACACCAAGTGCTTTCGTGAGCCTCGTGAACGCATCGCAATAAAAAATGGCTGCACTGTTGGTCGGTCCGACTTCTGCCTCATGGCATCAAGCTAGCGCTTCTTGGACATATGTATGAAATGAGAGCCACGCTCATCAGACCTCGAGGTGGGTGAGACAGAACCAGGTGCTGCGTGCTCCCTCTTGACCGCTCTGGATGCGCTCTGGATGAGTCAAATCCAGGCGATGTAAGCTTCAGGCTGCCGTAAGTCTCATCGCGCAAGGTGTATGAGTGACCCGAAATGCATCGAGTCCTTGAATCGCTCATCGTCGCGTCGATTCGCTGGCGCGGTTCCGGAGCGGGCTCCGGAGCTGCTGTATCTGCCGGCGGTGAAGCGGGTCTCGCCCCACGTGATGCTTGGTGGTGTCCGATCGGTGGTTTGAGCGAGTTCTGTTGCGGCAGGCGATCTCATTTGATGAGGTGTACTGAGTTACTCCAGTTCTCCAATCGCTTGAATGGGAGTTTGGGGCGATTCAATCACGTCTCCTCACTCCTGCAAGAATATCGCGCCAATTGAAGCATCTGGTTGAGGCTGTTGCCGATCCAATGTGGCATCTCAGAGATTGACGACTCACTAGACGGTCCGCAATGTTGTGGAACAATCACAAAATGAGGCTGCTGCGAATTGGGGGAATAAGCTCTTTTTGAATTCGCTCTCAGGGAGTATCGCATGCAATCGTGGAAATGAAAGACAACTTGGACAGATAGACAGACCGACCGACCCTTGTTGAACCCCAAAAGAAAAAGAAGGAAAAGTCCGAGGGCTACCCAAAGAGGCGATTTGCCCCGCTCATTTGTAGCCCAGTCTCTCCAGAATAGATTGACCAGCGGGAGCACCGCCTTGTCCCTTTCTCAGGCCGGCGTCGACACCCTTGACGTAGTCAAGAACGCGGATGTGTTCCTTCTTAAGCTCCTCGAAGTCGTGGGACAGCTGCTCGTGCCATGGGTACAGGACGAAGACCTGGAAGCCGAGGGCCGACGAAGCGACGAGGAAGTTGGTGAGAGAGATGGCTCGCGTGATGAGGACCATTGTTGCGGTTTGTTTGTTGGTGTTTACGTGCGTATTGAGTGTTGTTGACTCTCACTTCTTTGTTGCGAAGTGTTCGGTTTGCTCGGAATCTGGAGTCACGCGAGCCTGGTCAACAAATGCGACTGCGACCTCGCGGGGTATCTTGGCCCGAGCGAGAATTGGGTAGGATGATCACGGCTTACTTGGTTTTATGATTCTGCAGATGTAATGGCCTGGATCTATATGTGGTCGATCTGTCGTAAAAAGAAAAGGCAAAGAGAGAGGAACTTGGTCTATTGAGGAAGAAAAACGATTAAGGACAAAAAGAAAAAGTGTGGTGTAGAAGAGGAAGTTCGACGATTGACGGCAAGGAAACGGGCAGAAATTATTATTCGAGAGGCAACCCGGGGATGATACCTGAAAGACCCTTTTGGGACAATGGGAACCTCCCCAGGTGATTACCTCACCGACAGCGGCCCGGCGGCAAGGTGGGACCTCCGACGAGCACGCTCGGACTTGGACGGGTTGGTTGGCTCCCACGACGTGGAGGGAGGCTCAGGGCTTGTGAAAGGATCACGCCGAGTAACACGAGCAACACATATTATGGTACATCCGCCTGCCGGGTACCTTACGTGGGGGCGTTCATGTAAGTTAGTTGTAACTGTAACTTTCTTGCTGGTTCTCGTCACTGGCCTGAGCCTTGAACATGACCTCGGATAGCGCCAACAACCAGCACCAAGAAGAGAAGAAGAACTGCAAAGCAATGGCTGGCCAGGCGTATCAAGCGTATCCGAATGCTCGGCAACCATGTCTAGGTGCCGCAAAATCGCAAACGAGAGCATGTCAAGTGACGGCTGGAAGCCCCGAGAAAGGAGGGAATGATTCAAGGCGGATGGGGTCGAGGTGGCCTGACTTTTATGGAGCCTGTCTTTGCCGCCAAAACTGCCTAATGAAAACTAGAGAACTTCCCGGGGTGGAGCCGGGAGACCGAGGGCCCAAAACCAACGGGCCTCTCCGACTGGCTTGCGGCGTCTAACGCCCTTCTCTCGCACAACGCAGTCCTGCAGCTTGCCTCCATGGGCCCTATCCGCTAGACAGAAACATGGAGTGAGAATGTGACCTCGAGCTTATACCCCTAGTCCTTTGGCTTCTTTGTTTAGTTCAGCCGGGAACATTTTTGAGGATTCGATGGGGTTCGTCGGGGCAGGAAACATGCGTCTGCAGGGGACGAATGACGCATGTGAAAGTCTTCCTAGGTGTGAGCGAGCCAACTGCGACGAAAATTCGCCCGCAGAGGCCACTGAAAGCAATCTCACTACTGATAAGTACAAAAAGTGGTTACGATAAGTCACATTGGTCGCGTTTGACTTTGATAATCTGGCCAGGTGATGAGTAATGTTTCTCTATTCAATTCATCTACATCGGAGCACACTTACACAACAGAACCACCAATGATCCGCTGCTTGAGATCTTTCAGTTGCCCAGACGGAAGGGTGTCGCGGAGCCCTAATGCCATCTCAACCTGACACAGCTTCACAGGAAAGACTCCAGTTACGCAGTAAGGACCAAAGGAAGGCTCAGTAAATAAGCCGGGCTGAAGATCACCCAGCGCTATCCCCAGAGTCCGTCGACCTTTGAGCCGTTGAGGAATCGAACCAGCTGTTTGCCCCGCATACCGCAGGCCCGGGTTGACGCCGGTAGCGGGAGCTGGAGAGGGGCACATCAGTTCGGGCTGCCACGTGTTGGTGGAGCATTGCCTTTCCGAAAGCTGCCGATGCTGGGCCCACCACCGCCGCCCTTTCGATTTGGATCACTGCATGTCTTCTCGGACAGTCGAGCGCTTCGTGATCGAATTCCATCTCTTGATGCACTAGTTTTGGTTTTGGGAATGAAGAATTAGAGACCAGACTCTATGCATCGACAGCCTAAGTCTTGCCATCCGCCATGCCTTGATAATTTATGTTGAGAGCTCTTTGGGTTCTTGACTTCACCAACAAGTTGTCAAAGGTTGCTGGTGTCAGCGCTCGATAGAGACTGAGCGGAAAATTGTCGAATTCGACTTGAATTTTATCATGAACTCCAGATATGTTACGGGCATCGCTATAGAAGTTGAGTTGTATCATCCGGAGTTAAGTTCAGGATTCTGCTTGGTAACTCAATACATGTATGGACTTTAGTCTCAAGTATTTACTACAGGCCAGCATGTGTCTGTCAATGATGATTCACAGCGCAGAATTTACGGTAATAATTATAGTATCATGAGCTTTCTAGTTCAGTGTCGATGTATCAGAAGACGAAAGCATGTGATCGCGCAATGATCAGAAAACACAACTCGGAAGCCCAAGTCCAGCGCGCCTTCCACAAGATGTTATCTAATTGCCGAGATGCAATCTTTCGTGTGATTTGGCATGATACAGATTCTCTTAGATTTTTAGTAGCTCTGGCTTTCTTAGACCTTTAGCTGACTTGAGCTGGACGAGCCGGCAAGTGACAACATTCCGTCGATTTGATAAACGCAAGTAGAGATGTATTTTTGTCACGAGTTATGGCACGCAGCAATGGGCATACGGAGTATAATAAAAGTGGCTTAACTATCTAAGTAGAAATAGATAAAAGGAAAAGGTTTATATATATAGTATTTAAAATAAACACGTAATTTAGCACGTAATAGGTACTTTATAAGATACGGATTACGTAATATACCCCCTAATTACTACCGCTAGGGAGCTATTATACCTAAAATAGGATCTCTAAATACCCTTATAAAGGCCCGATTTAGTTAAATATAAATAAAAAAAAATAAGTATAAGGGATATGCGTCTTTTAAACTGTGTTTATTATAAATATATCTTTTTATTTAAAATAAATAGAATCCTAACTTAAAATAGTACGTATTTTATTATTTTTAGTATATAAATTATTAAAAGCGAGGCTACTTAACTACTTCGCGTATATCTAAATTCTCGTAATATTACTTAGCTATCATTTTTCTTCCTCTTTTTAACCTTTTATAATTACTATACATACCCCGGTTTACTACACGCGCGCCTATGCTATTAAATTAATTATTAATTTTATTTTAAATATAAATATTTAATATATTTAAAAGTAATAGTAAGTTTTATATAATTTTTATAATACGTTTTATATATAGAATATATAGTTTATTAAGAGTTTAGATAAATAATAATAATAACGAGCCCTGTAAAGTTATTACTCTTCCGTACGCTTTTTAACTTACTTATTAAGGCCTAGTTACTAAGCTCTCTCTCCCTAGCTAAGAAAATATCGAAGTTATTAATCGAGATACTAAGAACTTTATTAAGTTCAAGGCTTTTTTTAATAATATTAATAAGAGTAATAATAAAGTAAATAATAATAATAAAAGCTTTAATAAGCTTTTACTTATCTCCTCCTCAGAGCTTAAGAGTAAAATTAAATTTAGTTTAGAAATTAAGCTTTTTAAAAAAGGTATATTATATATTATTATCTTAAGAGTTCGTATTTAATATTATTTTAGATTTTAAAAAACGTAAAGCTAGCTCTTTTTAAAAGAGTAATAAAAAGTAAAAAAGAACGCCGAGAGGCTAAAGTACTCCCTATAATAAATATAGTTCTTTTTACTATTTTAAACTTATTTAACGTATACTTAGTCTTTAAAAAGCTTAAAAAAAAGCTCCTAAAGAACGGGAGATCTAGTATATACCCTATTTTTAAATAGCCCTCTAGTATATTAACTATAAAAATAATAGTCGTTATTTTATAAAAAGTAATAGCTAATATATACGCTATTTTAACGGCTATTTAGCCGTATAATATATTAATATACTAATCGTTTTATAATTAATAACTTAAGCTCTTACCGAGGCTATTATAAATAGCGCTCCCTTTTTTATAAATATATTATCCTTTTTCATTATTAAAAAGCATATTCCTAACTATAGTTTTAGTAAAATATTACTAAGCTCCGCGGTATTATTTACTAAATAAATAATAATACTAAGATATATAAAAACTATATTAGTTTTTATACTAGGGACTTCTTTTTTCTATGCCCCTGGGCCCCTCCCTTAAGTACGCTTATATTATTAATTATACTTATTATAATCGTTTATAACTAAATTTTTATTATATTACCTACTCTCGTACCCTTAGTTATTAACTTAACGGTCGCTCTACTTTTTACTTCTCTTATTTATAGTTTCGAGGACTTTAAAATATATAAGGTATAGTTTTTAATAAATATAATTAGTTTCCTTATTATTAATACTATAGTCCTAGTAATCTCGTACTTCTTAAACTAGGATTTTAAATAATAAGTACAAGCCCTAGTCTTATTTTTATATATATATATTTTATAGAGTAAGGTTATTTTAAAAGTTTAGGCCTTTAGACTAAGAAAAGTTTTATTTTATTTATTTTTAAGCCTTTAGACCGTACTCCGGGTTCCGCTTATTATCTACTTTTAAACATCGAGCTTTTTTAAGCATAGCCTGAATTAATTATTTCTAATTACTTTAGCTATTTATAATAACTTCTTGCGTATTATAAAAATTAAGAAATATATAAAAATATTCGAACTTAGCTTATAAAAGGTTTTTAATAAGCTTATTTATTAGTATATTTTTTATTACTATATAAGTAACCTCGAAGCTACTTTTAGTATACTCTTATTTTAGTTATATATTCTAAATATTAATATAATATAATTAAGTAGCTATTCTTTTCCTTTCTCTTACGACGAGCCGAATTATTTATTAATTATTATAGTTAACTAACTATACCTTTTTTAAGTTAAGGGTAATATTTTTAAAAAAGCGTTTTAGAGCTATCGTCTCTTTTATAGTTTTTTTAAAATAAAAAAGCTTAGTTTTAGGAGTTAACGTTATAACCGTTACTTAGCGTACTAATTTTTATTAAATAAGATTACTAAAAAAGAATATTATATAATTTTAAAATAATCGTTATATTACTTTATTATTTATAAAGCTAGTATCTCTAGCTAAGAATAATAATTACGTACTAATACGCTACTATAATAGAGCGTAAAATATTTTATTATATAGAAATACTAAATATATTAGTTATTTATTTTAATATAGGTTACGCTCAGGTTAGTTAAGAAACGTAATAATTATAAATAAGTAAAAGCGACGTTTAGTTTAATTATAATAGCTATATAAAGTACACTTCTAACCTTTTTTTAGTAGCTCTTTATTTTCTTTTTTAGTACTTATTCCTCGTTTAGTCTAAACTCTTTTTAAAAAAAAGGGTAAGCTAGTTATAGCGAGTTTATAAAGTTAAAACGCTTAGTAACTCGCTTAATATATATATTATAAATAAAGTAAATTTTATAAGTAAGATAGTCTCGTAAAATTCGTACTCTAAAGACGTAATTAATCGGTTAGTTCTTTTTAAAATTAATATATTCTTTTATATTATTTACGATTTCTTAAGCTACTTTTTAGTCGTCTTAATAATAAAGAATAATAAAGTTATTAATATAGAATACTAATATTACCTTTTTATTTACGGTTTAATAAATATAGATCTTTTCGTAGCTATATATTATATTTATATTACGAAGTATAAAAATAAAAGTTTAGAACTATAAAATTAATAAGTCTTAGAGGCCGTATAGAGCGTATTAAAGTTTACATATTTTATTAATTACTTTATATCCCTCTAAGAGTTTAATTATTACTAATTTCTCGCTCTTAATAAGCGTATTAAGGAATATATTAATAATATTATATTAGTTAGCCTTAAGGTCGAATTAAGTAGTTATTATTATTATAAGCCTAAAGGCCTTTATAACGAGCGTTAAAGCGTACGTATTTTATAAGGGATTAAGTAGTTATATATTCTTTCTTATATATATATATATATACTTTTACCTCGCTAACCTTGTTATTAGCGTTATGCTTATAAATATATACCTATTTTAATAAAAGTAGGCTCTTTTGTTTAGGATTATAGTCGATTTTCTTTTTATATACTAATATCTCGTAGCTTTTTTATTTCTATATTTATAGTATCCTTAAGTAGCTTTTATAGTTATTATAAGAGATATTTAATATTACTAAACTTTTTTAGTAAGTTTTAAAAATTAATTTTAGTAAGTTAGGGTTTTAAAACTCCTCTAGAGCGCTTTAAATAGGTCCTATAAACTACTTCTTTTATTATTTAATAGAGTATCGTATATCCTGTATTACTTTTTTTTATAGCTTTTTATTAATTAAGTATAAAAATAGAGAAAAAGTAGTCTTAGCGGCGGTTATAATAATTACTATTTTCTATATTTAAATATAAGAGCATTACAAAAATACTATTATTAAAGCGTTATAAAGGTTTATAAGTTTAATTTAAATATTTAGGACCTAATAGAGCTTTATTTAGTATTTAATAAGGTAGTTTTTATAAGCTCTGCTCTTATATAATATTAGAAGTTTATTATAAGGCTTCTTTATTAACGTCGATTTTAGTATTAAAAATTACTTTTTTATAATTAGTACTTCGTTTATTACGTACTCTAGCGTTTTTTTAAAGCTGTTTAGAATTAAAAACTTAAGAACCTCTATAATATATATAAGCGCTCGTGGAGAGGAACGTAAATTATATAGAGCTATTTATAACCCGGTTATTATACTCTTTTTTTTATTCTTACCCCCGAGCTCGTATAAAGGGGTTATTTTAGGAGTTAATAATAATAGTAAAACTATAGTAGTCTTTTTAATCTTATTAACTGCACCTTATAGTATATTTATTAGTTACTTAGCGTCTTAAGTAGTTAAAAATTTAATAATAATACTATCCTTAATTATAAAGTTATTTTAAGTACTAGTATTTCCGAAGTCTAAATCTACTTTCCTAAGTACTCGAATTAACTTATTATTAATATTAAAGAGTTTTTATAGCTCTTAGATTATTAAATTTATTTATTTATTTATAATAGCTTATTCCTTATATATAAGATTATAAAAAACCTTTTTATTAAACTTAATATTCTTCGTAATAAATACTTACTCGAGCGTAAGTACTTAGATCCTATATAAGTTATACGTTTTTAGTACGTATTTAACTAAGTATTCTATATACTCGCGGGAAAGTATTTTAAACTCCTTTTAATATATACCCCTCTTACGATCCTTATAAAAAGGGTATATATAGTAACTATATATATAGAGATTACCGAGATATGGGGTTATTAATTTAGAATTATGTACTTAGTAACTTATTTATTACTAGTATTAATACCGCTTTTACTACTTAATTTTTATTATAATAAGTAAATCTCTATTATTAACCTCTTATAAAGTAATATTATAGATAAAGATTATTATTAATACTATTTCGTTTTATAGATTCGTAAGGAGGTTTATAAAAAAGCGTATTTTATAAGCTTTAGTAATTACTAATTAACCTGCTCTTTTTACGTTACCCACAGGTTTTTTTATATATAGAAATAAAAGCTCTATTCCGATCCTTAGCTCGCTATATTATATATTATATACGTATTTAATATTAGTAATTAGGAGGGCGGTCTTATTATTATTTTTAAAAAAGTAGATTAGAGTCCTTTTTCAATAGCGGATTACTAATTCGAGGCTCTATAGTACGAAAAGTACTTTTTTTTTATTTTAGTCTTTAAAAAGAACTTCTTAAACTACTTAGTATATTTATTAAAAACTATAAGTATATACTATTATTTATTAAAAAATAGCTCGAAATAGAACAGATCTTAATATATATAGTACTATAGCCGTAAGGCTCTCTTTAAGGGTAGTCCTCTTAAAATTACTAACTTAGCTTTGGATAATATATATATTTTATACTTAACTTATAATAAAGGTTTAATACGTATAGAATAAGTCTTATATAGTAATTAATAAAGAGTATTAAGTCTAAAATAACCTATTTTAAGGTACTATAAGAGCGTACTATTAGATATTTTATAAGTACGTTAATACGAGTAACGGAATTTTCCTTAGCTAATTAGTAATATTATATTAACTAGGCTTTATAAAATACGCTTAAGGATTATAAAAAAAGGTAGGATTAGAAGGGCTTATATTTAAAAAAGACTAGGTTATTCTTTTAAATAAGCTACTTTTTAATAGTACTTTTTCAAAATATTCCTTATTATAAAGTATAATCTAAATTATAGTACTAGAGTATATTTCTATTTAGTAAAGTTTTTAAAATTATATTAAAATAAAATCTCTTAATATAAGTAATATTCTAAAGCTTTAAGTTATAAGTTCCTTTCTCTTTAGGGCTATTTAAAACGCTTTTTATAATACGAGTACTATATATAATAATAAGTAGTATAATAGTTCTTAATTTAACGTAGTTATTATTACTTAAGAGTACGTAACTCTCGGGTTTAAAGAGGCTCTTATTATTAATTAGATATAGTATTCTATAGCTATTTATTATTATATTTTAAAATAAAGAATAAGCGCTATTTTTAGGGGTACTAAAGATTGTTTTTATTTTTAAGTCCTAATTTTTTATAAGTATAACGACTACGTAGCCCTCGTTAGTATTTACTAATAAGCTCGCTTTAGGTTAGTTAGAGGATCTTTTTAAAAACCTAGCTTTTTTAGGGGTTCTATCGTTCTTTAGCTATTTAACTTTCTTAAGCTTACTATAGAGTAATTTTTATTTATTTAATTTAATAGTAACAAGGACCTTTTTTATTTATCTCTTTAGTATTCGTATTAGTAACTTATTAACGTTTTAATTTATAAATACTTATTTTAATTTTTAATAAGCTATTAGCTTTTATAAGTATACGTAATTATAAGAGTATATAATATTATTTTTATTATTTATATTATTAATTATATTAGAACGTTCTATAAAAATAGAATAAGCCCTTTTTTATTTTAAAAGCTACTTAGTATATATATCCTAGGTAACGAGGTTAAATATATATATAATCTCCTCGAGGGTCCTAGTATTCGTTCTAAAAGTTATTAATTTACTAAAAGTCTTATATATATGTTAGCCCTATATAGGGTTAAGCTTAAACTTAACTATAATTAGGAGGTTAAGTACGGCGATTTTTTTATTAATTTCCGGAATATTATACAATTTAGCTTAAAAATAAGTAAATTACTACTCCTTATATTAGCGCTATAAATTAACTCTAATCTTCGCTTTATTCAGGGTTTAATAGTATTCATCTCGAACTATATTCTTAACTATTACTTTAGAGGGCTAAAGTTCTTATTTTAGTTATTTAATAAGTCGTTATATACTAAACTTAGAGCTACCCTTAGTAGCTTTTTAGAATACGTATTTATAGAGAGTAGTAATAACTAATTTTATTAATTACTAAGCGAGGAGTTTAAAATATATATTAACTATATTACGTTCTTAAGCCTTAAGTTATTCGTATTTAGTATCGAGCTCTTACTATTCTTAAATACTCTCGAGCAAATAAATCCTCTTTAAGAGTATAATATAAAAATAGATTTACTTACGTAAAGTAAGTAATAAAACTAGTTTTATAAAAAGAAACCCGGCTTAGTTTTATAAGTTATTTATATTTAAAGAGGTTAAAGGGGTTATACTAGGAGTTAGGTTTAGAAGCTCTTAATAAAGGATTTTTTAGTTTTTTTAGTTATATTTAAATACTTTAAAACGTACTTAGTAAGCTCGTAGCTCTTTTTTATTATAGATTAAGACTAACTTTTTAAATTTAGAAAGTAAAGTAAGTATTATAAAAGGGTCGAGGAGTGCGTTAGAGTTTAGAGTATTTAGGTCGACGTATTTTTAAACCTCTATACCCTCGTTTATAATATAAAAAGCGTTAAACTATTTAATTTAACTATTATAACTAGTTAACTTAGTTTAGGCTAAAGTAGGTATAAGTATATTAGTTATCTTAAAAAGATTATAAAAATCATATTAATAAGTACGTTATTATAATATAGGGTCTTAACTAAGAGCTGAGTTTATAATTATTATGAGTTATAGTATATAGTAATAAGTATACGGAGTATAGTAAAAGTAGCTTAACTATTTAAATAAAAATAGATAAAAAGAAAAGGTTTATATATACGGTGTCTAAAATAAATACGTAATTTAGTACGTAACGGGTACTTCGTAAGATGCGGATTACGTAATAATTTTTAATAGTATCGGATTAGAAGTCTAATTCGACCTCAACGTACGGCGAGGCTGCGCAGGGGCTAATTAGAGCCCTATTTCCGATTACTATAGCCTACCTAACCTACGGTTAGAAACCTCTCTTTTATACTTACGTAATAAAATATATAGTTAATTAACTTACTTTATTAAAACTACGATTCGAACTAAGTAATTAATATCTTTATAATAAGGATAGTTATTAATATTAATTAGTAATTGATTTTTATTATTATAAGTTAATAAGGTATTTTATATATAAAAAGGATAATTCTTTTTAAATAAAACGTAGTAATAAAATTATACTACTTAATTTTATAAAAAGTAAGTAATAAAATACAAATTTTTATAATAAAACGAAGTAAAGGGATTATAGCCCTTAATTATTTATAAAAGACTAACGTTTATTATATTAAAATAATCCTTAATAATTTAGAAAAATATTAAAAACGTATAGAGTATAAGGGACTCTTATAGTATAGGACTTTAAAAAAAAAAAACTACTAATACTTATAAAAGTATTATAAAATACCTCCTTTAACCGGCTTAATATAGCCTTAATTAATAGAGTTATTATAAAAAGATTAAGGATAGTATTAGCTAGATTAAAAGGGTAGACTTTCTAATTATCTTATATTATTATACTTAAAAATAAATTATTAAAAAGGCTCTAGTTCGATCTTAAAAAGTATATATCTAATTAAAATAAAAATTCGTATTAATAAGCCTACTATCTCTAATTAGGGCCCTTCCCCTTATATTTTACTCTAATTAGCCCTCTTATAAATTCTTATACTTAATTAGCTTTTAAAAAAGAACTACTAGGACTAATCGCCCTACCCTATTTTAATATTAAAATAACCGAGCTATTGTTATTACCCTCGTATAGTTCTTTTTTATTACTTAACTTTATTATAATAACCTTATAATTAGGAATTCATTAGTTAATTAGTAAAAAGAACTCCTTACGTAACAACTACTTACCTAATTAATTAGTACGATATATAAGTTTAAAAATATAATATAAAAGAATATTATATAATTTAAGAAAAGAATTTTTAAGTAATTATAAGGCTTTTAATTAGTAATTAGTAATTACTTATATAAGAATTATAAAGTTAAGAAATTTATAATCTATAAAACAACTTATTATTATAAGAACTTTATAAATACGACTTTAAGGCCCGTAATTTAAATAATCTTTCCGTAACCCTCTTAATTACTCCCCGGGTATTATTTAAAAATATAGTATAGGGGACAGTATACTAAAAAAAGAGGAGATCTAGAAGTTATAATAATTACGAGCTACGAATAGTAAGTTTTATAAGTATTAAAATTAACTTAATAAAAAGGATAGCTAGTTTTAAAAAATTATATTATAACTTTTTATTAAAGTTATAATAACTTTTTATTAAAGTTATAATAACTTTTTATTAAAGTTATAATAACTTTTTATTAAACTTGTAATTAGTATAAAAAAAGGAATTTCTCAAAGGCCGCTAAAGAGCTCTTTTTTATACTAAGCTTTTAATATCAGATTATTATTTTTAAAAAAGTAAGAAATAAATTACTAACTAATAATAATTCGTTTGATAAATATATATATTTTTTAAGTTTTTATTTAAAGGGAAGTACTACGTAATTAAGACGTTACTAAGCTAATTACGAGTTTATTTTTGATATTAATTAATTAAGTAATTACAAAAAGGCTATTAAAAAGAATAATAATTAGTTAAAAAGACTAGAAGTAAATAGTAATAAGGCTTAGTATAAAGAGGTAAAAAGAGGTAAAAAGTTCTTAAATTTTAATAGATTTAGTAAGTAATAATAATATACTAGGATTAAAGTTAATAAGTAGTTTAAATACGACTTTATTAAAATTAAATACGCTAGTTATTATAAAAAGAAGTACGAGATAGGATATATATAGCGAGGGGTAAGTTAATATATAATTAAAAAAGAGAAATCCTTATTTTATATAATTAAATAGAAATTAAACCGGAATATTAAGGGAAATAAGTATATAAAAGTTCTAATAATTTTAATAATAAGTAAATTAATATAGTATTAGTTTAAACTATAGAAATTTGTATTTAAAAAGGGCTTAAAAAGTAACCTCTATTTTATAAAATTATCAATAACTTAAGTAATTAAAAGAGCGAGTAGTTTGCTAGTACTAATTTAAATATTATAAAAAGGGTTATTAGACTTTTTTATTATTGAAATATTTTACTAGCTTAAATAATAAAATAAAGAGCTTATAAAACGCTTATTATAATAATTATTATTAACGAATTTATACCCTGAGATAAGAATTAAGTTAATTAAATAGTATTAAATGTAACGAGTTTAGTATATAAGTAAACTAACCGGACTTTTTATTAGAACCTATTAATAATCATATTTTAGTACCCGCTATAATAAGGGATTAAATTATATATAAGGGGTAATTATTAATAATTTTACTAATTTTAATAACTAGCTTAGTAATATTATTAATACGTAGCTTATCCCTTATTAATTAGAAAAATATAAAATTAATATACGGTTAATATAATTATGTTAATATATATTTATTTATATATTCTGCCTTTGCTAGCTGCTCAGGCGGTTCTCGGTATCATTTACACAGTATTAAGACACGGTATCAGTAGATACTCACACTGTCTCGCTAGACTATTTTTTTAGATTTTCTAACTTTTCAACTTTCCCTCCTGTAAAGTTCACAACCACGGATCATTGACGGCATGTTAATATATATAAAATACGTAAAGAGACCGACTTAATAGTTATTATTATATAATAATTTATTAACTTTAGAGAGATTTGTTTTAAAAAGAAATTGTATTTAAAAAGGAAGTACGAGGTTTTATAAAAAGAGAATTAATATACTAGCGTTACTCTTATATTAGTATTTGTTACGAAGGTAAATTTATTTACCTTATTATTCTCCCTATTCATGTTACGTAAGCAAACTATATACTATAATAATCTACGTTTTTAGTAGACTGTTATAAGTATTGATTATATAAGCAATACTGCTTACATAAGCTTACGTGAGTAGCGGAAAGTGCTAGAAGAAAACTAAATAAGTTAGAATCCTCTCGAGATGGAATTACGTACTACGATTACGCATTTACTTACGTATACGCTTATTAATTATATTATAATTAATACGCTATAGAATATACTAGTAAGAGGTTTATATCTATATATAGGCGTGTATTTACTTACTTAGACCTTTCGTTAAGTAAGCAACTTCTTATATAATAATTTAACTATATTACTCTCTTTATTATAAAAACCTCTTTTATATACGCTTATTACCCCTATATTTATATATTCTTACTTCTATATAAATATTTACTTCTTATATTCTTTTATAAGAATATCTCGTATTATCTTATTATAGCTATACGTACTATAGTATTACTATTCTACTTTATTGTTAGTTTAAAAACAAATTATTAATATAGTTAAATTCTACTAAATATTTCTAAAGTATTTTAAGCTTTTATTCTTTTATTCTCTTTATATCCTAGTAATATTATTAAGCCTTAAAATCTAACTTATAGTATTTATTTATAATAGCTTTTATAATTAGAGTTAGAAATATTCTCTAGGGCTAATCTTAGAATAATACGCTTATTAAAAGACTTCCCCTTTTATAAAAATAACTATTAATTAATCACGGCCTCTTATTACTATTTAGCTAATTATTATTATCTCTTTTTTTTTAAAAAATAATCACTTTAGTATTAGTTAATCTTATAAAGTTGATAATTTTAAAAAGTAATATAACCTTATTACTAAGCTCTTAGTTAGTATATTATAAATAACGTAACCTCTTATTAAAAACTATTTTAATAGAAAGCTTATATTATATTTTATTTATTACATTTTTAAAAAATTAATGAAAACTTAGTAAACTACCCTCTTACGACTTTGTTTTTAAAATGTAGCCCCTCTCTTTTTAATAAATAATCTTAATAACTTTTTTATCCTATAATAAAGTAGTTTAGTAATACTTTTTAATTTATTAATTAGTTTATTAAAACTAATTAATAGTTAACAACGGTACTACTTTAATAATAAGAATATATCCATTAATAATAATAAATATAGGGTCCTTAAGGTAACTTATTACTTTATTTACCCCTATAGCTACTTTTTATTCAAAATAAAGCGTTTTTTTAAACTATAGCTTTTTATTATATTATAAATAACCGATCTTCTTTTTTTATAACCTAAATCCTAAACTTACTAGTTTTTAGTAATTTAAAATAAATTTATAATACCCTCTTTAACTAAGTTAATAACTTTATAAGAGCCAATAGATTTAGTATTATGAAATAAAATAAGTATAAAGCTTAAAGCTAAATTATTTAATATACTTTTTAATATAATTAGTTTAATAAGCCTAGGCTTATATAAAGCGTTAGTATTTAATAATATAATTTTATAAATACGGTTATAAATAATAAGTTATTACTAAGGCTTAAAAAGAAGATAAATAGTTATTATATTATTATTTAAACCCTTAGTATAATTAATATAATTCTGGCCTTAGTTTTAAAACTTCTATATACCCTTTATATTATAAGATTATTAAAGTAATTAAAAATATTGTTAAGATTATAAGTTAATAAATTAGGATTCGGGCTTATAATATACGTATTATTACTTAAAAACAGTTCTTAGAGTTCTTATTTACTTAGTAAGATATTAAGAATACTAAGGCTTATATAAACTAAGAAAAACTAGCTAAATACTTATTAACTTTAGCGTTAATTAAGCTATTTAATAAATAGAATATCTTATGCGTAGTAAAATAGGTAAATAACGAGCTAAACCGCTTTATTAATTTTATTTAAACCTTTTTTTATTATTTTTTAATATAAAAACGATTCCCTAAGGTAATTAGCTTTAATAATACTTATAATACTAATTACTTTAAGCTCTTTTTCTTTTTAAGTTACTAAGTAAACTTACTTTAGATCTATTTATAATACTACGTTCGGCTTTATTAAGAATAAAAAATTAAAGGGTTTTTAGTGTCTCTTAATAAGTATTTACTAACTTATAAACTAATACTTAGTTTGTTATCCTATTACTATTATTATAAATTATAATAAGTAAATAAAGGCTATACTAAACGCGTATTTCCTAGATATTTAATAATAACTTTATATTTCCTATATTAACTTTAATATTATACTTAGAGCTAAGTAAAAGTAAGTTAAGGACCGTAATTATAATAATAATAATAATAATAAGGGATATTAGTTCTTAATATAAATAATAATTATACTAAGTAATAAAAATAAGGTTTATATTAATACGTTTATTAATAAGCCCCCCTCTTATACGTATTATAAAGTCCTTATAATATAAAAGCTGAGGATTTTTATTAAAACTAAGTATATTCTTAAAAAAGCTTAGACTAAGCTTTATAAAAGGTTTAATAACTAATACCTAATCCTCTAGTACTTCTATATAATATACCTATTTTTAAAGGAATAATAAGCCCGTTATTTTATTTAAAAATATTAGAACTTTAGTACTCGTATTATTTTTAATACTGAGTTAAGTAATAATAATATTAAGAGTTATTTTTTAAATAAACTTAGTTATTTATATTAGCTTATTAACGTTATATAGGATATAATTAGTAATTAAGAGCTATATATTTACTAAACTTATATAAAAAACGAAGTATTTATAAGCTAGGAGTATATAAGTACTCGCTTTAAGTACTTAAGCGAACTTCGAATAATACTTTTTTTAAAATATTTTACTTTAATTAGGACGTAAGGCTAGCTTATAAAAAAAGTAATACTAGAATGGGGTAGGGCGATCAGTCCTAGTCTTTTTTTCTTTTAAAAACGATTAAGTATAGGGACCTGTGGGAGAGCTAATTAGAAAAAAATATAAAGAGAAGGGCCCCCGATTAAGGAGAGGAGCTTAATAGTACGGATCTTTACTTTAATTATATATATACTTTTTTAGGATCGAACTAGAGCCTTTTTAATAATTTATTTTTAAATATAATAATATAAAACGATTAGGAAGTCTACTCTTCTAATCTAGTTAATACTACCCCCTTTCTTTAATTATAACTCCGTTAATTAAGGCCGTATTAACCCGATTAAAAGAGGTATTTTATATTACTTTTTATAAGTATTAATAGTTCTTCTTAAGTACCGTACTACGAAAGTCCTTTATACCCTATACCTTTTTAATAATCTCCCTTTTTAAAAATCCCTTTCCTTTTTAAATAAGAGAATAAGTAAAAAAGAGCCCGACTTGATTAAAAATAATTTAAATAAATAAGTAAAAAAAAATAGCGTAATAATTAAAATAAATACGAGCGGTAGGACTCTAATCGAAGGAAAGACTAGATAATTAAGATATGAAAATAAAAACGTATAAAAAAAGGCTTTTTATTTAATAAGAGGGGAATATAATAAACTTTAATAAGCGAGCGAAATAGATAAATAGAGAAATATATAAATACTTAGGACCGGATCGGGCCTAAATACGGACGCTATAATAGTATAATAAGATAAATAACGAGTTAAGATTAGAACTAATAGAATACCTTAATAAGCATAGCTAGTTATTTAACTAGACTATTCCTTATTAATTAATATAGCCTAGAGATTCGATAATAAACCTATTTAAAAGTACGAATACGTCGGACTAAGGGCGCTCGGGAAACTAGTTTTTAACTAGACTTATTAGTAATTTCGATTAGTATTACCGTAGGCTTAATACGAAGTTTAATTAAAACTCTAGTTATATACTTAATAAGGGTTAAGAAGGATAGTTTAAATTACGCTAATTAGGATAATAGCTATACTCTAGTTATTAAGACGGCTCTTCTCTTCTCTTTCTAAACTCTATTTAGAATAAATAGACTAATATAAGATTATTAAGATTATAAACAAAATTAACGAACTATATTTTAAATAACCTCGGACTATAAATATAAATAACTAATATATTACTTTTATTATTATTAGCGACCTTTAGGACGTTTAATTATATAAACCTAACCCTTTTATCTCAAATAAACTATTTATTAAACTAGCTTTTATAATTTATTAAGATTTATAAACTACGGAGTTATTTAATAACGATAAGCCTACTCTTAGTAACGGATCTACTTATTAATCTGATTAAAAAAAGCTAATTATAGCTTAGGTTAGGATAGATACTTCGATTAATACCTTCTTAAGTACTATCGCTACTTAGATTTAAATAATCGCGCTTTAAACTAAGGACCCTATAATTCCTTAGTCTAATTTAATAAAAAATATAGGGTTTTATAAAATACTATTTCTTAGTTAAGAGGGGACTATAATTTTTAAAAACGATAATATCGTAAACTTCTTAAAAAAGTTCGAGGACTAGTACGAGATCGGTAGGGTCCCGGACTGATTTAAGAGCAAACTTATTATATATATTATAAAAAGAGATTATTAAACTCTAGTTAAGGACGCGATTAGAGGACTACTCTAGGCCTAAGCTAAGGATTTTTTTTTAAAAAAGTACGGAAAATAGGATACTAACCGCTTTTTAAATAAAAAAGAGTAGATTAAAAGAGTTATTAAAGGACTACCTATCTTATCTTCTGATTTAAACTCTATTTAAGTACTATTTACTAAGATTAATAATATAATTACCCTTATTAAATAATAAAACTTCTATATCGTAATTAATAAGAGCTTAATTAAGGCCGTATATAAGCGGTTCTATACTAATATTATAAAAAAAGTAGTAGAGGAAGTCGGGGTTATTTTAAATAGCTTTGTTAAATTAATAAAGTACGCGAGGTTTAAAATAAGACTTCTTAACGTAATCGCGTATAAAAAGGAATATAGCCCACTCTTTATAAATAATTAAAGTTAACCTAAAACCTTACTACGATCCCCTACTTCGTAAATACGTAAAAATACTTAATATTAGTATTTAAACCGCTAGTAATATCGCTAACTAACGATAAGAACCTAGGTTACTTAGGTAGCTACTAATAATACTACTAATTCTAACCTAGCTAACGAAATAAGTAAGCTAAAAATTTATTAAAATAGTATTTACTTTTAAGGTCCTGCCCGTATATTTAATATAAGCGCTATATATCCTAATTAGCCCCCGATTATAAGACCTAAAGACCGCTATTAGTATTACTAAAGTCTATACTATTAGATTATTAAGGATTATAATTAGTATACTCTTAATAAGGATACTTATCTTATTATTTTAGCTTAGGGAGCTTAGTACTACGAAAAGCGCGACGGTTAGGAGCTTATAAAAAATATCCCCTTTATTATAATTAAAAATAGAAAAAAGCGTACGATTACTAATTACGTTACTCTTCTTTTTTATATAGTAAATATATTAACTAAGGAAAATACTAAGCTTTTAGCTAAATAGATTTTAAACTATTAGATCGGACTACTTTAGTAAACTATACTTATACTTCCCTCGGCTAATCCTATAAGTATAGTTAGATACGTCTACGTAATACGACTTAACTTAAGCTACTATAACTAAGTAAACGTTTATACTATCCATAAAAAAAGACTATTTAAGAACCGTATTTCAGTAACTACGTTATATTCTAAAAAGATATATAAGATCGATAGCCTAAGCTAACCCTTATAACTTAAAAAAAAAACGGTTTCTTTTTTTAATTAAAAAAAGGAAATTATAAAAATCGATAATAGTAACGAGGCTTTTAAAGCGGCGGAGAACGTAACCTCTATATTTATTTCTAGGCCCTAGCTTATTAAAGTCTTAATTAGTACTCCTAATATTAGTACTTAAAGGACCTAAGAGCCTCTTCTTTATAAAACTTAAAAAATAATAACTACTAATTAGACCTACGATTTTAACTTTAAGGCCGAGGTAAAAAAACTAATAAAAAAGAGGTTCGAGGCCCCGATTTCGCTTTTTATAAACCTCTTATAAAAAATTATACTAAAATATATTATAATAATAGTAATTTTAATACGTAATTAGGAGTATTCTAATACTAATAAAATCCTATTAAAAGCTCCGAAGTCCTTAGTAAATTTAGTAGAGAATAAGTAATAATAAAAAAATATTAAAAATCTCTTTAACGAGTATAACTAGAACCTCTTTTTAAGGCCGAGCTATATAGCTAAGATTAGTAAAGTTAGAGGCACTAACGTAAATTCTAAGCTCCTAATTTTTATAATCTCGAACGCCTACTTCTAATTAAAAATCTAAATATCTAGTATAAATTAAGATAATAAGGGTTCAATAATCGTTACTATTCTAAATACTAAAGTATAAATTAATATCTTTTTAAAATAATACGTTAAAAAAGCTAGTATTTCTTATATAGCGACGAAGCTTTAAATATAAACGTTTAAGTACGATCCGATTAGCTAGATAACTTTTAATAGCTTTTACTTTATAAATATATAAATTAGTAAGTTTAAAATAACTACTTATTTTTTTATTAAGGACGAGCGAGAGACCTCTAATCCGTTATTACTAAGTTTTTTATTTATATAAAATACTAAGCTATTTTTTAAATATAATAGGTTAATAATTACCGCTCTAATTTATATTAAGGATAAGAGGCTAAGGATCTCCGTAGAGATAATTAGGACGAACGGTTTTTAGGACGTAAAGAATATTTTACTCTAGCTTAAGTAGTACGTAGAGGAAGTTTTTAGATCGGAAAACTAAATACTAATAATATAACTAGGGATATTACTAGTTCTAATAACCCTTATTTAAAATTTAAGCTAGAAAAAAACGAGCGTATTACGGCGGTTTTAAACTAAAGCTAAGCTAATTAAATTATAATTATAGTCGCGCTCTATATAATCTAGCCTTAGATTATATAAATTAAGAAAATAATAGTAGCCGCTCGGGATAAGGCTAGAGATAGACTGAACGGATTAACTAACTAAAACGATTTATATTTTTTAATAAGAATACTTACCTCTCGACGAGAGGAGTTATATATCGAACGATAAATTACGAAACTAGAGTAAAAGGCGTTAAAATAGTACGAGACGGCTAAAAAAGCCTTTTATAAGATTTCTTATATTATAAAAGCTAATATAATATATAAAAAAAAGGACTAGAAGGTTTAGCTAGTTAACGACGCGCCCTCTAATAAATCGATACTTAATAGCGATCCTTATTAAAAGCTTAAAAAACTTAAAAAGGTTAGAAATAAGCTACGAGACTAATCGGGCCCCTATAAGAATATTATTATACCTAAATTCTTAGATATAAAACTAAGCTCTAGATTAACGAATAACTACCTCTAAGCTATCCTTAAAAATTATAACTATCTCCTACCTCGTAAATAAGATCTCCTTAAGTAAATACTCCTTAATTAAAAAAAAGCGCTAATATAGGACTTTTTTAAATACGGCTATTTTAACCTTATAGTTACGCCGCCTTAATTAATTAAAACTATACCTTATAAGGCTTAGTAAGTAAAGGGTATTCCAATTTTAAAAGCTCTATTACTAAAAGCTTTTAAAGTAATCCGAGAACGTATTACCTAGGGTATTATTAAGAAAAGCTATACTACGTATTAGAACCCTTAGTTCTTAATAATAAAAAAGAATAGCGGTCTTTAGCTAATTAACTTAGTAACTAAAGTTAACGCTATTACTTTTTAAAACGCTTAGTAACTACTTAATATTAACGAGTTCTTAAAAAAATTTATTATAAATTAACTTATCTCCCTCTTAAATTTCTTTTTTAATTATAATTAGATCTTTTTAAATAAAAAAAGCCGCGATCTAACGACCTTCTTAACTTTACTTAGGCTATATAAATACTATACCTTCTTAATAAGAGCGATAAATTCGGTAGCCTAATTCTATTAGATTATAACCCGCATTCTCTACGACTTAATTTTAAAATACTATAGCGCTTTTATTAATAATATTATAATTAAAGGCCCGCGATCCCGCTATAACGATAAGTACTTAACTAACTATCCTAGGATCTAATGATTTATTTATAAATACTTTTAGAATATTAATTAAATTTTAGTTAATGTTAAGCTAGCTAGTTATACTATTTTTAGAATAAAGTTATAATAGTACTAGTTATCCGCGGTTATTATAAGCTATTTTTATAATATAAAAGGGAGACGGCCTAATTAAGCTAAAGTTTTTAAGATCTTTAAATAAATAAAATACTTAAACGTTTTAAAAATTAGATCGTTTCTTAGTATTATTACCTTTTATTACTACTAGATCGAGTAATTTTTTTTTAAAATAGCCCCGTTATACTCTTTACTTAGTAAGAACTAATTTTTTAAATAGGGAGCGCTATAAATCGAAGCTATAAAAACGCTTAAAGAAGCGATTATTATAGCTCCTATTTTAGTTTTATTAAACTATAGTACCGAGGCCGGACGGATTATTTTTATAACGGACGCTAGTATTAAAAAATAGGGTAGTACGCTTAGTTAGGTCGTTAATAACGAGCGTACTATTACTTAATACGAGAGTAGGATATAGTATAGACTAGAGCTTAATTATAACTCTAAAAAACTCGAAATATAGGACGTTCTAATAAGCCTAAAGCGTCTTCGTAATTATTTATTTAAGATTAACTTCTTATTAAAAACCGATACTTAAGTCCTAGTTACTTAGATTAATAGTATAGTAAATAACTTATTATTAATAATAATAATACGCTAGCTTTTTTAAATTAAACTTTTCGATTTTAAAATTAAGTATATTAACGAGAAGAAGAATACTATAGCGGATAGCCTTTTAAAAAAAACCCCTAGCTAATTTAACTTAGTCGAGGTAGAGCTTAATAAGGATATTAAGGACTTTATTAACGTACGAGTCTTACGAATACGAGTCGTAAAGAACTTTTTTATTATAGTATATAGCTATAATAACGCTATTATTAATTAGATATAGGAAATAAATATTCCGGCCGATATACTAGTACTAAACGAATAATAGTCGGACTTTTTAAAATAAATTACCTATTTCCTTTTTACTCTAAAAAGACTAGCTAGTATACCTTTTAATTAGTTTAGACATTTTAAATAAATAGTAATACGATTTATTATATAAAATAAACTTCTATTTTAATAAGGGACGAAAACTCGTCCCTAACTTACTTAAGTAATTAATAATAAGCGCCGCCGGGTAGACTTAATTAGTAAAGTATATAATAAGTCCGGGTATAGGGGACGAGAGGTTATATATTTCTACCTTATAGAACGATATTACTAACTAAGAATATATACTTAGACTTAGGAACTAATTACGACTTACGAGGCTTATTAAAAAGCTAGATTACGACGCTTTAATAACCCCTATATATTTATAGTTCTGATTTACGAACCTTTTTCTAGGGTCTATTTAAATATTTAGTATATAGGTAAATAGAAGGTTATTAAAGCGTATTATAAGTTTATAAAATACTTAGAAGTGCGGATTATAACGAACGTAACGTCGAAAAATATTATAAAGTTTATTTAAAAAAATATTATTTATTACTATAGGATTTATAGTACTCTAATTATTAATAAGGGATAAGAAAATATAGGTGCTATAATATAGCTTAATTAATAATATAATACTCAGTAAAAAGTTATATCGGCTTATAACACTCGTACTAACGGGCTCTTTAAAAAGGGTTACTAACCTATTACGCACATACTTCGTATTTAATTAGATTAAAAAAAAAAAAATATTAGACTAATACTAACCATAGCCCTTTTTATAAATAAGATAATTATTAGAGTATCGTTAGGTTATATACCGTTCTATTTTATTTATAGTTATTATATAATAACCCTAATTAAAAAAAAGACAGCGACTTAGAGAGTACTTAATTAGGAAAATATATATATAACGGATTAAGAAGTCTAAGCCTAATTATAAGCTTTTACCTCCTTAGTAAATAACTAAGAAACTATAGCTAATAAAGTCGCTTAATACCGAGCCTAAACCCGCAACCGGTTTAACTCTTTATATACTTTCTAATTAGCGAAGTTATAAACTAGCGATCTAGTTCTTATTTTTAACGTTTAATAAAAAAACGATATATTAACTTTTAAAAAACTTAATTATTATTAATAAGGACCTTTTCGTATTTACTTAGCCGCTCTAAATAGATCGTCGTATTAATTAAAAACGCTTATTAATAAACTAATTATAAGGGCTACTTATATTAATAATTAATTTAAAAAGTTCTTAAAATCTTTAGAAAGCTTCTATTTATTACTTACCGAGTCTAATTTTTACGGGGACTTTATTTTTAACTTAACTAACCTTCTATTTTTATAAAATAATATAATTAATACCGCGATTCTATTTTTTAATTATAATAATAATATAATAAACTTAGAAAACGAGGATATTTAGCCGGCTACTAAGTAAACCCGATCGTAAGTAAGGGCCTCTTAAGAGGGCTAGATTACCCCTTACTACTACTAATCCCTAGTATAAGCTACGAGTTCTTTTACTTATTAAATATTATTTTATGAAAATATTATCGAATCTTACTAATTCTTTAGTTATCTTTTTATTTAGATCCGGGATAAAGATATAAAAGAACGATAAAAAAAAAAGAATTATCTTTTAACTATTATAATTAAAAACCTAACGGCCTTATTTACTAACTATATAATTATATTAAGAAACCCTACCCCTCTTTTTAAGTATCTAAGCCTAATTCCTTATTTAATCGAGCCTGTTTAGTATCTAGCTTAGCTTATATAACCTCCTACTCTACTTATTTTATCTTAATACGCTAATAACCCTCGTAAGTTACGAATATATAATTTTTAATAAGGTACGTAAAAAGGGCGTCCTTAAGAACGGAATCGTACTTATTCTCCTCGGTCTTAGTAATATCGATTTAATTAAAAACTATATAAACTAAAGTCTTAACTCTCTTAATATTAGTTAGGATTAAAGACGCTATTTTACTATTACTTATTATACGACGATAATAATAGCCTTACTTAGAGTCGGCTCCGGACTAACTAATAGCCTACTGGTCGTTACTCTTTTTAAAGTAGTATTTCTTACTTTTAGAATATATATAATTACTATATCGATCGTTAAAATAACCTAGAAGAGAAACGTACTTAAAATAAAAAACTATTTTTTCAACTAGCTCCTTAGTATTAAAACCGATATACTTTTAAAAAAACCGTATATAATAGTTATAAAATATAGTATTTCGAACGCTATAAGCTTAGATAAGTAAAGAATTAATAATAAGAGTTCGTTTACCTAATCGCTAAGATAGAGGGTTAAAGTAATTAGTATAATCGTAATTAATAAAAACCTAACGGCTCTATAAAAATAATCCGCTTATAATACCCGGATTATAAACGTACTTCTTACTAACGTTCTAATTTATAATTAACTACTAAAATTTCTAAGCTATTTCTTTTTTAGTATACTTATTAACTTAAGGATTTACGATATAAAATTCGGTATAAAGCTCTCTAGCTAATCTAAAAAGAATCGACTAACTAGTAGTTTTAAAAATTTAAAAAAGAGTAACGTTAGATTAGAATAAGGATTAAAAAAATCGAATAAGGTAGCGCTTATTATAGTCTACTTTTCGCTAACCTCTTAAAACTTATAGCCCTAAGTTTTTTAAGAATAGACCTTTTTAAGAGCGGAGGAGGAATATTACTAAGGCTGGACGTCGCGATAAGTAGTTTTAGTAATCCAATATATATTACTAATAGCTAAAGTATTAAATATAATAAGTAAGTAGATTATATTACTAAGAAAAAAAGAATAATTATAATTAAAAAGCTATTATTTAGGAAAAAAAATAAAAAGCGATAGAGGAATTAAAAAAGGGCCTTTATATACCCCCTAGATCCGGGGTATTAAAAAGGAAAGTACTATAAGTCTCTTAGCTAATTAGCGCTAAATTATAGCTACTATATAAAGAAAAGAAGGAGTAAATTATAAGATCGGGGCTTTTTTATTATTTATAATATAGCGCTTTTTTTTTTAATTAGCGGAGGCCGCCCTTGCGATTAATATAAAAAAATAGCTTTTTACTTAGCTACTTAACTTTTCTTTCTTCCCTCCTTAACTACTTCTCTATAACTACTACTAATTAAACTTCTTCTAATTTTTACTTTCTAATTTACTATATAAATACTAACCTAGCGATTTATAATAGCCTCCTTACTTCCTATCTCCCTTTCTAAACCGGATAATAAAAAGAATATAGCGCGAATTTAGGGCCTAATTATAATAAAGAACTTTAAAAACGATACTAAATACTAGCTAAGAAAGTAGAATCTAAATAGATATATTACTTTTAATAAAACTAACCCCGGGGCTATAACGAATACTAAGGACTCTTAGTTCGTTAATTTTAATATAAACCGCTAATATAAAGTATATACTAACTATTATCTAAACTTAGTACCTAAACGAACTAGTTTTTTTTAAATAATTCTAACCCCTCGTAAAATCAACTTTCTTAATTAGCTTAGTATAGGGGACGTATTTCCCTTTTTTAATTAGCGCCCCGAGGCTTTTAAGGGTTTAAAAAACCGGAAGACTTAAATAAGTTAGAACTACTATAAGGTAATAGAGATCCTAACCGATTATTATAACTTTTAAAAACGCTTATTATATAAAGATTAGATTTAAAAATACGAGATCGGATTTACGATAGAAATTATAATACGGGACCTTGCTCTAGTATATAATATAATTATAATTAAAAAGGGATAAGAGAGTACTTTTAAACTAAATAAGACCCCTACCCTAATCTTATAAACCTAAGAAACTATATAAAAAATTAGGACTTTAGTATACTTAGTAATCTTCTCTCTCTACGTTAACGATCCGGGTTATTTTATAAAAATAATTATTAATTAGTAGAATAGTATAGTTTATTAGTACGATCCGAAATAGGTTCTTAGGTATTTAGAGAGGATATTCGTTAATAATATCTAAGTACTAAAGGCTTTTTATAACTAGATCAATATACCTCTTTATATTTAATAACTAATCGACATAAGCGCTTATATAGTCCCTATAGTATAATAACTAAGTAAATAGGAATGCGGTCTATATATATTTAAATAGTTTCGTAATACGGTCTAATACGGCTAGCTTAACCTAACTTATAATACGTATTAAATAACTTATAAATACCTTAAATCGTTTAATAATAAACTCCGCGCAGCTTAGATTTAATAAATTAGCTATAAGTTCTAATATAATAGTTATTATTTTTTTAATATAATAAGACCTCTTTTAAAAAAGTCCTTTAATAAAGTAATAGATAATTAGGACTTTAAAAATAGGCCCTATACTAACTTAAATAACTTTAACTACGTTATAATTAACGCTCCTAAAGTACTAACTCCTTATAAATCCGGTTCTTACCTACTTAAACTTAGGTTTACTAACTAGGATTTAAGAATTTATAACCCCCGCGATCATAGCTATTATACTCTTATCGATCTTACGTACTTTAAAAAGACGTATAAAATAATTAAAAACCTTAAGTAAGAACTTACTATTCTTAAAAAGTTACCCCTACCGTCCCGATCTTTAAAAATATTAAAAAGTACCCGAGGATTTATAATAAGTAGCGACCTTAATTAAACTCTATAGGTAATTAAACTAATAAAAGCTATTAACTAGTATCTAAACGCCGTCGTTAGTAATTAACTTATATACCCGATTAATACTCCTAAAACCTATTAAGTTATAAAGTTTTTATTAAATATATTACTATTTAAGTTATTACTATACCTTAGCCTAGCTCTTAGTAAAGCTAATCTAAGTAACTAAGGAGGTAATCCTTTAAATATTCTAATTAGGGGCGGGAATAGTCTTATTATAAAAACTCTAATTAAAATACCGAGGGTTTAATTAAAATAAGAGGCTATTAAGTATACGCTCTCTGAGCATAATTAGGCTATATAAAAAAATAGTAAACGCTAGCGTTAAGAACTAACTAAGTTTTATTAAAATCTTTTATAATATTATAATATATATATAAGTAAAGCTAATATTAATAAGAGTACGAGGGAATAATAAGTTAATTAGTATAACGACCTAATTATAAAAGCTATATATATAACTCTAGCCTATGCTCCTTAGATACTATTATTAATAAAAAAATCTAAAAAAAGTTAGGCTAATAAAAATTAAGATTGGGAGATTATTAAGAAAGATTAGGATAAGAACTAAGTAAAGTTAGTAGAGAAAATAGCGAAGGTAAAGGAGGTAAAAAAGGCGATTATAAAGAGAAAGAGTAAGTAAAAAGCTTAATATAATTAATTATATATAGTAATTAGGACTAATCTAAGATAATTTCTTTTTATAAAAAATTAAAAAAAAAGAAATTAGGGGACGATTAGAATAGGGTAGGGCGATTAGTCCTAGTCTTTTTTTCTTTTAAAAATAATTAAGTATAAGGACTTATAAAAGAGCTAATTAGAGGAAAATATAAGGAAAAGGGCCCCCGATTAGGGAGAAGAGCTTAGTAATACGGATCTTTACCTTAATTATATATATACCTTTTTAAGATCGAACTAGAGCCTTTTTAATAATTTACTTTTAAATACGATAATATAAGACGATTAAGAAGTTTACCCTTCTAATCTAGTTAATATTACCCCCTTTCTTTAATCGTAACTTCGTTAATTAAGGCCGTATTAACCCGATTAAAGGAGGTATCTTATATTACTTTTTATAAGTATTAGTAGTTCTTCCTAAGCACCGTACTGCGAAAGTCCTTTATACCCTATACCTTTTTAATACTATTTAATAAGAAGCTATTCTTAGCCTCCCTCGGATTTTATAATTTAAATTATACTATTTTAATTAAGCTAAATATTTTATATTACTATAAAATATATTCTAAAATATTAAATTTAGTTATTTTTAATAAGTAAAAAGTATACTCTTAGTAACGTTTTTAAAAAACGTTTTCTTTCAGATTTATACTACCGGATCCTAAACCCTAAGATTATTATATTTTTTTATAATAAGCTAAAGAATATAGTATAGCTTATTTTATTATAACTAACCTTATTTAAAAAAGGCCGGTTAGTTAGTTAAGCTCGTACTATTTATAATAACTAAGGTATAAGTAATAAAAAATAAGGCTACTTATATAAGAATAAAAATCCCCCCGACGGAGCAATCCGCCGGGGCCGTACCGTGTATTACGTATTAAGGAAAACTGGGTATATTGCGCTCTATACCTAACTACTTATTAAAATAGTTAACTGACTCGACCGTTATCTCCCTTTTATTAATAGCTCCTGACCTTCTACCGCTTCTAGCCGTCTAGAGGGCGAGCTATACCTATTTTAACGTACATAAGACCTCTTAGTACTAGCCCGTATAAGTAGCTAGATCCCGTATTATATACTCTTTTTTAATAAGGGTTAAGGGACCCTTTATATATTCCTTTATATTTATAATATAACTTATATTAGAGGGATTTTTAGCTCTATAAAATATAATTTCTAAACTAATATTAATATATTAAATCTTAATATTTATATTAGCCCGGCTATTTATAGCGTTCGTACTATTACCTAGCCGGATTCTATATTATTAAAAAGTATTACGCTACTCTTTAAGCATATTTACGTTAACTACGATAGCTAGGGCGTCGAGGGGGCCTAAGAATTTATTAAGCCCTAGAGGGGGGGACCTGTCGAGGGGTATCTTTAGCCCGCTAGTTACTAACTATATACTAAGAGAGTAGGTTCTTAACGAGGTAGTATTTTAACTAGCTAATCTCTTAACTAGTTATCTAACTAGTTATCTAAGTAGTAGTTTATATATTAATAAGTTTATTTAATAGGTTCATTTAGTAAATTTATTTAGTTTAAATAGAGCTTTAGGTAATATTAAAAGTAATAAGGATAAAAAGAATTTTTACGAGCTTTAGTATAGTAAAGTAGCTAGATATTAGCCTTTTTAGCCCTTTTTTTAAAAACTTCTACGTCGCTATTAAAGTTTAGAACCTCTGTAATTAAGGAAGGCCGCCTCTAATCTTTATAGCCGACCTTTATTATTAACCTTTTTAGTTAGCGCTACTACGTAAAGGGTAGCTTACTTATCCCGAATTATATAGTAGTTTTCGTATCGAAATTATTATATTACGTTAAGCGCTTGCTTAGGGTACATTGTGCGTATTATATAGTTAAAAAGTATATTATATTATATAATTTCCTTCAAAAGCGTAATCCCGTTAAGGTCGATCTTTTGCGCTTATAAAGCCGGAAAAAAACTATTATATAAAAATAAAAATAAGTTAACGCTAACTAGGCTTATAAAAAAATAAGTTAGCTAAGTTAAAACTAAACATTAAGCTTATTTTAATAATAAATAAGGAGCTAGTTTAGCGTTCTTAATAGGGGGAAAATAATAGGGAATCATATAAATAAATAGTTAATATAACTTAGTATTTAAAAAGAACAGAGCTAGTAAAAAATAGTTTATAATAATAATAAATCATTATAACTATATTAAAAGAAGTAGTTAGGCGGACGTTATTATAATCTACTTTTTATATATTTTAAATATATAGTAAAAAAGAGCTTTGCTTTTTTAAGATTTATAAAAACTTATGTCCCCCCGTTATTACGGTAGTGGGCACCAGGGCCCTGTAGGCCCTATAGCTTAGCCTTAGGCTACGAGGCTAAGCTCTTAGTAATTACGTAATAAGCTAGACTGCTAGGCCTAAAGGGCTAGCTCGCTAGCTTTTATTTACTATTTTATTTTTTCCCTCTTTACGTTAAGTCTTTAGTTAATTAAGTTAATATAATAATATTCTAACCTACCTTAAGTTCCTTTTTATAATACTACTTAATATTACTTAACTAACTATTTTTTAAAAATAAAATAGGTAATTAATAAGGACGCATAACGAATTAATACGGACGCATAGCTCTTAGGGACGTATAATATCCTCTACCTCTAATTAGTTTAAAAAAGCTATATTTCTTTTTAAAAATAATAAAAGCTTAAGTATTAATATATCCTTTTTTATTACTTAGGGTTCTTTTTTAGAGCCCTTTAATACTTAGGGTATACTATAAAGAGCTTTAAAAGCCTTAACAATACGTATAATAGTACTAACTTGGTTCTAAAAAAAAAACTAAATATAAGTTTAATTATTTTTTTTAACTAACATAATTATAAATACTACTATTTATTCTTATTACTATATAGTATTTCTTATTTATATTATTATTTCTAAATACTTAGCTATAATAATTGATTATTAGTTAGACTTTTTATAATTTTCCCTTTATCAAGAGTACTAAACTAACTCCTTATTTATTATTAAGACGAGGTTAAAGCCCGGCTTTGGCTTAGCTAGCTCGTTTCTTACGTAAGCCTTACTATTATTAACTTATTTTAGCTTTTTATTAGGTAACCTCGTTTATAAATAGCTAAGTCTTAAGTCGTAAGGATTTTATTAACTTAAATAGCTAGCTAGCTTTTTTAGAAAATAGCTAATTATAATAAAATAAGCTATAGTATATTCTTAAGCTTATTATAAAATAAAACCGTAATTTTTAAGTTAAGAATTTAATAATATAAATTAAAAAATTATTTTCTAGAGCCGCTACTAGGAGTAAACTTTTTATTTATTTATTTTTTTTATTCTACCTTTGCTAGCTACTCGGGCGGTTCTCGGTATTATTTATACAGTATTAATATATAGTATTAATAAATACTCTTACTATTTCGATAGACTATTCTTTTTAGATTTTTTACCTTTTTAACTTTCCTTTTCATAAAGTTTATAATTACGGATTATTAATAGCGATATTAAGCGCCCGACGCTATTACTTTATAAGCCCGCGTACCTAGTTAAGTTAGTTACTTTTCTAAATAATAGTGGTTTATAATAGTATAGTATTAGAGATACCCTCGTTACTATCGTTAAGAATAATACTAACCTCACGATATCTACCCTAATACTTTTAACTTTAACTCGTATATATATATATATATTTATTACCTCGTTCTTTTTATTAAAATTAAAAAACGCTACTTCCCTCGCTATTTATTGTTATTACCCTATTACTATTACTATCGCCCTATTATTATTATTATTAAATGGTTTACTTTAAATATATACTATTAAAATATTAAAATACTAACTCGTCGATCTATAGGGATACCTTAAGGGCTAGAATTTCGATCCTATAAGTATTATACTAGAGAATCCTGAACTATAGTACGATTGTTTTAAAAAATACGGATTAGATATTATTAATTTAAAAGTCGGAAAGATATATATTGATATAGCTATTATTTTAATAAACGCTTAGCGTATATAACACGGGCTCAAAGTACCTAACTAACTCTAAAATACTATTAATACTCTAAAAACATAGTATAAAAGTAAGTTAAGAAAGGATAAAAAGGATATTTTAGAGTTATTAAATAAGATAAAAGTAGGGGGTAGTTTTTAGTTATTTAGAGGGCGATTAATATATTATAGCGGGATTATTAGTATCTTAAGTTTAGTTAGTATTAATAGTTAGTAACGGCTATAGCTAGCTATAGTTAGTTATAAAGTTTTATTAAAGTACGTAATAAAAACACTCGATATTAACCCTAATAAACTAGCTTACTTATAAAGGCGAAAATGGCCCCTAATGAGGCGGACCGGACCCTAAAGGGAAACCTTTTACTTATTAAAAATTATTAAGTTAACTAATTCTAAAAAGATCTTATAATAGTACGGGATACTAAGCTTAATTAATATAAAGTATTTATTATTATACTCTTTAATAAAAAAAAGAAAAGTCTCTTTTTAAAAGGTATTATTTTATATATAAACTAGTATTACTTAGTAATAAATTTAAAGTACTTGAATAAAACTATAGCCCGAAGTTTACTTAAATATTTAAAGCGAGGACTAATATACTCTTAATTAATAAGTACTTCATCTTCTATATAAGCCTAGTAAAAGCGCAACTCTTAATTACTAATTATATTTTATATAATATTAATAAGTTAATACAAATAACTAAGACTATTAAAAAATAGCTCTTAATATTATTATTACTTAATTCCGTATTAAAAGTAATACGAATACTAAAGTTCTAATACTTCTAAATAAAGTAACGGGCCTATTACGCCTTTATAAATAAGTATATAAAATAGAAATATTATAAAATTAAGCGTTAGTTATTAAACTCTTTATATAGTTTTTTCTAAGCTTTTTTAAAAGAGTGCTCTATTTTAGTAAAGATAATAAGCTTTTATATAATCAATACCCCGTAGTAAGTATATAAAATAGCTTAATTTACTATTATATTAATATAAGCGCGGTTTTTATTACTAAGCTCGGCTATTACTTACGTAATTAACTAATAATTATTATTACTCAACCTATTATTATTATTATTATAACTAGGGTCCTTAATCTACTTCTGTTTAGCCTTAAGTATAACGTTAAAATTGATATAGTAAATATAAAGTTATTACTAAACTTTAAAAAACCATTTTTTAAGTATAGTCTTTACTTACTTATTATAATTAGTAATAATAATAGAAGGCTAGCGGATTATATATTACTTAATTAGTTAATAAGTACTTATTAAAAAGAACTAAAACCTTTCTAATTTCTTATTATTAATAAAACTAAATACTACGTTATAGATAAACTTAAAATAGGTCTACTTAGTTACATAGAAAAGTAAGAGCTTAAAGCGGTTAGTATTATATATATTGTTAAAACTAATTACTTTAAGAAACCGCTTTTATATTTAAAAATAGTAAAGAAAAGTTTAAATAAGCTTAACTAAGTAATTAGGCTTATTAGCCGTTTTTCCAATAATATATAAGATCTTATATTTATTAGATAGCTTAATTAATACCGTTATTAATAAATATCTATTTAATTTCTCTTAGCTAATACGGGCTCTAATATTATAAATATTTTACTCCCCCCGACGGAGTAATCCGGCGGGGCCATACCGTGTATTACGTATTAGAGAAAACTGGGTATAATACGCTCTATACTTAATTACTAACTAAAACTCCTAACTTTTTACCGCCCGCCTATAGGGCGAGCTTTACTTACTCTAACGCGCACAGGACCTCTTAATACTAGCTTATATAAGTAATTAGGTCTAGTATAATCCCTTTTTTTATATAGGTATTATTACTGCCCAGGGGGTCCTATAAGAGCTATTTAAAGTACTAGCTTATTATTTTAATTATATATACCTCTAGTCTATTTATTATAGTTATTATAACTAAGCTAATATTAATATATTAAATCTTAATATTTATATTAGCCCGGCTATTTATAATACTTATAATATTACCTAGCTAAATTCTGTATTATTAAAAAGTACTTTACTACTCCTTAGGCGTACTTACGTTAGCTATAATAACTATAGCGTCGAGCTAACCGAGGGCGCCTAGCCTAAGAGGGGTAGACTTATTAACGAGCATTTTTAATTTATTAATTACTAACTATATACTAAGAGTAAAATAAGTTCTTATCGAGGTAATAGTTTATATATTAATAAGTTTATTTAATAAGTTAATTTAATAGATTTATTTAGTAAATTATTAAATAAATTTATTTAGTTTAAATAAAAAGTAGCTTTGGGTAATATTAAAAACAATAAAAATAAAAAGAATCTTTATAAGCTCTAGTATAAAGAGTAATAAATATTAGCTTATTTAGCTTTTTTTTTAAAAACCTCTATATTATTATTAAAGTTTAGAACCTCTATAGCTAAGGAAGGCCGTTTTTAATTATTATAACTAACTATTACGGCTAATTATTATAGCTAACTATTATAGCCAACCTTTATTATTAACCTCTATTATTAACCTTTTTAACTAGCGCCGCTATAGAGTAGCTTACTTATTCCGAATTAAATAGTAGCTTTTATATTAAAATTACTATATTATATTAAGCGCGTACTTAGGATATATTATACGTATTATATAGTTAAAAAGTATCCTATATTATATAATTTCTTTTAAAAGCGTAATCTTATTAAGGCCGATCTTTTATGCCTATAAAGCTAGAAAGAAACTACTATATAAATATTTTACTAAGTAAATAAGGACTCTAGGAATTACTCTTAAATAATAACGTATACGTTATGCGCCCGAATTCTAACCTATCGGCTTATAGTTTTAATAATATTTTTAACTAACTAAGTAAGTTTATAATAAAAAAAGTGTGTAAATACTTTAAGACTAGGCCTATATAGTAGTTTTTTCCCGGCTCTATAAGTACAAACGATCGACCTTAATAGGATCACGTTTTTAAGAGAGATTATATAATATAACATACTTTTTAACTATATAATATGCGTAATATATCCTAAGTACGCGCTTAATATAATATAATAATTTCTATACGAAAACTACTATTTAATTCGGGCTAAGTAAGCTACCCTCTTTATTACGTAGTAGCGCTAGCTAAAAAAGGTTAATAATAAAGGTCGGCCGTAATAGTTAGCTATAATAGTTAGCTATAATAGTCAGCTATAATATTTAGGGGCGGCCCTTAACTATAGAGGTTCTAAACTTTAATAGCGAGGTAGAGGGTTTTTAAAAAAGGGCTAAATAAGTTAATATTTATTATTTAAAACTTATAAAGATTTTTTTTATCCTTATCGTTTTTACTATTACTTAAAGCTACTCTTTATCTAAACTAAATAAATCTATTAAATAAACTTACTAAATAAACTTATTAAATAAACTTCTTAATATATAAACTACTACTTTATTAAAGATGCCTATCGATAAGTCTGCCCCTCTTAAGCTGGGCGCCCTCGGCTAGCTTAACGCTATAGCTATTATAACTAACGTAAGTATACTTAAGAAGTAGTAAAGTACTTTTTAATAATACGGAATTTAGTTAGGTAATATTATAAGTACTATAAATAGCCGGGCTAATACGGATATTAAGATTTAATATATTAATATTAACTTAGTTATAATAATAAAAGTCCCCCCGACGGAGCAATCCGCCGGGGCCGTACTGTGTATTACGTATTAGGGAAAACTGGGTATATTACGCTCTATACCTAATTACTAATTAAAAAAGTAGCTCCTAACCTTTTGCTGCCCGCCTATAGGGCGACCTTTACCCACTCTAATACGCACAGGACCTCTTAGTACTAGCCTACGTAAGTAGCTAGGTCTAATATAATCCCTTTTTTTATATAAGTATTATTATTACCTAGGGGGTCCTATAAGAGCTATTTAAAGTACTAGCTTATTACCCTAACTATATATACCTCTAGCCCGTTTATTATAACTATTATAACTAGGCTAGTATTAATATACTAAATCTTAATATCTATATTAACCTAGTTATTTACGGCGCTTATAATATTACTTAGTTAAATTCTATATTATTAAAAAGTACTTTGCTACTCCTCGGGCGTACTTACGTTAGTTACGATAGCTATAGCGTTAAGCTAGCCGAGGGTGCCTAGCCCGAGAGGGGTAGACTTATTAATGGGCATCTTTAGAAAGTTCTAGCCCACTAATTACTAACTATATACTAAGAGTAGAGCAGTAATTTATATATTAATAGGTTTATTTAGTAAATTTATTTAGTTTAAATAGAGAGTAGCTTTAGGTAATATTAAAAGTAATAAGGATAAAAAGAAGTTTTATAAGCTCTAATACGAAAAGTAATAAATATTAACCTATTTAGCCCTTTTTTTAAAAACCTCTACGTTATTATTAAAGTTTAGAACCTCTGTAGTTAAGGGCCGCCTCTAACTATTATAGCTAACTATTATAGCTAATTATTACGGCCGACCTCTACGGCCGACCTCTATTATCGACCTCTACTATCGACCTTTTTAACTAGTACCGCTACGTAACGAAGAGAGTAGCTTACCTATCTTAAATTAAATAGTAGCTTTTGTATCGAAATTATTATATTACGTTAAGCGCGTACTTAGGATATATTACGCATATTATATAATTAAAAAGTGTACTATATTATATAATTTCCCTTAAAAGCGTAATCCCGTTAAGGTCGATCTTTTATACCTATAAAGCCGGAAAAAAACCACTATATAATAGTTATAATAAGTAAGCTAGAAGTATATAAAGTTAAGGTAATAAGTAAGCGCTTTAAATAGCTCTTATAAGACCCCCTAAGTAACGATAATACTTATATAAAAAAAGAGATAATAGTAGACCTAGTTACTTATATAGGCTAGTACTAGGAGGTCTTATATGCGTTAAAGTAGGTAAAGCTCGCCCTATATAGTAGTTTTTTTTCCGGCTTTATAAGTACAAAAGATCGACCTTAACGGGATTACGTTTTTAAAGAAAATTATATAATATAGTATACTTTTTAACTATATAATATACGTAATATATCCTAAGTACGTGCTTAACGTAATATAATAATTTTAATATAAAAACCGCTATTTAATTTAGAATAAGTAAGCTACCCTCTTTAATAATAGCACTAGTTAAAAAGGTTAATAATAGAGGTTAGCCGTAATAGTTAGCTATAATAGTTAGTTATAATAGTTAGAGGTAGCCCTTAACTATAGAGGTTCTAAACTTTAATAGCGACGTAGAGGTTTTTAAAAAAAGGGCTAAAAGGGCTAATATTTAGCTATTTTATTATATTAAAACTCGTAAAGATTCTTTTTATTTTTATCGCTTTTAATATTATTTAAAGCTCTATTTAAACTAAATAAATCTACTAAATAAGCTTATTAAATAAACTTATTAAATATACTTATTAATATATAAACTACTATTTTACTAAAGATACCCCTCGATAAGTCCCCCCCTCTAGGGCTTAATAGATTCTTAGGCCCCCTCGACGCCCTAGCTATCGTAACTAACGTAAGTATATTTAAAGAGTAGCGTAGTATTTTTTAATAATACAGAATTTAGCTAAGTAATAATATAAATATTATAAATAACTAAGCTAATACGGATATTAAAATTTAGTATATTAACGCTAACTTAAAAATTATACTTTATAGAGCTAGAAATCCTATTAATTTAGGCTATATTATAAATATAAGAGAATATATAAGGGGTTTTTTAACTCTTAATAAGAAGGAGTATATAATACGGGATCTAGCTGCTTACGTAAGCTAGTATTAAGAGGTTTTATATACGTTAAAATAGGTATAGCTCGCCCTCTAAACAGCTAGAAGTAGTAAAAGGTTAGGAGCTATTTTAATTAGTAATTAGGTATAGAGCGTAATATACTTAGTTTTCCTTAATACGTAATATATAGTACGGCCCCGGCGGATTACTTTATCGGGGGGAAAGCTCGCCCTATAAACGGCTAGAAGCAGTAAAAGGTTGGGGGTTTTAATTAGTAATTAAGTATAGAGCGTAATATACCTAGTTTCCTTTGATACGTAATATATAATACGGCCCCGGCAGATTGCTCCGTCGGGGGGAAGACAAGGCCTATAATTATATTAGTTATATTAAAGATTTTTATATTATTATAATAATTACTATTCCTTAATCTTAGCCTTAGTAATTAACTTCTATTTATAACTATATTTTTAGAATTTCCGTTATTTTAAACCTATATTATAGCTAAGCTTAAGATATTTATATTAGTCGTATTAAAATATATCGAATATTCTTTTTATTTTACTTATACTTATAATATTTTATAATACTAAAACTATTAGCCTTAATAAAATTATCAACTTAATTAAAAAAAAAAGTATTTGTTATTAGCTCTAGATTACTAAGAATGAATAAGTTTAGGGTTCTATTTAAAAAAAAGGACGATTTATTATCTTAAATATAATAAAAACCTAAGGTTTAAAAAAACGATAAATCTAAAAGAGGGTTTTATTATAAAAATAAATAGAGTAGTAAACTTGTTTAAGAACCTTATGTTTTTTATTATAAACGGCTTTATTTATATTATTAAATAAGGCTAGTTATTAATTTTTATTAGTTTTAATAACTCGTATAATAAGTTTAAAAATATTATTAAACTATTTTATTATAAGCTAGGTTAGCCCCCCGACGGAGCGATCCGCCGGGGCCATACCGTACATTACGTATTAAAAAAAACTAAGTATAATACGCTCTATACCTAATTACTAATTAAAACTCCCGACCTTTTACTATAATCCTCTAAGTTCTAGCTATTTAAAAAGAGAGCTTTACTTATTTTAACGTATATAAGGCCTCTTAGTACTAGTCTACGTAAGTAGTTAGATCCTATATTATATAATCCTTTTTATTAAAAATTAAGAGACCCCTTATATATTCTTTTATATATATAATATAGCTCGTCTCAGAGGGACTTATAGCTCTATAAAACATAATTTCTAATTTAGTATTAATATATTAAATCTTAACGTCTATAATAGCCCGGTTATTTATAGTATTTATATTATTACTTAGCTAGATTCCGTATTACTAAAAAGTATTACGCTACTTCTAGGGCGTATTTACGTTAGTTATAATAACTATAGTATTAAGTTAGCTAAAGAGGGCGCCTAGCCTAAGAGGGGTAGACTTATTAATAAGTATCTTTAGCTTATTAATTACTAACTATATACTAAGAGTAGAGTAAGTTCTTATTAAGGTAGTAGTTTATATATTAATAGGTTTATTTAGGAGATTTATTTAGTAGATTTATTTAGTAAATTTATCTAGTTTAAATCGAGAGTAGCTTTAGGTAATATTAAAAATAATAAGGATAAAAAGAATTTCTATAAGCTTTAGTATAAAGAGTAGTAAAGATTAGCTTATTTAGCCCTTTTTTTTAAAAACTTTTATATTACTATTAAAGTTTAGAACCTCTGCGGTTAAGGAAGGCCGTTTTTAATTATTATAATTAATTATTACGGCCGATTATTATAGCTAACCTCTGTGGCTAACCTCTACTATCGACCTCTATTATTAACCTTTTTAGCTAGCGCTACCGTAAAGTAGCTTACTTATCCCGAATTAAATAATAGCTTTTATATCGAAATTACTATATTATATTAAGCCCGTGCTTAGAATATATTACGCGTATTATATAATTAAAAAGTATATTATATTATATAATTTCTTTTAAAAGCGTAATCCTATTAAGGTCGATCTTTTATACCTATAAAGCCGGAAAAAAACTACTACATAAATAATATAATAATAGTTACGCTTTTTATAATAGTTTAAATAAAATATTATTTATTAAGTTATTATATATATAGGGATCGCTAATTTTATAAACCTAGTTAATATTAGTATAGTCCTATTTAAAATAAGAGACGATAATATATTATTATTATCAAAGCGTTAGCGTTTTATAAAATAGCTTTAATTATTTAAGCTATTAAATTAAGCTCGGCGGCGTAAGCTTAATACGTAAGATATTAAAAAAGCTATATTATAATATATAAATTAATATAGCTTTTTAAAAAAAGAACGTAAAATACGTTAATCATAGCTTTCTAATAAAGCTTTTTTAAAGTATAATTATATAAAAGAGATTATAAAAAAGAATAGGTACTTTAAAGAAAAGTAATAAAATCTGAATATATTAACAATAAATTTTTAAACTAATTAGAGATAGAGAATATTATGCATGTCTAAGAGCTATGCGTCCGTATTAATTCGTTATATATCCCTATTAATTCCTATAAAATAATAATATCTTAATTACCTAATTACTTATTATACTAACTAGCTACCCCTATTGAAAAACGTATAAGAGAGCCGAGTAATAGCCAATTAAATTAATTATATATAAATAGTATAATTAATACTCCCTAAATACATATACCCGTTTTATTAAATATAGTAATTAAAAAATATAGTTAGGGAAGTTAGGTCTTTTTTTATATCAATAGCTTTTAATAAAGTCGCCGCTTTTACGAGTTTTAATAAAGCGTTATAGGCCCTAATAAAGGCGCTAAGCTTTTAATTATTAACCCCCAGGTTGCCCTAGCTAACCAGCTTATAAAGCGCTTCTTACTCTCTACTATTTAGGCCGATTACCTAGCGTACTTTAATAATATAACTAACTAGCTTACTTTACTAATTTATATCCGCAATGATATTTTTTTGAAAAGAAAAATACTAAGTAAAGTATTAATTTTAATCTTATTTAAGAACTGTATTATAAAAATAATAAAAAGACCCTATTTAAATAGATTAAATAGTAACTAAAAATACGTATTATTTAATATTAATCAGAATAGGTCTTAGCTTTTATTATTAGTTAGCTAAGTAGTAATACTAAGCGTTTATATAATGTTAATTTCTAAAAACCTTAATTTTACGTACGCTATCATTATAAAGCTCTATATTATAAAAGAAGCCCTTATTTAAACTTATATTAATAATACGGCTATAGCTGAAAAAACTTAAGTAATTAAAAAACGACTCATAAACTAGCTCTATCTAGGGTACTAGTACTTTTAGTATACTAGAGTAGCGCTTAGTACGTTTCAAAACGTAAAGTAACTACGAAACTACTCCGGCCTTATCCTATTATATCCTCTATAGCTCTTAAAAAATACTTAATATACTTATTTTTATTAATAATAATAATAGGCTTAAGTTCGATTATTAGCTTTAGTATATTACAAAGCGCTTAGAGAATACTAATTATAATATTAATAAGTACTACTTAAAATATATTATTAATAAGTTTAGAAATAGTACTATAAAATTTATTTACTTAATACCAACTTTTAACGAAATTACTATAACTAAGTAATTACTTTACGAGTTTAAAACGGCTTATATTAACCTAATTACTATAATTAACGCTAATTATAAACTAAACGTACTTATAATTATACTTAAAAACGTTTACTAAAAGCGCTTTATATTTACTAAGCTCGTGCGCGTTAATAAGCTTCTTAAGTCTTAGTAAAAGTGCCGTTTGTATGATAAACTACTTATATAATTTCGTAATTAGGTTATATTAAAGTATTTAAATAATACGGCTACTTTTTAAAAATATATTGAATACATTACTTAGCCAGTTAACATAATATAGCCCCCTTTTATAAAGGATCGTATAGTTAAAACTTCTAACTAAACTCGCTGGATTTTAAATAAAAATAATAAAAATAATAAAAGTACTAAAAGTACTAAAGGCGCTAAATAGAACTAAGGTAGTACTTTTACTTATAAAACGATCCCTAAAGCCTTATATTAAAAGCTTAAAATAGTAATACTTATTTTATTTATAATAATACTAAGTATATTTTTAAAAACTACCTTAAGAAGCTAAAGACTACTATAACTACTATAAACTTCGCTACGGGTCTTATTGACATAGAATCGGGTTTAAAAAACTAAACCCCCTAGTAAAAATAAACTCTTAGCTAGGAAATATATATAAAAAGAATAAAGAATTGGTGATTAATTTAATAAACTTATAAGATTTTATAGGGGGCTAGCCCCTTAGAATAGAGCTTATAATAGTATTTAATAAATATAAAATTCGCTTAAAAACCTTATTTAATACGGGAGCTAATAAGTATAGATTTATAAATAACTATATAGCCCCTTTACCCTTTGGGGTCCGGTCCGCTTTATTAAGGGCTATCTTTACCTTTATAAATAAGCTAGTTTATTAAGGTTAATATTAAATATCTTTATTATATACTTTAATAAAACTTTATAACTAACTATAGCCAGCTATAGCCGTTACTAAGTAGCTATTAATACTAACTAAGCTTAAGATATTAATAACCCCGCTACTATAGTATATTAATTACCCTCCGAATAGCCGAAAATTACCCCCTATTTTCCGCCCTATTTAATAATCCTAGAATATTTTTTTTAGTCTTTTTTACTCTACTCCTACGCTACGCTTTTAAAATATTAATAGTATTCTAAAGTTAGTTAGGTATTTTAAAGCTACTATATTATATAAACCAAGTATTATTAGAGTAATAGCCATATTAATATATATCCTTTTGATTTTTAAGTTAATAATATCTAATTCGTATTCTTTAAGATAATTATACTATAATCTGGGCTTTTTTTAGTATAATACTTATAGGATTAAACTTCTAGTTATTAAAGAAGTCCTAGGGGGTCGACGATTAATAAGCGTCTTAGTATTTTAATAGTATATATTTAAAATAAACGATTTAATAATAATAATAATAAGGTAATAATAATAGGGCGATAGCGATAAAGTAATAATAATAGGGTAATAGTAATAGGGTAATAGTAATAAATAGTAAAAGAAGTAGCGTTTTTTGATTTTAATAAAAAAAACGAAGTAACGAATATATATACGTATATAAGTTAAAGTTAAGAGTACGTAAGTTTATTATATCATAAGGTTAATATTATTTTTAACAATAGTAACGAGGGTATTTTTAATATTACTATTATAAGTTATATTTACTTAAAAAGGTAGGGAACTTAGCTAGGTACGCAGGCTTATAAAGTAGTAGTATCGGGTACTTAATATTGCTATTAATAATCTATAATTATAAACTTTATAAAAGGGAAGTTGAAAAGTTAAAAAATCTAAAGAAAGAAAATGAGTTTATTAAAATAGTAAGGATATTTATTAATACTATATATTAATACGATATAATCGATATTAAGAACTGTCTAAGTGATTTGTAAAGGCAAAACATAAATTTAAATATAGCCTCTTTATTATGATAATTCTATATAACCTTATTTTATAAATTACCACGCCCGATCCTTATTACTAAATTTAATACAGAGTAATTAAATAATACTAACGTAATATAAACCGCTAACTTATATATTAATTAATAGGTTCTTTTAAAAATACCCCTCTTCTAACTTAATACGAGCCGCTATAACCTAATTTTAAAATAGAAGTAGTTCGAATACTGCGGAGTAAACTTTAATATTTATTATTAATAACTAATATAGCCTAAGGACTTATTATTCTAAGAGACGCTTTTTAGTATTATTAAAAATACTAAGGACCTATATACCCTAGAGGTTATTAATGTATAATACTAAATCGATACTAATTATTAATAAAACCTATTTAAAATAAATATAGCTTATTATAACTAAAGGCTCTAGTAGTAGTAGGCAAAGGGTATACTAATTAAAATATTATTACGCTTATTAAAAACAATAGCCCGTTAGATATAGTAATGAAATAATGCTAAGAATATAAAAAAGATAAAACGCGCTCTTAATAATACTCCTATTACCCCTATAAAGGGGGCTAAATAATAAAAACTATACTTAATAATAATATAAATAAATATTACTTTTATTAACGCTCTCGTATTTAAAAAGAACTTAAAGTAAAACGACGTTAAGCTAGGCTTTATATTACTTTATAAACTAGACCGTATTATAAAAAAGAAAAAGTAAACCTTTTATATAATAATAACTAGGTTATTTATAACTTTATAATAACGAACTTATTAAAATACTTACGGACTTAAACTCACGTTTTTAATAAAATAACTAGTAATATACTAGCGCTTTATAAACTATATAATTATAAAATTAAGCTCCTAGAGGGTAATAAGGAGAAGCTAACCTATTACCCTCTATATAAATAGTTAGTACCCGAGCTAAAAGCTATAAGAGCTTATTTACTAAAGTACTTATAAAAAGGATTTATTAAGCTAAGTAATACTTCTTTTACGTCGCTAATACTATTTATAAAAAAGTATAATAGTAGTTTATACTTTTATATTAACTTTTATAATTTAATAAAGTTATTAAAAAAGACCGCTTCTTATTATTACTTATTAATAAAACCCTTATATAATTAAATAAAATAAAAGTATTTATTAAACTAAATATTAAGTAGGCTTTTTATTATATTTAACTCGACCTAGCCTCCGAGGATTTAATAACATTTAGAACCCGCTACGGGGTATATAAATATAAAGTAATACTTTTTAAGCTCTATAACGGGCTTACTATATACTGATAATATATAAATAAAATACTAAGAAAGTACATAGATAACTTTTATATAGTATATATAAATAATATCTTAATCTTTTTTAATAATCCCTTTTAGTACTAAGAATACGGTATTAAAATACTAAACTATTTATAAAAAGTAGGTTTATAAATAGATATTAAAAAATACGAATTTAGTATTACTTTTATAAAGTACTTAGGTTTTATAATTTTAATAAAAAGTATATAGCCTAAAGAAAAGAAGGTCTCTATAGTTAAAAACTAAAAGCTATTTACGTTATTTAAAAGTATCTAATCTTTCCTCGGATTTTATAACTTTTATAAATAATTTATAAAAGATTACGGCCGCCTAGCTAGGCCCTTAACGAGGTTAATAAATAAGGAGGTTCTTTTTAATTTTAGTATTAACTACGAGTTTACTTTTAAAACTATAAAACTAGTGCTAACTTTAGTACTTATCCTCGACTATTGTAAGCTAGAGCTATGAATATAGTTAAAAACTAATACTTTTAACTTAGTATACGCCGGGGTACTACTATAATAATAAGAGAATAACGGGCTATAGTACTTAATAGCCTTTTATTTAAAAGTTATAAGTAATATAAAGCTTAATTATACTATCTGGAATCAAGAAATATTAATAATAGTACTATATTTAAAAGAATAGTATATAAAGCTTATAAACTATTAATATAAGTTCAACATTATTATAAACTACTAGCTATTACTATTTTTTATAACTAAGCGCTTACTTGATCTATAATAAGCTTACTAAGCTAATATACTAAGGGACTTTAATTTTTAAATCGATTCCTACTTAAAAAAAAGAACCTATTAATTAACGCCCTATTATATAAAATAAAGGATATTCGTACTTAGTAAGTACGAAAAAAAGCTAATAAGACCTAAGTCTTTTTATTATTAAAATTACTATTTCTTAATATTATAATAGAACTATAAGCGCTATTAAGTGCTATTATTAACTAACTAGAGCTTATAATTAGCTCGCTTATATTAAAAAAATAAGTTCTAAAAATATTTATTAGTAAAAGGAATTCTAAAGCTTAATAAAGACCCTATTATAATATTTCTTATATTAATATAAGCGCTAGTAACTAAAGGGTACGAGCGCTAGTTTATTAAAAATAACGGATTATTAATAATAAATAAAAAGCTCGTAATACTTAAAAAAAAGAACCTCTGTATTATGATTATTTATATAGTAGTTTCTTTTTTAGCTTTATAGGCGTAAAAGATCGACCTTAATAGGATTACGTTTTTAAGGGAAATTATATAATATAATACACTTTTTAACTATATAATACGCACAATATGCCCTAAGTACGCGCTTAACGTAATATAGTAATTTCGATACGAAAGCTACTATATAATTCGGAATAAGTAAGCTACTTTACGGTAGTGCTAGTTAAAAAGGTTAATAGTAGAGGTTAGCTATAAAGGTTAGAAGCGGCCTTTTTTAACTATAAAGGTTTAAATCTTTAATAATAACATAAAGGTTTTTTTTAAAAAAAAGGGCTAAAAGGGTTAATATTTAGCGTACTAAAGCTCGTAAAGATTCTTTCTATTTTTATTATTTTTAATATTACCTAAAACTTTATTTAAAATAAATACATTTACTAAATAAACTTATTAAATAAACTTATTAATATATAAACTACTACTCGTTAAGAACCTATTCTCTTAGTATATAGTTAATAACTAGTAGGCTAGGACTTTTTAAAAATACCCCTTAATAGGTCCCCCCCTCTAGGGCTTAATAAATTCTTAGGCCCCCTTAACGCCCTAGCTATTATAATTAATATAAGTATACTTAAGGAGTAGCATAGTAGTTTTTAATAATATAAAATCTAACTAAGTAATAATATAAATATTATAAATAGCCGGGCTAATACGGACGTTAAGATTTAATATATTAATACGAGTTTAAAAATTATATTTTATAGAGCTAAAAATCCCTTTAATATAGGCTATATTATAAATATAAAAGAATATATAAGGGGCCCCTTAACTTTTAATAAAAAGAAGTATATAATACGAGATTTAGCTACTTATATAAGCTAATACTAAGAGGTTTTATATACGTTAAAATAGATATAGCTCGCCCTCTAGATAAATAGAAAAAGGTTAAGAACTATTTATAAAAAGGAAATAACGGTCGAGTCGGTTAATTACTATTTCAATTAGTAATTAGGTATAGAGCGTAATATACTTAGTTTTGTTTTAATACGTAATATATAGTACGGCCCCGGCGGATTACTCTATTGGGGGTTTATAATTATTTATAAAGTTTATAAATAAAAGCTCCTCGCCTACCTAGGGCGTAATAAAATTATAACATAATTAAATAATAATATTACTAACCGGGCTTAATAGTAAATACTTATTAATACGTATAGAACTACTATACTTATTATTAATTATAAAAGCTACGTAATAAGCCCCCGGGAGAGCTAAGGCCGCTTTTAATACCTAACTACTTATAAAAATAGATATTTACTAACTTTATAATTATCCTTATTAATTAAAAAAGATTTAATAATATTTAAGTAATAATAAACTACTTAAATAACAGGGTAATATCTATTTTTTATTATAAAACTACTATAATAAAGAATATAAGCTAGATATTCTATAAGTAGGTACTACTTGTTTTTAGCTTATTAGAGATTATTATATCGGACCGAGGCCCCTAATTTATCTCTAATTCTTTAAAAAGGCTTTCTAAAATCTACGGGGTTAAGTTATAGCTATTAATAATAAACTACCCTTAAATACATAACTAAATAGAGATACTAAACTAGTATATCCTATAGTAGTTAAGGTTACTAATTAACTAATGTTATAATAACTAGAGTAATAGATTATTTATAATCGACTTTACTTATACTACTTAGCTTAGTAAGACCATAGAGCTATTATTATATAAAATAGAATTCGGCCGTTAGCTACGGCCTTTCTTTTATTAGTCTAAGTAAACTTATTAATTCGGCCCTATAAAAAAAGCCTAAACTATATTAATATATAATATATAGCTTAAGGGATATATAAGGCCTAAAAAACCGCTAGGAGTATGATAAAATTATTTAAATGTAATATAAAAAGTATACTAACTGCTACTAGTACTTAAATAACCTAAGACTAAAAAGTCGAGTCTTTATTAATACTTTATATTAAAAGTTTATTAATATAAGTAAGTTATAGTAGCCGTAGGCCGGGCTATAGCTTATTATCAGCGCTAATTTAAGAGGTATATAAATTATAAAATTACTATTAAGTAGCTAAGTATACCCGGTCTTTTGCTTAAATAAGCTAAAAAAAGCTATCAATAATTTATTACTTAAGTAGAACTAAGACCTATTATTGCTAATTATTAATAATAATAGCGAGCTAGAGTACGAGGTTTTTAAAATTATTAAACTATACTGATATAAAGAAAAACTATGGTACTAAGTAAATTAAAAAGGATATAATATAAATCCGCCTTAGTACGATATAAGAAGCTTTAAGTATATACTAATAGTATTCTAAGCGTTCTATTATTAATATTTAATTACTAAGGGCCTATTATACAACCTAAACTTATAAATAAAAGCTACCGTAATTAATAATTTACTACTACTATAAAATAATAATAATACAATAATAATAATTATAACTATAGATTTATTAAAATAAGAAGTAATTTAAAAGTTTATTTTTTAATATTATAAATAGTACTCTCTAGTATAGAGGGGGGGGGGGGGGGGGGAATGCATAATATAATAAATAAAAACAAAATAAAAATAATATAAATAATAAAAAAAATATAATAAATTTTTGTAAATTAATAATAATATTAAGGATTGTAGGGAGAGGGGGGTGGGGGGGTGGGAGGAGGTTAATATTATAATAATAAGTACTAGGGCCCTATAGGCCCTATAGCTTAGCCTTAAGCTATAAGGCTAAGCTCTTAGTAATTATATAATAAACTAGACCGCTAGGCCTAAAACGCTAGCTTATTAACTTTTACTTATTATTCTATTTTTTCCCTCTTTACGTTAAGTCTTTAGTTAATTAAGTTAATATAGTAGCGTTCTAACTTACTTCGAGTTCTTTTTCGTAATACCTAACAGAGCAATCCGCTAGGGCCGTATTATATATTACGTATTAAAGAAAACTAAGTATAATACGCTCTATACCTAATTACTAACTAAAACTCCTAATCTTTTACTATTTTTAACTATTTAAAAAGCGAGCTATACTTATTTTAACGTATATAAGACCTCTTAATACTAGCTCGTATAAGTAGCTAAATCCCGTATTATATACTCTTTTTCTTAAAAATTAAATAGCCCCTTATATATTCCCTTACGTTTATAATATAGCCCGTATTAAAAATATTTTTAATTCTATAAAATATAATTTCTAAATTAGTATTAATATATTAAATCTTAATATTTATATTAACCTAATTATTTATAGTATTTATATTATTATTTAGTTAGATTCCGTATTATTAAAAAGTACTACGCTATTTTTTAAATAGATTTATATTAGTTATAATAGTTAGGGCGTCGAGGGGGCCTAAGGATTTATTAAGCCCTAGAGGGGGGGACTTATTAAGGGGCATTTTTAAAATAGGTTCTTAATAAGGTAGTATTTTAACTAGTTAATTTCTTAATTAGTTATATAACTAGTTCTTTAAATAGTAGTTTATATATTAATAAGTACGTTTAATATATTTATTTAATAAGTTTATTTAGTAAATTTATTTAGTTTAAATAGAGCTTTAAGTAATATTAAAAATCATAAGAATAAAAAGAATTTTTATAAGCTCTAAGTAACTAAATATTAGCCCTTTTAGCCCTTTTTTTAAAAGTCTCTACGTTATTATTAAAATTTAGAACCTCTATAGTTAAGGGCCATTTCTAACTTTTATAGCTAACCTCTATTATCGACCTTTTTAACTAATGCTGATATATAAAAAGTAGCTTACTTATCCTAAATTATATAGTAGTTTTTATAGCAAAATTACTATATTACGTTAAGTACGTAGTTAGGGTATATTATACGTATTATATAATTAAAAAGTATACCGTATTATATAATTTTCTTTAAAAACGTAATCCCGTTAAGGTCGATCTTTTATACTTATAAAGCCGGAAAAAAACCACTATATAAAAGCTTATATTACTAGCTTTTTTAAAATTTATAAATCTTAAATAAGTAATATAGTAGTTCTAAACGAGTACGTAAATTATAGGAGTATTTTTATTTTTAAATATTTTAAACTAGAGCTTAAGTTAGAGAGGATAGTGAAAATAACTATATTAATATAGTTACTCTTATTCCCCCCGACGGAGCAATCCGCCGGGGCCGTACTGTGTATTACGTATTAAGGAAAACTAGGTATATTACGCTCTATACCTAATTACTAATTAAAATAGTAGTTAACTAACTCGACTATTATCTCCCTTTTATTAACTCCTGACCTTCTGCCGCCCGTCTAGAGGGCGAGCTATACCCACTCTAACGTATATAAGACCTCTTAGTACTAGCCTGCGTAAGTAGCTAGATCCTATATTATATACTCCTTTTTATTAAGGGTTAGGGGACCCCTTATATATTTCTTTATATTTATAATATAGCCTATATTAAAGGGATTTCTAGCTTTATAAGATATAATTTCTAAATTAATATTAATATATTAAATCTTAATATCAGTACTAGCCTAGCTATTTATAGCGTTCGTACTATTACTTAGCTAGATTTTATAGTATTAAAAAGTACTATACTACTCCTTAGGTATACTTACGTTAGCTACGATAGCTAGGGCGTTAAGGGGGCCTAAGAATCTATCGAGTCCTAGAGGAGGGGACCTATCGAGGGGTATTTTTAGGTTCTTAACGAGGTAATATTTTAACTAGCTAATCTCTTAACTAGTTATTTAACTAGTTATTTAAGTAGTAATTTATATATTAATAAGTTTATTTAATAGGTTTATTTAATAGGTTTATTTAATAGGTTTATTTAGTAAATTTATTTAGTTTAAATAGAGCTTTAAGTAATATTAAAAATAATAAGGATAAAAAGAATCTTTACGAGCTCTAAGTAGTTAGATATTAGCCCTTTTAGCCCTTTCTTTAAAAACCTCTACGTCGCTATTAAAGTTTAGAACCTCTATAATTAAGGGCCGTTTCTAACTTTTATAACTAACTTCTATTATTAACCTTTTTAGCCGGCGCTGCTGCGTAAGTATATTACTTAGCCTGTTATTAGTAAGTAGTAAGGCAGCTTGCCTATCCCGAATTATATAGCGGTTTTTGTATTAAAATTATTATATTATATTAAGCGCGTACTTAGGGTACATTGCGCATATTATATAGTTAAAAAGTGTACCGTATTGTATAATTTCCCTTAAAAGCGTAATCCCGTTAAGGTCGATCTTTTACGCCTATAAAGCTAGAAAAAAACCACTACATAGTTACTCTTATTACTTTTATAAAGAGGTACTATTTTTTTAAACTAATTAAAAAATAGAATAGTAATACTGATATAAGAGCGACGCCGGTATATTAATTTGCGACGCCGTTATATTAATTCCTTTTTAAAGAGCGTATTAACTATATTAATAGGTTAATAAAAACGTAGCTAAATAAGTAAAAAGTCGGATATTTTTATATTATTATATAAAAAGTCTTCGAAACGAGGGTAATTTTATATTATTTACTTAAGTACTACGAGACCCTTTGCTTAAGGCTAAGGTTTAGTTTTAATATTAAAGCTAAAATACCTTACTAAGCGTATTTTCAATCGTATTATTAGCCTTTATTAATAATATTAAGTTAATTATATATATTAAAATAAAAAAAGGGATACTAAGTATAATAATTATTAAGCTAAAAAATTAGACTTTTTAATTAACCATTAGTTCGATTTAAATAGGGGTAATAAAAAAAGAAGTATTTTATGTACAAAAAAGATAGCTATTAATTTAGTAATTACTTTAAAAAAGAGCGTACTAAATTATAAAAATAGTATTAAAGGTTAAGGGGTATATAGAGTAAAACTAGCCCCCTAACAGAGCAATCCGCCGGGGCCGTACTATATATTACGTATTAAAGAAAACTAAGTATATTACGCTCTATACTTAATTACTAACCAAAACTACTTACTTTTTATCGTAGTCCTCTAAGTTCTAACTATCTAAAGGGCGAGCTATACCTACTTTAATATATATAAAGCCTCTTAGTACTAGCTTATATAAGTAGCTAGATCTTATATTATATACTCCTTTTTATTAAGGGTTAGGGGACCCCTTATATATTCCTTTATATTTATAATATAGCTCGTATTAAAGGGATGTATAGCTCTATAGAATATAATTTCTAAGCTTATATTAATATACTAAATTTTAACGTCCGTACTAGCTTAATTATTTATAGTATTTAGATTAATATTTAGCTAAATTTCGTATTATTAAAAAGTACTACGCTACTCCTAGAGCGTATTTATATTAGTTATAATAGCTATAGTATTAAGCTAGCTAAAGAGGGCGCCTAGCCCGAGAGGGGTAAACTTATTAACGGGCATTTTTAACTTACTAATTACTAACTATATACTAGGAGTAGAGTAGTAGTTTATATATTAATAAGTTTATTTAATAAGTTTATTTAATAAGTTTATTTAATAAGTTTATTTAGTAAATTTATTTAGTTTAAATAGAGAGTAGCTTTAAGTAATATTAAAAGTAATAAGGATAAAAAGAATCTTTATAAGCTCTAGTATAAAGAATAATAAATATTAGCTTATTTAGCCCTTTTTTTAAAAACCTTTACGTCGCTATTAAAGTTTAGAACCTCTATAATTAAGGGCCGCCTCTAACTCTTTTTTTATACTTTTTCAACAAATTAATTAGTAATACTACCTAGATATTCTATATTAATAAGTAATATAGCTTAGAAATCTTTTATAGAATTATCCCGGATATAAGGGTATTATAATAGTTAATTAAAAATAAGGGGTAATTTTATATACTTTGAAAAATATCCTTAGTTATGTTAAATATATTAATAGCGGGTATTACGAAGATTAGTTTTAGCTTAGATAAAGAAATATACGCCCTAGGTATAGCAAAAGTTAATATACGCTTTAGTATAATAACATTTTATATCCTACTTATTAATATACTATTTCTACTATACTTAAAGGATATAAATTAGTTCAGTATTATATTAAATCCCCCTGACAGAGCAATTTGCCGGGGCCGTACTGTGTATTACGTATTGGGGTGAGATCTTTGGTAACCTTGCAGTCCTTATATTCTATAATCGCCTCACTAACCTATTATAAATCTAGGAAAACTAGGTATATTACGCTCCATACCTAATTACTAACTAAAATAATAGTTAACCGACTCGACTATTATCTCTCTTTTATTAATAGCTCCTAACTTTTTACCGCTTCTAGTTATTTATAGGGCGAGCTTTACGTATTTTAACGTACATAGGACCTCTTAGTACTAGCCCGTATAAGTAGCTAGGTCTACTATTATCTCTTTTTTTATATAAGTATTATTATTACCTAGGGGGCCCTATAAGAGCTATTTAAAGCGCTTATTTATTACCCTAACCCTACGTACCTCTAGCCCACTTATTATAACTATTATAACTAAGTTAGTATTAATATACTAAGTCTTAATATCCGTACTAGCCCGGCTGTTTACGGTACTTATAATATTACTTAGTTAAATTCTATATTACTAAAAAGTACTTTATTATTTTTTAAGCGTATTTACGTTAGCTACGATAGCTTTAACGTCGAGTTAGCTAAAGAGGGCGCCTAACCCGAGAGGGGTAGACTTATTAACAGGTATTTTTAGCTTATTAATTACTAATTATATACTAAGAATAGAGTAGGTTCTCGTCGAGGTAGTATTTTAACTAGCTAACTTCTTAACTAATTATCTAACTAATTATCTAAGTAGTAGTTTATATATTAATAAGTTTATTTAGTAAGTTTATTTAGTAAGTTTATTTAGTAAGTTTATTTAATAAATTTATTTAATAAATTTATTTAGTTTAAATAGAGAGTAGCTTTAAGTATTATTAAAAATAATAAGAATAAAAAGAATTTTTATAAGCTCTAGTACGAAGAGTAGTAAATATTAGCTTATTTAGCCCTTTCTTTAGAAACCTCTATATTACTATTAAAGTTTAGAACCTCTATAGTTAAGGAAGGCTACCCCTGACTATTATAGCCGACTATTATAGCTAATTATTACGGCCGACCTCTACTATCGACCTTTTTAGCTAGCGCTACTGCGTGAGTATATCGCTTAGCCTATTATTAATAAGTAGCTATAGCTTACCTATAAAAGCGAAAATAGCCCCTAATAAGGCGGACCGGACCCCAAAGGGTTGCGCGTATTATATAATTAAAAAGTATACTATATTATATAATTTCTTTTAAAAGCGTAATCCTATTAGGGTCGATCTTTTGTACCTATAAAGCCGGAAAAAAACCACTATATTATATTAAATAATATAAAAATAAACTATTTAATAATAAGTATTTTAAACTTACTAAATAATAATAGGGATATATTCTTATAAAGCTCGAATTAAATATTAAATTTGTTAACTATTTTATAAAAGGCGAGCTTAAGTAATTATAAAACGGTTTAGCTATTTATTAATAACAAGGCTATATAGCCTTTTTAAATAATTAGAAAATAATATAAAATAAAAGCCTTAAAGTAACTAATAAGAGTATATTTAATTTTATTTTCTGCCTTTACTGGTTACTCGGGCAGCTCTTAATATTAATTATATAGTATTAATACACAGTATTAATAAATACCCCTACTATTTTAATAGACTTTTTTTTAGATCTTTGAATTTTTTAACTTTCCTATTTATAAGGTTTATGACTGGGGATTATTAATAATAATATTAAGCGCCCGATATTACTATTTTATAAGCCCGCGTACCTAGCTAAGTTAGTTATTTTTCTAAGTAATAATAGCTTATAATAATATAATATTAAAAATACCCTCGTTATTATTATCAAGAATAATATTAACCTTATAATATTTACCTTAATACTTTTAACTTTAATTCGTATATATATATATATTCGTTATTTCGTTTCTTTATTAAAATTAAAAAACCCTACTTCCCTTACTATTTATTACTATTACCCTATTATTATTATTATTACCCTATTATTATTATTATTAAATCGTTTACTTACTCTTAACTATATATGATTAAAATACTAAGACACTAACTCGTTAATTTATAAAAATACGTTAAGGGCTAGAAGTTCGATTTTATAAGTATTATACTAAAGGACCCCGAACTATAGTACGATCGTTTTAAAAAATACGGATTAAATATTGTTAATTTAAAAATTAAAAAGATATATATTAATATAACTATTACTTTAATAAATACCTAGCTTATATAATACGGGCTTAAAATACCTAACTAACTCTAAAGTATTATTAATATTTTATAGACGTAGTTTAAGAGTAGGTTAAAAAAGACTTAAAAGGATATTTAAGATTATTAAATAAAGTAAAAAATAGGGAGTAGTTTTTAGTTATTTAAAGGGTAATTAATATATTATAGTAGGATTATTAATATCTTAAGTTTAGTTAGTATTAACAATTAGCAGTAGCTATAGCTAGCTATAGTTAGTTATAAAGTTTTATTAAAGTATATAATAAAAATACTTAATATTAACCTTAATAAACTAGCTTGCTCGTAAAAGCGAAAATAGCCCATAATAGGGTAGACCGGACCCTAAAAGGAATAAGAGTATTTATTTATTTATTTATTTATATATATATTCTGCCTTTGCTGGCTGCTCGGGCGGTTCTCGGTATTATTTACACAGTATTAATCTACGGTATCAGTAGATACTCACACTGTCTTACTAGACTATTTTCTAGATTTTCCAACTTTTTAACTTTCCCTCCTGCAAAGTTCAGGAATAAGAGTATATTATTAATATTAAATAAACGCCGAGAACCTACGTAAACTTAAGTTTAAATTATATAACGAGCTAAACTTTAATAAAAGAATTATTATTAATCTTTATTTAAATAATTATTTAGTATTATATATTATTAACGAGGTTATATTATTCTAAAATAGATAAGTTTTTAAAATTCTACTTATTAAACCTAGTTAGGTAATACTAAAAAGAGTATAAATTAATATATATTAAGAATACTTAAATAAATTAAAACTAATATAAATATTAGTTTTAAATTAATAGAGTTTAAAAATAATACCGCTATATATAGTATATAGTTAAAAATTGTATTTATTAAAGTTTATTATAGTATTAATAAAGTAAAAAAAGCTTATTAATAATTAAAAAAAGCGTTTAAGATTATTTATAATAAGTACCCGGATATTATAAATAAGGAGTATTTATAAATAGTATTTAAGTATTATAATAATATTATAAGTTTAAAAGAGCTAGTTCTAACACTCCTTATATTTAGAATATACTTAAATATAATAAATTCGGAATGCGTATGGCAATAGGTTGCCGATAAGTTAGTAACTAAGTACACGGATTATATTAAAAAAGAACTTTTTATAAAACAAAGCCTATATAAAGGACTTTATAAGGTTTAGTCTTATAATATACTTATACTTATATTATAGCCTCGCTAATCAAGTACTTATAACTTAATCCTTTTATAATTTTAAAACTTTTATTTTTATAAAATAATTAGTATAAGTAATAATAAATTACGAAAACGAATAAAACGTTAATAAAGCGACGCTTAGTTATTAATAAAAGGTTATTAATATTAACGAGCTATAGCTATCCGGAGTTAATTACTCGACCCTATTTTATCCAGAATAACGAGCCTATTATAGGGCGAGTCTTATTTAAATACTAATATTTAAAAAAAAACTAAATAAAAAAATAATCGGCGTAAATCGCCCTCTCGGGCTAGCTACTTTATTAATACTCCGAGGACCTTATTTATTATAAACGGGGCGTTTATTAACGACTAATTATTAAATATACGAGGTTTAAATATATATAAAAGCGTAGGTAATACTAAGATAGCTAGTTTAATAAACCTTATAAGCTTAATAATAACCTATTTTTATAAAATAATAAAAATAATAGTTAAAGACCGAAACTAAGAATAATATTAATACGAGGAGCTTATTTAATAGCTTACTAAGTAACTAACGACGTATCTAAGTTAATATAAATATAAAAAGCCTTTTTTTTATAATTATAAACCGATTAGAAAAGAGTTTATAAGTACTTAAGTAGTAAATTAAATTATTATTATAGAGATAAGTAATAACCTATATATAAGAAGTATTATAAAGTAGTATACTAAATAGGCCTTATTTAAGTTATCCTTATTATTATAAATATAATAATATAATTATAAAAAGAGCTTCTAAGATCCCCTCTTTTAAAATAACTTTTTAATATTTATTTACTAATAATATATAGACCCCGAGACCTAAGAACGGGAGTACTATAAAGAGCTAAGAATAAAAAAACTAAAAGAGGGCTAAAACCCTACTTAGTTCTTTACTAAGTAGTTAGCAATTTATTATAACTTAAGTATAGAAAATATAAAGAATTCAAAAATAAAGGCGTATTAATTCTTTTTTAAACTACTATTTTAGTTATAGGACGACTTAATTTATTATAAAGTTTTAATTAAAAAAGTATATAATATAGTATATAAAGTTAATAAACTATAGTTATTAAGTTAATAAAAGGGTAATAATTAGTTATAAAAAGATAATAAAAAGAGGTTATACTCGTTATCTAAGTAATTATATTAAATATCCCCCTTTTATAAAAAAAGAAATAAAAAGAGCTCTAAGGGACTAAGCTCTAGAGACTTAAACCGGGAGGCGTTATAAAAGCCGTATAATAAAAGTACTTATACTAAGTTATTATAAAAGCGTCGTAATAGTAATATTAAGTACTTTATATATAATAAAATAGGCTGTATATTTAGTAAGTACTAGAGGAATAAGTTAAAAAGTAAGGGTAATAATAAGCTAACGTATTCTTAATTAAAAATAGTATTAATAACTATTTAACGAGTTATTACTAAGCTAAGAATTACGGAAGTTAACTCGTTAAAAAACGAATAGGCGTAGGTAATATACTAAATATACTTATACTAAATATAAAAAGGGTATTAATAAAAGTAACTATAAAGGGTAGGACGATAGTTTTATAAGGGGTTATTAAAAAGCTAATAGAAGTTAATATAAATATATACTTTGAGATAAATATTATTAGTACTAGACTGGTAACCTACTTAGAGTTAGTCCTAGTTACTACTATAGCTCTTTTATTAAGGGACTTTTAGAGTAAAACCGTAGGCTAGGGGACAGCTTACTAATTAACGCTCTTTTTTATTAATTACTATAAGTAGCCGAGGAAGATTTAGTAATTATTTACTATAGTTAATAAGGATAAAAGAATAGTAAACCTCTTATTATTACGCTTATTAATAAGCTAAGAGGGTATTTATATTAATATTATAACGAATATATAGTCGTACGAACCTATTTATATTACTAATTTAGAGGTAATAGCTCGTAATATTATTAAGAATTACGAGAGGGCTTACGTATTATATATTATTATTATAAGAAGTATTACAGGGATAATAAAGACCGAACTATATAAAGGTCTATCGCTAGAACTTTAATTTAAAATAAAAACGTTTAACGAATAATTAGTAAAAGGACCGTAGTTATATAGCGGAGTAGAATATTTAATTAACTTAATTCTAAGTATTGAACCGCTATATAGTCCTATTTATTCGTTAAGTAAAAAATAATTTAAAGAGCTTTATACGTATATTACTAAGAACTTAGCGAACGGTTATATTATACCTTCGGTTAGTAAAGCTAGGGCACTAATCTTTTTTATACTAAAAAAGGATAGTATATTATGCCTCTACGTAGACTATTATAAACTAAATAAAGTAACTATAAAGAATCGATACTTATTATTACTTATTAATAAGCTTTTAAATAGGCTTCGTAAAGTAAAATAGATTTTAAAAATAAATATTAAGGATACTTATTATTATATTTAAATTTAAAAAAAAAACTAATAAAAAATAGCGTTTCGGAGTCGATATAGCTATTTTAAGTATATTATTATACCCTTTGGACTAACGAACGTACTTACGACGTTTTAAGTATATATTTACCGAACGCTCGCTAACTTATTAAGTACTTACTGTATAATATATATAAATAATTTAATAATTTACTTATTAATAAGGGAGTAGTATATAGAGGATATTAAAAAAGTCCTTTAATATTTATAGTTATATAGGCTTTTTATTAAACTATTAAAGTGCTCGTTTTATTAAAAAAGAGTCGAATTCCTAAGCTACGTTATTATATTAAAAGGAATCGAGATTAACTTATTATGAGTACGAACGATCGCTAATTAGAAGGTGCTTAAGTTTATTAGAGATATTTAAGTATTCTTAGGGTTCTATAACTTTTATTAAAAGTTTATTATTAAATACTTAAGTATTATTATACTTATAATAGTACTATTAAAAATAGAAAAGGGGTAAGTAAAATAATTCTAATAGACTAAGGAGGTAAATAAGGCGTTTAATTAGCTAAAGGTCGCTTTTACTTCGGCAACCGTACTTACGTACTAGAAGTTATAACGTATTATATAAATAAAAACTAACGCTTTAGTTAAAACTATCGTAGTAATCTTATTATAATAAGTTAATAAGGAATAGTAACTTATTATATATTAATTATAAAAGCTCTTAAATATAGAGTAGTAATAGGCTACGGGTTAATAAGAACTACTTATTATAATAAAAAAGTTAGAGTACTAAGCTTATTATTTCTAGGGCTTTTTATAAAAGTTTATAGTCTTAATAAATTATTAAGTACTTAAAAAAGTAACTAGTATATTAGTACGGGACCTTTAAAAAAAGCTCGTGAAGTAAGTATATAAGCTATTAGTATTTAATTTTAATTTAAAATACTGACTAAGGAAAATAAACCTAGCGAATAGTCTATTTAAGAGGCTAAATTATATAAAAAGAGAAGTATTTTATAAAGACTTTCTCTTTATACTAGCTTAGAAACTACGTCTTATTAACGAACTATTACCCAACGTATAATAAAGGATAATTAGTTTAAAAAAGAAAAATAATATTATTAAAGTATATGTCTAAGTAGTTAAGGCCTCCCTTCGCGATCCTAGTTAAATATTAGCTAGCTCTAGGGACGAAGAATCCTCTTCTCTATATTAATAACGTACTATAGAGCGTATTAATAAAGTAATAATAGTTATTATTATAATAACTCGAGGTAAAAAAATAAAAAAGTTATTAGCGAACGCTTAATAACGGTCTAGTATAAATAAAAAGGAGTTAAATAGAGCTAGGATTATTATACTAAAATAGTATATCCTACGTCTTATTATAAAAAAGTTTATAAAGAGCAAAACGGTATTCGCTTTTTATCTCTTACTAAAGACTAAGGAGCTCGTTAGAGAACTATAAACTAAAGATAAGTTCTATATATTATAATTAATAAGAGTTTATGCTATAGCTAGCGAGCTAAAAGTATATTCGCTTAATAAATAAAGTATACTATTTCTTAAAAAAAGACTTATTATTTTTAAATAAAGTCTTCTTAAATAGAGATCCTTTATTAATATTATAGTAACTATAGGGTAGGTTATATAGGAGTTATAAGAACTTTTAAACTAATTTAAAAGAAATTTTATTAAGAGGATATTTAATAAGACGTTTAAAAATATATTAAGAACTATAAGTATTACTTAAGAGTTATAACCCTAAGATATAAGCCGTATAAATAACTATAGTTATTATTATTACCCTTATACCCGTTCTAAGAAATATTTATAGATTTTATTATAAGGTTATTATTAAGTACTCGTAATAATAGTACTAAGTACGACTATATCTTAATTATCGTTTATTATATAATAAAGTTCGTAAAGTTCTTACCTACTATTAAAATACTTAACATAACTTAAATAATAAGTATTTTATATAAGGAAGTAGAGTATAAGGTCGGTACGTTAAAAAGTATTATTATAGAGATAAGCTATTTATAAGCGCCTTTTAAAAAGAGTTTACTAAAGAACGGGTAATATATTATTAATTATTTCTTATATACTACTTATAAACGGACGGCTAAATAGAGCGAACTTATTAAATATTAAAAAAATACCTAAGGATCTATATTAAAGGCTCGCTAAATAAGTAAGTAGTATAGTTAAAAAAGGCCGAGTTTATATATAATAATAGCTAATATTCTATTATAAAAGTGTCCTTATATATAGCGTTATATAGCTATTACTTATATATATTAAATATATATTTAATAATAAAGCTATAATCTAGGGGGTTTAGAAAAAGGTTTAAAAAATTAAAAAAATTAAAGCCTAGGTTACGCAAGCCTAAGTATAAGCTTCTAAGAGCTAAGTAGCTTATTATAATAAAAAATATATTTTAAAAAAGTTTAATTATAAAGAGATCGTCGGTTTATTAATAAAGAATATACGATTTAAAAATAATAGGTTAGTACTAAGGTATATTAAAATAATAATAATTAAAAAAGTAAGTAAATAAGCTTATTAAATATACTTACTAAAATAGTACTAGAGAATATATAACGTTTTCCTAGTTTCTTAATTTAAATTATAAGGATATTACTAAATAGTTAGTAACTAAATAGTAAATCTCTTAGAGTTAGAGAATAAATAAAACGTTTAGAAAATTAAATAATCGTTACGAAATAAGGTAAAAAAAAGAACTTATAATATCTCGTTAAATAGGCTAAATAGCTTACTAAGTATAATACGTAAGAACTTATTAAGTATTTTAATAAAGTAGTAAAAGTAATTAAAAAGTTTAAACGTTATAAAAAACGAATATATATAAAATAGGACGATAAATACTAAGTTCGTAATAAAAGGTCGTTAAAAATAAGTTAATTAATAATACTCTATAAAACTTTTTTATCTAACTTAGTATAATTTTTAAAAAGAAAATATAGTATTATAACCTCTAGCGATACGTTACTAAGAGGTTATTAAGACTTAGTTATATTAAGAGAGTAACTTACGTAATACTAGTAATAATAGTAGCGTTTTTAGCGTATATTTCTAAAGCATAATAGTTAGTAACGGTAGTCCGCTTAGTAATAGTATAATAAAGGGGCTTTATACGTATACTTAGCTAACTATTTAGAGTAAGGCTGTTAGTTTTATTAATATTATAACGAATTATAAAGAGGTAGTTAAAGTTATATAAATTATTATATATATTAATAATAGCGGTTTATAGAGCGTTTACTACCTAATTACTACTAGAGGTTATAATAAGAACTATAAAAAATAAAATAAAAAGTAAAACGGGAAGTAGAACGCTATTATTATTATTATTAAGTTAGGGAGTGGGAGCGTCCTTAGGGGTACCGTTCTTATTACGACCGAGCTAAGGGGCCTTAGTAACGTTAATATTTATAAAAAATAAGTTAATATTAAACTATTTAATATAATTCTTAGTTTTAGCCTTAATTAGAATAATAATATTATTAAGCTATTATAAAGCCTTTATTTAAAGAGAAAAGAGTATAATATTAATAATATTAAGATCTAAAGCTATATAACTAAGGACTAAAATAGATTAGTTTATAAAAAAAAGAGTATTATAAATAAGAGTTAGTAAGTTATTAATAATAAAATAGTAATACTTATTACGATACTAACTAAGAGAATTTTCTAATTTATTATTAAATTTTATAAATACGACTTCTTTAGTTTAGGACTTTTTAAACTAAGACTTTTTAAACTTAGGCTTAGACTTAATATAGTTATCCTCGTTTTTCTTATTAAGAATATAATTAGTAATAAGAGTACGCTTTTTAGTAAGAGTTTAAGTCTTAGGATTATAAGAAATAGGGGTAGCGCTATAAATAGTAATAATATAAATAAGTATATTATTTACTAAGTACTTAGTAACGTACTTTTAAAAAGTAAAAAAACTAAAAAACTCCTAAATATATATAATAATAATACCCCGGGGAGTTTCTTTATAGTACTAAGCTAGAGTATTAAAGTTATTTTATAAAATAGTTACGTAGCTATTATTATAAAAATAAGCTAGCTAGAGGTAACTAAAGTAAAAAATAATCTTTAGTTTTATTATTATTATTAAGAATACTAACTTAAGAAGAGAAATTTAAGTTAATAAGAAAAAATATTTACTAAACGATTACTAACAACTTACTATAATTAAGATTAATAAGTTTAAATATTTATAGTTAGTAGCGAGCGCTTAAAAAGTAGCTTATTTAAAATAAAATTTTTTTTATATCACTTATTAATAGGTTAGTAATATAAGTAGCGACCTTTTTTTATATATAAGTAGTATAGCTAAATATATAAAGAACGCGGCCGTGCTTATAAGAGTTAAGGTTACCCTACTCCTTAATATTATAGAACTTTATAAGGGTATTCTAAAAAAACTAAGCGGTACTATATAACTCTTTAGGAACTTAAAAAGATATCGTTAGTTTAATATTTTAGTAATAAATTAGCGAGGACTTAATAACTTATAATAGAACACTTTTTCTTATTAATTTAATAAATAATATACTTAGCGACGTAAGTACTAATAATATAAACGAGCTTATTGATATTATAATATATACTAAATAAGTAGCGGATATAGGGAGTACTACTGCGAAGACTATAAAAGCCCTTTTTAAAATTATACTCTATATTAAGTATATCCTAAATACGTAAAATAGTAAATATTTTAGCGGATACTTAGTAATAGTATAGTAAAAAGATCGTAATTAAGAAATAATATAAAATTTAGAATATTATAAAAAGAAAAAGTGTAGATACGTAAGAAAGAACTCGTAAAACGGTTGCCGAATAGAGGGGGGAAAAGAAAAGTAAATACGTAACTAGTAATAAGAAAAAATCTTTTACTTTACTTAAGGGCTTAATAATAATAATAACCGCAGGTTAGGCAAGCTCTTATATATTACGATAGTTAGAATACTTTATTATAAATACGTACTATTAACTTAGTAACCGGCGGCGTACTATTACTAAATGATATTAATAAAGTATCCGTTAAATAATAAAATAAGAGTAATACCTTATTTTTAAATAAAAAAGAGTATTATTAACGCCTTAAGGAAGCTATTACGAATAATAACGTTAACGGCTTCATTATTAACGTTAAAAGAAGAGATTACGTAATAACTTTAGGGACTAAAGTTAAGTAAGGGGGGAGTAATTATAATAGATTTAAAATACGTATAATAATAAGTTATTAATAAGTTAGTAACTAAGTATATAGATTATATTAAAAAAAGCTTTTTATAAAGCAGAGCCCGTACGAAGGACTCTATAAGCTTTAATTTTATAATATACTTATACTTATATTATAGCCTCGCTAGTTAAGTACTTATAGCCTAATCCTTTTATATTAAAAATAATAACGGCCTCGTTATTATTATTAAATATAACTTAATAAGCTTTGGTAATTAATAAAATAATAAAAGTATTTCGTAAAATAAATACGAGGGTAATAAATTAATAAGGCTATTATTACGTATAAGAAGCTAAATATAAGCCCTAACTTTCCCTCTAACGGAGCAATCCGCCGGGGCCGTACCGTATATTACGTATTAGGGAAAACTAAGTATATTACGCTCTATACCTAATTACTAACTAAAACTCCTAACTTTCCGCTACCCGTTTATAGGGCGAGCTTTACTTATTCTAACATATATAGGACCTCTTAGTACTAGCTTATATAAGTAATTAGGTTTATTATTATTTCTTTTTTTATATAAGTATTATTATTACCTAGGGGGCTTTATAAGAGCTATTTAAAGTACTTATTTATTACCCTAACCCTATATACCTCTAGCCCGCTTATCGTAGTTATTATAATTAAGCTAGCGTTAATATACTAAATCTTAGTATCTATACTAGCCTAGCTATTTATAATACTTATAATATTACTTAGCTAAATTCCGTATTATTAAAAGGTACTTTACTACTTCTTAAGCGTACTTACGTTAGCTACGATAGCTATAGCGTCGAGCTAGCTAAGGGCGCCTAGCCCGAGAGGGGTAGACTTATTAATAAGCATCTTTAGTAGAGTAGTAGTTTATATATTAATAGGTTTATTTAGTAGGTTTATTTAGTAAGTTTATTTAGTAAATTTATTTAGTAAATTTATTTAGTTTAAATAGAGAGTAGCTTTAGGTAATATTAAAAGCAATAAGAATAAAAAGAATCTTTACGAGCTCTAAGTAATAAATATTAACCTATTTAGCCCTTTTTCTAAAAACCTCTACGTCGCTATTAAAGTTCAGAACTTTTATAGTTAAGGAAGGCTACCCCCGACTATTATAGCCGACTATTATAGCTAACTATTATAGCTAACTATTATAACTAATTATTATAGCTAACCTCTACCGTCGACTTTTTTAGCCGGCGCTACTGCGTAAGTATATTACTTAGCCTATCGTTAGTAATTAGTAAGGTAGCTTACTTATCCCGAATTAAATAGCGGTTTTCGTATTAAAATTACTATATTACGTTAAGCGCGTACTTGGGATATATTATACGTATTATATAGTTAAAAAGTATACTATATTATATAATTTCCTTTGAAAGCGTAATCCTATTAAGGTCGATCTTTTGTACCTATAAAGCCGGAAAGAAAACTACTACATAAGCCCTAACTTTAATATATTATTAAATTCGGACGTTAGGGTTTAAAAAGAAATTAGTAAATAATAATTAGGCTTATATAAATTAAATTTAGTTAATAAACGATTATATATCGTTATTAAAAATCGAAATTAATTACTCTAAGTATTAATTATAGTAATATAACCGTAGTATACTAATTTTAATAAGGAAATATTAGCTTAATAAAAGAATAAAGAGCTAGGGGAATCCTCTTAATAACTTAGAAAGGAATAAGAAATTATTTCAATAGGATTATTGTAATAAAATAAATAAATAATAATAATAAGACAGAAATAACCCCTATATTATTAATAAAATATTTAAAAAGACTTAGGTAGGGGGTATTATTATAGTTTTTTATTATTAATAATAAAATAAGTAGTAATACGTTTTATTTATTTTTTTCATTTTGCCTTTACTAGCTACTCGGGCGGTTCTCAGTATTATTTATATAGTATTAATATATAGTATTAATAAATACTCCTACTATCTCGATAAACTATTTTTTTTAAATTTTCTACCTTTTTAACTTTTCCTCCTATAAAGTTCATAACTACGGATTATTAATAGCGATATTAGACGCCTAATACTACTACTTTATAAGCCGCCTACTTAGCTAAGTTTACTACCCTCTAAGTAACTATAGCTTATAATAGTAGTATCGGAGATGCCCTCGTTACCGTCGTTAAGAATAATATTAACCTTACGATATTTACCCTATTTTAACTTTAACTCGTATATATATATATATTCGTTACCTCGTTTTTTTTTATTAAAATTAAAAAGCGCTTCCCTCGCTATTTATTATTATTACCTTATTATTATTACTATCGAATTATTTACCTACTCTTAAATATATACTATCGAAATACCGAGATACTTAGTTATTATTAACCCCTAGGGATACCTCAAGGGCTAAAAGTTCGATCTTATAAGTATTATATTAAAGGACCCCGAACTATAATAAGGTCGTCTTAAGGAATATAAATTAGATATTATTAACTTAAAAATCTAATATATATATATTAATATAAGTATTATTATTATTAGTACTTAACTTATATAACATAGCCTTAAGAAAATACTTAACTAATTATAAAGTATAATTTATACCTTAGTATTATAATAGTAGAATAAGATATTTAGAAAGATTAAAAAGGATATTTTAGAGTTATTAAATAAGTTAGAAAATAAGAGGTAGGTTTTAGCTATTTAAAAAGCTATTAATATATTACGTTATTAGTAACGGGGTTAGCTATATTAATAGTTAGTAATAGCTGCGGCCGGCTATAGTTAGTTATAAAGTTTTATTAAAGTACGTAATAAAAACACTCGATATTAACCCTAATAGACCAGCTTGCTTATAAAGGCGAAGATGGCCCCTAATAAGGCGGACCGGACCCCAAAGGGGTAATACGTTTTTTATAGCTAAGAAAAAGGCCGATTTTATATTTATAATTTAATTATAAAACAATAGTATAATTATAATAATTAAAGAACTTTAGAAAAGATTAGATTTTATTAAAATAAAAATACTACCGGATCGAGGGGTTTATTAATTTATTTTTTATAATCTAATTAAATACGTGAATTTACGTATTTTTAAATTGTATATAGTTTAAGAAATAAAAAGAAAGAGTACCCCTTAGCTATATAAGAAATCGAGGTACGTTATTTAGGGATATAGTAATAGTAAAAAAGTAACGCTACTTATTTAATTTTTTATAGCTTAATACTATAGTTAGTATTTTATAATAATATTAATAATATTATTATAATAAAAAGAATATTGAAAATAGACTTATAATATTACGTAAGTATATACTTAATTAATAACTAGGCTTATAAAAAAGATCCCCGCTTATTTTTAAAAAGAGATAATTAGTAAGTACTTAGAAAATATTATTATTAAAGTACTTAAGTTATTATATAGCTTTGTAAAGTCGGGTACTTATTAATAAGTAATATAGTGGTTTCTTTTTTCCGGCTTTATAAGTAAAAAAGATCGACCTTAACGGGATTACGCTTTTAAGGGAAATTATATAATATAGTATACTTTTTAACTATATAATACGCGCAATATATCCTAAGTACGTACTTAACGTAATATAGTAATTTTGATATAAAAAGCGCTATTTAATTCGGGATGGGTAAGCTATCCTCTTTAGTTATTTATTAATAATAGGCTAAGTAATATACTTACGTAGCAGCGCTAGTTAGAAAGGTTAATAATAGAAGTTAGCTATAATAATTAGTTACAATAATTAGCTATAATAGTTAGCTATAATAATTAAGAGTAGCCCTTAACTATAGAGGTTCTAAACTTTAATAGCAATATAGAGGTTTTTAAAAAAAGGGTTAAATAGGCTAATATTTACTACTCTTTAGAGCTCGTAAAGATTTTTTTTATCCTTATCGTTTCTAATATTACCTAAAGCTACTCTTTATTTAAACTAAATAAATCTACTAAATAAATTTACTAAATAAACTTACTAAATAAACTTATTAAATAAGCTTATTAATATATCAACTATTACTTAGATAACTAGTTGAATAACTAGTTAAAAGGTTAGCTAGTTAAAATACTACTTTAACGAGAACCTACTCTACTTTTAGTATATAGTTAATAATTAGTAAGCTTAGCTAAAGATACCTATTAATAAGTGTACTCCTCTTAAACTAGGCGCCCTCTTTAGCTAGCTCGACGCTATAATTATTATAACTAATATAAATATACTTAAGAAGTAGTAAAGTACTTTTTAATAATACGGAATTTAGCTAAGTAATATTATAAGTACTATAAATAGCTAGGTTAATACGGATATTAAGATTTAATATATTAATACTAACTTAGTTATAATAATTATAATAAGCGGGCTAGAAGTATATAAGGTTAGAGTAATAAATAAGCGCCTTAAATAGCTCTTATAAGGCCCCCTAGGTAACGATAATACCTATATAAAAAAAGAGATAATAATAAACTTAGCTACTTATGTAGGCTAGTACTAAGAGGTCTTATATATGTTAGAGTAGGTAAAGCTCGCCCTATAAATAGTTATATAGCGGAAGGTTAAGAGCTATTTTAGTTAGTAGTTAGGTATAGAGCGCAATATACCTAGTTTTCTCTAGGGAATGAATAAAGAGGTATATAGAATTAATATAGAAGTGTATACTTTATAGTAGCATGCGCGTCCGCTACTATAATTAGCTAAAATTTTAATTATTAGTGCACTTAGATTCTATTATATTTTTTTAACGTACTTATCTATTTTCGTAATACGAATATACCTCAAAAGAGCTTTATTATAAAGCTTATATTAATACGTTTTACGTCCCCTTTTTATTAAAGCTATACTAGTCTAGAGGTACGCTAGTATATTAATTTCCTATTTAATATTTTTCAAGTCGCCCCAGCTTAGATTTTTAAAATTTAAATACGTCCTTTTTACTATAGCCTTACTAACTTTATAACTAATACGCTATTAAATAGCTCCCTTAGTAACTTACGCACCGAACTTACGTCGCTAAGCTCTAACTAATAGCTCGGAGAATTTAACCTATTTTATAAAACGTTAACGCTTTAATAATAATAATATATTATTATTTCTTATTTTAAATAGTAATTATCTTAGTATTAGCTAGTTTTATAAAGTTAGTAATCTTTATATATATAGCGACTTAATAAACGACTTATTACCCAAGCTATTATAGAAAATACGACTACTATTAAAATAGGGTAGGGCGATTAGTCCTAGTAGTTCTTTTCTAAAGCTAATTAAGTATAAGGATCTATAAGAGAGCTAATTAGAAAAAGATATAAAGAAAAGGGCCCCGATTAAAAAGAGGAGCTCGGTAATACGGATTTTTATTTTAAAAATATATATACTTTTTTAGGATCGAACTAGAGCTTTTTTAATAATTTATTTTTAAATATAATAATATAAAATAATTAAGAACTCTACCCTTTTAGTTTAGCTAATATTACCCTCTTCTCTTAGTTATAACTTTATTAATTAAAGCCGTATGAACCTAATTAAAGGAGGTATTTTGTATTATTTTTATAAGTATTAGTAGTTTTTTTAAAGTACCGTACTACAAGAGTCCCTTATACCTTATACCTTTTTGATAATCTCCTTTTTTAAAAATCCTTTTTTTTTAAATAAGAAAATAAATAAAAAAAAGCCCGACTTAATTAAAGATATTTTAAATAAATTAATTAAAAAAAGCGGTATAATAATTAAAATAAATACGAGCGGCAAGACTCTAATCTAAGAAAAAAGTAACTAAATAATTAAAATATAAAAATAAAAATATATAAAAAAGGGCTTCTTATTTAATAAGAGGGGGATACGATAAACCCCGATAAATAAACGAGATAAATAAATAGAGAAAAACGCGGATACTTAGGACCGGATCGGGCCTAAATATAAATATTATAATAGTATAATAAGATAAATAATAAGTTAAAATTAAAACTAATAGAATACTTTAATAAGTATAACTAGTTATTTAATTAGACTATTCCTTATTAATTAATATAGCCCGGAGACTTAATAATAAACCTATTTAAAAATATAAATACATCGGACTAAAGGCGCTTACGAAACTAGCTTTTAACTAGACCTATTAGTAATTTCGATTAGTATTACTATAAGCTTAATACGATATTTAATTAAAACTCGAGTTATACGCTTAGTAAGGACTAAGAAGGACGGCCTAAATTATACTAATTAAGATAATAACTACGCTCTAATTATTAAGACGGTTCTTTTCCTCTCTTTTTAAACTTTATTTAAAGTAAATAAATTAATATAAGATTATTAAAATTATAAATAAAATCAACGAGCTATATTTTTAATAACCTCGGACTATAAATATAAATAATTATTACGTTATTTTTATTACTATTAGCGCCCCTTAGGACGTTTAATTATACGAACCTAACTTTTATATTTTAAATAGACCGTTTATTAGACTAATCTTTATAGTTTATCGAGACTTATAGGCCGCGGAGTTATTTAATAATAAAAAGGTTACTTTTTTAAATAGATTTACTTACTAATTTAATTAAAAAAAGCTAGTTATAACTTAGGTTAGGATAAATACTTTAATTAATACCTTTTTAAGTACTATTACTACTTAGATCTAAATAACTACGCTTTAAACTAAGGGCCCTATAATTCTTTAGCTTAATTTAATAAAAAATATAGGTTTTTATAAAATACCGTTCTTTAATTAAAAGGGGACTATAGTTTTTAAAAATAATAATATTATAAACTTTTTAGAAAAGTTCGAGGACTAGTACGAGATTAGTAAGGTCCCGGACCGATTTAGGAGTAAATTTATTATATATATTATAAGAGGAGATTATTAAATTCTAATTAAAGACGTAATTAGAGAACTACCCTAGGCCTAAGCTAAGGATTTTTTTTAAAAGAGTATAAAAAATAAAATATTAACCGCTTTTTAAATAAAAAAGAGTAAATTAAAAAAGTTATTAAAAAGCTCTTTATTTCGTTTTTTAATTTAAACTCTATTTAAGTACTATTTATTAAGATTAATAATATAATTACTCTTATTAAATAATAAAACCTCTATATTATAACTAATAAGAGCCTAATTAAGGCTATATATAAGCGGTTCTATATTAATATTATAAAAGAAATAATAAAAGAAGTTAGGGTTATTTTAGATAGTTTTATTAAATTAATAAAGTAGACGAGGTTTAAAATAGGACTTTTTAATGCGATCGTATATAAAAAGGAATATAGCTTACCCTTTATAAATAATTAAAGTTAATCCGAAACCTTATTACGACCCCCTATTTTTTAAGTATATAATAATACTTAGTATTAATATCCAAATTATTAATAATATTACTAGCTAATAATAGAGGCCTAGGTTACTTAGGTAGTTATGAATAATATTATTAATTCTAACTTAGCTAACGAAATAAGTAAGCTAAAGATTTATTAAAATAGTATTTACTCTCGAGGTCTTATTTATATATTTAATATAAGTACTATACGTTTTAATTAGCCCCTAATTATAAGACCTAGAGATCGTTATTAGTATTACTAGAGTTAATATTATTAAATTATTAGGGATTATAATTAGTATACTTTTAATAAGGACGCTTATTTTATTATTTTAGCTTAGGGAGCTTAGTACTATAAAAAGCGTAACAGTTATAAGCTTATAAATAATATCCCTTTTATTATAATTAAAAACGAAAAAAAGTATACGATTATTAATTACGTTACTTTTTTTTTATATAGTAAATATATTAACTAAGGAAGATAGTAAGCTTTTAACTAAGTAAATTCTAAATTATTAGATCGGACTACTTTAATAAACTATACTTATACTTCCCTTAGCTAATTTTATAAGTATAATTAAATATGTTTACGTAGTACGACCTAATTTAGGTTATTATAACTAAATAGACGTTTATACTATTTATAAAAAAAGACTATTTAAGAACCGTACTTTAATAACTAAGCTATATTTTAAAAAAACGTATAGGATTAATAGCTTAAGCTAGCTTTTATAACTTAAAAAGAAGACGGTTTTTTTTTCTAATTAAAAAAGAGAAATTATAAAAATCGATAATAATAACAAGGTTTTTAAAATAATAAAGAACGTAACTTTTATATTTATTTTTAAACCTTAGTTTATTAAAGTCCTAATTAGTATCCTTAATATTAGTACTTAAAAAACCTAAGAGCCTTTTTTTTATAAAACTTAGAAAATAATAACTATAAATTAGACCTATAATTTTAACTTTAGAGTTAAGGTTAAAAAGTTAATAAAAAAGAGGCTCGAGGCCCCGATCTCGCTTCTTATAAACTTTTTATAAAAGATTATATTAAAATATATTATAATAATAACGATTTTAATACGTAATTAGGGATATTTTAATATTAATAAAATCCTATTAAAAGTTCTAAAATCCTTAGCTAACTTAGTAAAAAAAAGGTAATAATAATAGGATATTAAAGATCTTTTTAATAAATATAATAAGAACCTTTTTCTAAGGCCGAGCTATATAGCTAAGATCGGTAAAGTTAGAAGTACTAACCCGATTTTTAAGTTTTTAACTTCTGTAATCTCGAACGCTTATTTATAATTAAAAGTCTAAATATTTAGCGTAAATTAGGATAATAAGGGTTCGATAATTATTACTATTCTAAATACTAGGGTATAAGTTAATATTCTCTCGAAATAATACGTTAAAAAAGCTAGTATTTCTTATATAATAATAAAACTTTAGATATAAACGTTTAAGTACGATCTAATTAACTAGATAACTTTTAATAGCTTTTATTTTATAAATATATAGATTAATAAGTTTAAAATAACTATTTATTTTTTTTTATTAAAAACGAGCAAGAGACCTCTAATCTATTATTATTAAGTTTTTTATTTATATAAAATACTAAGCTACTTTTTAAATATAATAAGTTAATAATTATTACTCTAATTTATATTAAAAACGCGAGGCTAAGGATCCCCGTAGGGATAATTAAGACGAATAGTTTTTAAAATATAAAAAATATTTTATCTTAGTTTAAGTAATATATAAAAAAAGTTTTTAGATTAGAAAATTAGATATTAATAATATAACTAAGAATATTACTAGTTTTAATAATCCTTATTTAGAATTTAAACTAAAAAAAAATAAGTATATTATAATAGTCTTAGATTAAGACTAAGTTAACTAAATTATAATTATAATTACGCTCTATACGATCTAGCTTTAGATTATATAAATTAGGAAAGTAATAGCGACCGCTCGGGGTAAGGTTAGAAATAAACTAAACGGATTAGCTAATTAAAACGATTTACGTTTTTTAATAAGAATACTTATTTCTTAATAAGAGGAGTTATATATTAAATAACGAATTACGAAGTTAGGATAAAAGGTATTAAAATAGTATAAAATAACTAAAAAAGCTTTTTATAAAATTCCTTATATTATTAAAACTAATATAATATATAAAAAAAAATTAAAAAGTTTAACTAGTTAACGACGCGCCCTCTAATAGATTAATACTTAATAATAATCTTTATTAAAAACTTAAAAAACTTAAAAAAGTTAAAAATAAACTACGAGACTAATCGGGCCCTTATAGGGATATTATTATACCTAAGTTCTTAAATATAAAACTAAGCTTTAGATTAATAAATAACTAACTCTAAACTATTTTTAAAAATTATAACTATTTTTTATTTCGTAAATAAGATCTTTTTAAATAAATACTCCTTAATTAAAAAAAAGCGCTAGTATAGGACTTTTTTAAATATAGCCGTCTTAACTTTATAATTATATTATTATAATTAATTAAAACTATACTTTATAAAGCTTAATAAGTAGAGGGTATCCCGATCTTAAAAGCTCTATTACTAAAAGCCTTCGAAGTAATCTAAGAACGTATTACTTAAAGTATTATTAAAAAAAGCTATATTATGTATTAGAACCCCTAGTTCTTAGTAATAAAAAAGGATAGCGGTTTTTAGCTAATTAACTTAATAACTAAAGTTAATACTATTACTTTTTAAGACGTTTAGTAACTACCTAACGCTAACGAGTTTTTAAAAAAATTTATTATAAATTAGCTTATCTCTTTTTTAGATTTTTTCTTAATTATAATTAGATCTTTTTAAATAAAAAGAGCTATAATTTAATAACTTTCTTAATTTTACTTAAGTTATATAAATACTATACCCTTTTAATAGGAGTAATAAATTCGGTAGCCTAATTTTATTAAATTATAACCTATATTTTTTATAACTTAATTCCGAAATACTATAGCGCTTTTACTAATAATATTATAATTAAAGGCCCATAATCCCGCTATAATAATAAGTACTTAACTAATTATCTTAGGATTTAGCGATTTATTTACGAATATTTTTAAAATATTAATTAAGTCTTAGTTAATATTAAGCTAGCTAGTTATACTATTTTTAGAGCGAAGTCGTAATAGTACTAGTTATCTATAGTTATTATAAGCTACTTCTATAATATAAAAAGGAGACGGCCTAATTAAGCTAAAGTCCTTAAGATTTTTAAATAAATAAAATACTTAAACGTTTTAAAAATTAGATCGTTTCTTAGTATTATTATTTTTTATTATTACTAAATTAAGTAATCTTTTTCTATAATAGCCCCATTATACTCCTTATTTAATAAGAACTAATTTTTTAAATAAGAAGTATTATAAATTAAAGTTATAAAAATACTTAAAAAGGTAATTACTATAGCCCCTATTTTAGTTTTACTAAACTATAGTACTAAGGCCGGACGGATTATTTTTATAATAAACGCTAATATTAAAAAATAGGGTAATATATTTAATTAAATTATTAATAATAAGTATATTATTACTTAATATAAGAGCGGGATATAGCGCAGGCTAGAGCTTAATTATAACTCTAAAAAGCTCGAAATACGAGGCGTTTTAATAAGCCTAAAGCGTTTTTATAATTATTTATTTAAGATTAACTTCTTATTAAAAACTAATACCTAAGTCCTAGTTATTTAGATTAATAATATAATAAATAACTTATTATTAGTAATAATAATACGCTAGCTTTTTTAGATTAGATTTTTTAATTTTAAGATTAAGTATATTAATAAGAAAAAGAATATTACGGTAGATAGTTTTTTAAAAAAACCCCTTAGTTAATTTAACTTAGTCGAGGTAGAGCTTAACGAGGATATTAAGGATTTTATTAACGTACAAGTCTTATAAACACGAGTTATAAAGAACTTTTTTAATATAGTATATAGTTATAATAATATTATTATTAATTAGATATAAGAAATAGATATTCTAGTTAATATACTAGCACCGAACGAATAATAATTAGATCTTTTAAAGTAAATTACTTATTTTTTTTTTATTTTAAAGAGGCTAGTTAGTATACTCTTTAATTAGTTTAGATATTTTAAATAAATAGTAATACGATTTATTATATAAAATAAACTTCTATTTTAATAAGGGACGAAAACTTATTCTTAACTTACTTAAGTAATTAATAATAAGCGTTACTAAGTAGATTTAATTAACAAAGTATATAATAAGTCCGGGCATAGGGAACGAGAGGTTATATATTTTTATTTTATAAAACAATACTACTAACTAAGAATATACGCTTAGACCTAGGAGCTAATTATAACTTACGAGGCTTATTAAAAAGCTAGATTACGACGTTTTAATAACGCTTATATATTTATAATTCTAATTTACGAACTTTTTTTTAAAGTTTATTTAAATATTTAATATATAAGTAAATAAAAGGTCGTTAAAGTATATTATAAGTTTATAAAATATTTAAAAACGCGGATTATAACGAACGTTATATTAAAAAATATTACGAAGTTTATTTAAGAAGACATTATTTATTATTATAAGATCTATAGTATTTTAATTATTAACGGGGGACGAGAGAATATAGGTATTATAACATAGCTTAATTAATAATATAGTACTTAATAAAAGGTTATATCGGCTTATAACCCTCGTACTAATAAGCTCTTTAAGAAAGGTTACTAACTTATTATATATATACTTCGTATTTAGTTAGATTAAAAAAAGAAAGATATTAAACCTATACTTATTATAACCCTTTTTATAAATAGAATAACTATTAAAGTATTATTAAGTTATATACCGTTTTATTTTATTTATAATTAATATTTAATAACTCTAATTAAAAAAAGAACGGTAACTTAGAACATACTCGATTAAGAGAATATATATATAATAAATTAAGAAGTTTAAGCCCGATTATAAGCTTTCATTACTTTAATAAATAACTAAAAAGCTATAGTTAATAAAGTTATTTAATACTAAGCCTAAACCCGTAATTAGTTTAACTCCTCGTACTCTTTCTAATTAATAAAGTTATAAACTAGTAATTTAGTTCTTATTTTTAATATTTAATAAAAAATCGATATATTAATTTTTAAAAAACTTAATTATTATTAATAAGGACCTTTTTATATTTACTTAGCTACTCTAAACGGATCGTCGTATTAATTAAAAACGCTTATTAATAAACTAATTATAGGGACTATTTATATTAGTAATTAATTTAAAAAGTTCTTAAAGTTTTTAAAAGGCCTTTACTTATTACCTAACGAGTCTAATTTTTATAATAACTTTATTTCCGATTTAACTAACTTTTTATTTTTATAAAATAATATAATTAATATTACGATTCTATTTTTTAATTATAACGATAATATAATAGACTTTAGAGACGAGGATACTTAACTACTTACTAAATAAACCCGATTATAAGTAAAAGCCTCTCGAGAGGGGTAAATTACCCCTTATTATTACCGATCCTTAATATAAGCTACGAGTTTTTATTTATTAAATATTATTTTATAAAAATATTACCGAATCTTATTAATTTTTTAATTATCTTTTTATTTAAATATAGAATAAAAATATAAGGGGATAATATGAAGAAAAGAATTATTTTTTAATTATTATAATTAAAAACCCGACGACCTTACTTATTAATTATATAATTATATTAAAAAACCCTACCCCTCCCTTTAAGTATCTAAGCTTAGTTCTCTATTTAATCGAGCCCGTTTAGTATTTAACTTAGCTTATATAACCTCTTACTTTACTTATTTTATTTTAATACGTTAATAACTTTTATAAATTATAAATATATAGTTTTTAATAAGGTACGTTAGAGGGGCATTTTTAAAAACGGAATTATATTTATTTTCCTTAGTCTTAGTAATATCGATCTAGTTAAAAACTATATAAACTAAAGTCTTAACTTTTTTAATATTAGTTAAGATTAAAAACGCTACTTTATTATTACTTATTATATAATAATAATAATAGCCTTACTTAGAATCGGCTCTAGACTAACTAATAGCCTACTAATCGTTACTCTTTTTAAAGTAGTATTTTTTACTTTTAGAATATATATAATTACTATATTAATTATTAAAGTAATTTAAAAAAGAAACGTATTCGAAATAGGGGACTATTTTTTTAATTAGCTCCTTAGTATTAGAACTAATATATTTTTAAAAAGACTACGTATAATAGTTATAAAATATAATATTCTAAATACTATAAGCTTAGATAAGTAAAAAATTAATAGTAAGGGTTCGTTTACTTAATTATTAAAATAGAGGGCTAAAGTAATTAGCGTAATTATAACTAATAAAAACCTAATAGCTTTACAAAAATAATTTATTTATAATACCCGGATTATAAACGTACTTCTTAACGATATTCTAATTCGTAGTTAATTATTAAAACTTTTAAGCTATTTTTTTTTTAGTATACTTATTAACTTAAGGATTTACGATATAGAATTTAGTATAAAGCTCTCTAGCTAATTTAAAAAAAGTTAACTAATTAGTAATTTTAAAAATCTAAAAAAGAGGAACATTAGATTAGGACGAGGATTAAAAAGATTAAATAGAGTAGCGCTTATTATAGTCTATTTTTTATTAACTTCTTAGAACTTATAACCCTAAGTTTTTTAAAAATAAACCTTTTTAAGAGTAAAAGAGGAATATTACTAAGTCCGGACGTTATAATAAGTAGTTTTAGTAATTTAATATGCGTTATTAGTAACTAAAGTATTAGATATAATAAGTAAGTAGATTATATTATTAAAAAAAAAAAAGAGATTAAGTAAAAAAAGATAATTATAATTAAGAAGTTATTATTTAAATAAAGAAATAAAAAGGAATAGAGGAATCAAGGGAGGGCCTTTATATACCCCCCCCCCCTTAAACCCGGGGTATTAAAAAGAACAGTACTATAAGCCTCTTAGCTAATTAATATTAAATTATAGCTACTATATAAAGAAAGGAAAGAATAAATTATAGGATCAGGGCCTTTTTATTATTTATAATATAGTACTTTTTTTTTTAATTAATAGAGGCCGCCCTTATGATTAATATAAAAGGGTAGCTTTTTACTTAGCTACTTAACTTTTCTTTTTTCCCTTTTTAACTACTTCTCTATAACTATTATTAATTAAACCTCTTTTAATTTTTACTTTTTAATTTATTATATAAATACTAACCTAGCTATTTATAATAGCCTCTTTACTTCCTATCTCCTTTTTTAAACTAGATAATAAAAAGAATATAATACGAATTTAGGGCCTAATTATAATAAAAAACTTTAAAAATAATACTAAATACTAACTAAAAAAGTAGAATTTAAATAGATATATTATTTTTAATAAGATTAACCCTAGGATTATAACGAATACTAAGAACTCTTAGTTCGTTAATTTTAATACGAACTATTAATATAAAGCGTATATTAACTATTACTTAAACTTAGTACCTAAACGAACTAGTTTTTTTTAAATAATCCTAACTTTTTATAAATTTAACTTTCTTAATTAGCTTAGTATAAGAGACGTACTTCCTTTTTTTAATTAGCGCCCTAAGGCTTTTAAAAGTTTAAAAAACTAAAAAATTTAAATAGGTTAGACCTATTATAAAGTAATAGAGATCTTAACTAATTATTATAACTTTTAAAAACGCTTATTATATAAAAACTAAATTTAAAAATACGAGATCGGATTTATAATAAAGGTTATAATATAAGACCTTACTTTAGTATATAATATAGTTATAATTAAAGAGGGATAAGAGAGTATTTTTAAACTAAATAAGACCCTTATTTTAAACCCTTAAACCTAAGAGATTATATAAAAAATTAGGACTTTAGCGTACTTAATAATTTCTTTTTTATATATTAACGATCCGGGCTATTTTATAAAAATAATTATTAACTAGCGGGATAATATAGTTTATTAATACGATTTAAAGTAGGCTCTTAGGCGTTTAAAGAGAATATTTATTAATAATATTTAAGTACTAAAAGCTTTTTATAGCTAAATTAATACGCCTTTTTATATTTAATAATTAATTAATATAAGCGCTTACGTAGTCCTTATAGTATAATAGCTAGGTAAATAAGAATATAGTTTATACGTATTTAAATAGTTTCGTAACGCGGTCCGATATAACTAGCTTAATTTAACTTATAATATATATTAAATAATTTATAAATACTTTAAACTATTGAATAATAAACTCTGCACAGCTTAGATTTAATAAATTAATTATAAGTTTTAATATAATAATTATTACTTTTTTAATATAATAAGACCTTTTTTAAAAAGGTTTTTTAAAAAAGTAATATACGATTGGGATTTTAAAAATAGGCCCTATACTAACTTAAATAACTCTAATTATACTATAACCGACGCCCCTAAGGTACTAACTTTTTAAAAATCAGGTTTTTACTTACTTAGCTTTAAATTTACTAATTAAGATCTAAGAATTTATAACCTATATAATTATAATTATTATATTTTTATTAATTATATATATTTTAAAAAGATAAATAGAATAATTAAAAATTTTAAATAAAAACTTACTACTCTTAAAAAGTTATCCTTACTATTTCGATTTTTAAAAATACTAAAAAATACCTAAGGATCCGTAATAAGTAGCGACCCTAATTAGACTTTATAAGTAATTAAATTAATAAAAGTTATTAACTAGCGTTTAGACGCTATTATTAATAATTAACTTATATATTTAATTAATATCCCTAAGACCCGTCGAGTTACGAAGTTTTTATTAAATATATTACTACCTAAATCGCTACTATACCTTAGCCTAGTTCTTAGTAAAGCTAGTCTAAGTAATTAAGAAAGTAGTTTTTTAAATACTTTAGTTAGGAGCGGGGATAGCTTTATTACGAAAACTTTAATGAAAATACTAAGGGTTTAGTTAAAATAAAAGGCTATTAAACATACGCTCTCTAAGTACGATTAGGTTATATAAGAAAATAGTAAATATTAATATTAAGAGCTAGCTAAGTTTTATTAAGATCTTTTATAATATTATAATATATATAAAAATAAAGCCGATATTAATAAGAATATAAAGGAATAATAAGTTAATTAGTATAATAACTTAATTATAAAAGCTATATATATAACTTTAGCTTATACTCTTTAAATACTATTATTAATAAAAAAACTAAAGAGAATTAGGCTAATAAAAGTTAAGATCGGGAGATTATTAAGAAGGAATAAGATAAGAACTAAGTAAAGCTAATAAAAAAAGTAATAAAAATAAAAAAGGTAAAAAGAGTAATTATAAAAAAAAATAAGTAGAGGGCTTAATATAATTAACTATATATAGTAATTAGAACTAGTTTAAAATAATTTTTTTTTATAAAAAATTAGGAAAAAAGAAATTAGGGAACGATTAGAATAGGGTAGGGCGATTAGTCTTAGTAGTTCTTTTTTAAAACTAATTAAGTATAGGGATTTATAAGAGAGCTAATTAAAAAAAAATATAAAAGAAAGGGCCCTGATTAAAGAGAGGAGCTTAGTAATACGGATTTTTATTTTAAAAATATATATTTTTTTTTAAAATCGAGCTAGAGCTTTTTTAATAATTTATTTTTAAATACGATAATATAAAATAATTAAGAACTTTACCCTTCTAATCTAGCTAATACTACCCTCTTCTCTTAGTCGTAATTTTATTAATTAAAGCCGTATTAACCCGATCGAAAGAGGTATTTTATATTACTTTTATAAGTATTAGTAGTTTTTCTAAAGTACCGTACCGCGAGAGTCCCTTATACCCTATACCTTTTTACTATTTTACTATCCGTACTAATATATTAAAATAGAACTAACCCTCTATTTTAATTATAAATTCCTTAATAAAACTAATATTCTTTAACTTTTTATTATTCTCTGATTTTCGCTAGCGAGTAGTCCTCCCTTTTTTAATAAAAAGTCTAAATAGCTTATATTTTACTTTATACGCCGTTTTTTAAAGAGGATATAAACTACTTAGTATACTACCCTCCCCTAAATATCGCTAGAGCTTAGTCCCTCTCTTTTTTTAATAAATCTTAATAACTTACTTAGCTTATTATAAAATAGTTTAATAATATTTTTTAGCTTATTATACGAGTTATTAGGACTAATAAAAGGTTAATAACTAGCCTTATTTAATAATATAAGTAAAGCTATTTATAATAAAAAACGTAAGGTTCTTAGATAAACCTATTACCCTATTTATTTTTATAATAAACCCCTTTTTTAAGTCTATTATTCTTTTAAACCGTAGCTTCTTATTATACTTAAAATAATAAATCCTCTTCTCCTCTATTAGATAAAACCCTAAATTTACCGATCCTTAATAACCTAGAGCGAATAGCGAATGCTCTTTTTAATTAAGTTAATACTTTTATTAAAGCTAATAGGTTTAGTATTATAAAACGGTATAAATATATATCTCGGATAGGTCGGCTTATATAATACTTATTTTAATATAATTAATTTAGTAAGCCCGGTTTTTTAAAAAGTATAAGTATTAAATAGTATAGGTTTTAGAAATATAATTATTAATAATAAGTAATTATAAAAGCGTAAGAGGAGGGTAAGTAGTTATTATATTATTATTTAAACCCTTAGTATAGTTAGTATAACTACGGCCCTAGCCTCGGAATATTTATATACTTTTTTTATTATAAGCTTACTTAGCTAGTTAAGGATACTATCGAGATTATAAGCTAACGAGTTAGGATTTAGGTACGTAATATACGCGCTATTATCTAAGAGTAATTTCTAGAGGCCTTATTCACTTAGTAAGATATTTATAATACTAGAGCCCGTATTAACTAAGAGAAATTAAATAAATATTTACTAATAGCGGCGTTAATTAAGCTATTTAATAAACGAGGGATCCTATATATTATTAAGTAAGTAGCTAATAAGCTTAATTACTTAGTTAGGCTTATTTAAACTTTTTCTTATTATTTTTAAATATAAAAGCGGCTGTTAAAATAATTAGCTTTAATAATATATATAATACTAATCGCTTTAAGCTCCCTCTTTTTTAAGTTATTAAATAGACCTATTTTAGGTTTATTTATAATATAGTATTTAGTCTTATTAATAACGAAAGACTAAAAGCGTTTTAGTTCTTTTTAATAAATATCTATTAACTAATTAAGTAATACTTAATCCGCTAGCTTTCTATTATTATTACTAACTATAATAAGTAAAAAAAGACTATACTTAATAAGTAGTTTCCTAAAGTTTAGTAATAACTCTATATTTACTATATTAACTCTAACGTTATACTTAAGGTTAAATAAAAGTAGATTAAGGACCCTAGTTATAATAGTAATAGTAATAGGTCTAATAATAACGATTATTAGTTAATTACGTAAGTAATAGCCGAGCTTAGTAACGAGGACCGTACTTATATTAAAATAATAGTAAATTAAGCTATTTTATATACTTACTACGGGGTATTAATTATATAAAAGCTTATTATCTTTACTAAAACGGAGTATACTTTTAAAAAAGCCTAGACTAAGCTCTATAAAAAGTTTAATAACTAATGCCTAATCCTTTAGTACTTCTATATAATATACCTACTTTTAAAAGCATAATAAGCCCGTTATTTTATTTAAAAATACTAGAACTTTAGTACTCGCGTTACCTCTAGTACTAAGTTAAGTAATAATAATATTAAGAGTTATTTTTTAAATAATCTTAGTTACTTATATTAGCTTATTAACGTTATATAGGATATAATTAGTAATTAGGAACTACGCTTTTACTAAGCTTATATAGAGAATAAGGTATTTATAAACCGGGAGTATATAAGTACTCGCTTTAAATACCTAAGTAAACTTTAAATAATACTTCTTTTAAAATATCTTATTTTAATTAGGATATAAGGCCGGCTTATAAAAAAAAGTAATACTATTTAGTAAGAGGCTATTCCTAGACCCCCTCAGATCTTATAATCTAAATTATACTATTCTAATTAAGCTAAGTATTTTATACTACTATAAAATCTATTTTAAAATATTAGATTTAACTATTTTTAATAAGTAAAAAATATACTCTTAGTAGCGTTTTTAAGAGACGTCTTCCCTAGATCTATACTACTAGATTTTTAACCCTAAGATTATTATATTTTTCTATACTAAGCTAAAGAATATAATATAGCCTATTTTATTATAACTAGCCTTATTTAAAAAAGGCTAATTAGTTATTTAAGCTCGTATTATTTATAATAACTAAGGTATTAGTAATAAAAAGCGAGGCCGCTTATTTAAGAGTAAGAATAAGTTAATACTAGCTAGGCTTATAAAAAAGATAAATTAGCTAAGTTAAAACTAAATATCGAGCTTATTTTAGTAATAAATAAGGAGCTAGTTTAGCGTTCTTAATAAGGGGAGGATAATAAAGAATTATATAAATAAACGGCTAATATAGCCTAATATTTAAAAAAAACGGAGCTAGTAAGAAGTAATTTATAGTAATAATAAATTATTATAACTACGTTAAGAGAGGTAGTTAAGTAGACGTTATTATGATTTACTTTTTATATATTTTAAGTATATAATAAGAAAAAGCTTTACTTATTTAAGATTTATAAAAGCTTATATTACTAGCTTATTTAAGATTTATAAATCTTAAATAAGTAATATAGCGGTTCCGAATAAGTACGTAGGTTATAGTAGTATTTTTATTTTTAAAAATCTCAAACTAGAGCTTAAGTAAGAGAGGATAATAAGAATAGCTATATTAATATAGTTACCCTTACCGCTTTTATAAAGAGGTACTATTTTCTTAAATTAATTATAGTAATAGATGCGTATATTACTATAAGGTATATACCTCTATATTAATTCTACATGCCTCTCTATTAATTACTTTTTTTTAATACGTAATATATAGTACGGCCCCGGCGGATTGCTCCGTCGGGGGGTATTAATAAATAATATATTACGACTTTTATATTAATTAATTATTTATAGTTATATTAATATTTATTTATATATTCTGCCTTTACTAACTGCTCGGGCAGTTCTTAATATCGTCTTTACGGTATTAATACACGGTATTAGTAAATACTCGCACTGTCTTAGTAGACTAATTTAAAGTTTATAAAATAGTAAATAGGGTAAATATTACTTATATAGTTTTAATTATACTTAATAGGATTATAGATTAACTTAACTTTTTTATAGTTTTTATAATTATTTATACTAATTTATATTTATTATATATATACTTTATTAAGCTAAATATTATAAAAAAGAAGAGGCTTATAATAAGTATTATAGCCCTTAAGTAGTTATATAAATACTAAGAACTTTTTAAAATCTATTAAATTAATAATAATAATAACCTCGCTAACGCTTTTATAAACATAATACTTAATAAGGGGTTAGAATAATTCGTTAGTAAAAAAAGGGTAATAGTATAAATTAAAAAAAACAAGTTATATAAAAAAAATCAAAAAAGGGGTAAAAAGGGGTAACTTAATAAATAGGTACGAGGTTAAATTATATTTTTAATTATAATAGTTAAATTAATTAGAAAAGAGAAAGTTAGTATTCCATTAGAAGTCTAATTTAACCTCGACGTATAATAAGGCTACGTAGGGGCTAATTAGAGCCCTAATTTTAATTACTATAGCCTACCTAATTTATAATTAAAAACCTCCTTATTATACTTATATAGTAGAATATATAGTTAATTAACTTACTTTATTAAAACTACGGTTCGAACTAATTGACTAGTATCCCTGTGATAGGGATATTAACATAGCCCTTGTTTTCCCGCAGATCCTGATGCCAGGGTAGCTGAGTATAATTGGAAGCGGAAGTTGAATCTGTTTACTTTGTAAACAAATGCGGAAATCGATAGACTCTCCCACCTGCCAATCGCAGGTCTGGTCTTCCTTGAACACCTGGTTACACTCAACTCTGAACGCCCAATGAATTGCAAGTCGTAGACGTTACTCGTGAGACGTTTGACTAAACAGTTCTCTCATTTCGCATATTCCGAGGAAAGCGAAGAGAACATGTTTCGAGGAACTTCATGGGCTTGGTGAATCAACAAGTGTATGTCTAGTATGATCGGAGGTTGATGAATACAGACTTGATATGCGAACCTGATGAGAAAATGGCCGAGGAATCGAGTAGAAAGACTTGGCTGTAGTACCCGATAGAATGTCGTCTATCAATGCTTCCCAATGCATGATACAGATAGGACTTGCCCCTATAATGCTGTTATTGTCTGCTGCGTTTGTCGCGACATAGCAGGGAAGGATTGCGCGAAGTGGCTCTGGCAAGCATCCATCAATCACGTCACACAAACTACGATCTAAGGACAAACAACATTGAATATCAGCTACGATATCTGTTCTATGAGATTTCTCCTGTCTGTTAATTAACCAATTGACATGAAAGCTGAAAGCCTCCATACCGCCTTCAAGGTCTCTCGGCTCTCAGCCCAGATCTCAACGTAAAGTTATAACTGAATGAGGATATCGCATCAATCAGTGCCCCAACGAAATATGCAAGTCGAGCGCCTACGGCAAATAATGGCGATAAGCCCTGGGTGGGACTTTCACTATCTCCATCTAGTTCTGAGTGTTGTGCAAGCACGTCATATGCAACACCAATTCGTCAGAGCTTTCGAGGCTATATGTTCTTCACTTGGCGTAAATTGTCGGAACAGATTCACCAAGCTTTTTGCTTTTTTTGATTTTCAATAAACGGCATCCTATTATTCGACTTCAAACCATGGCCCCCAGATATTCCAGTGTCGCAGTAATCGGTGCTGGGCCTTCTGGCATCTCCGCTGTGAAAGCCTTGAGTGAAGAGAATGTCTTCGAAAGAATCCAATTGTTCGACAGAAGAGAAGGCATCGGTGGCACATGGTATGCAATCTACATCATAAAATACTTGAACTCGATTTGACATATGCCTCCAGGATCTACGATGAGCAGCCAGAACCTTTTTCGCCATCTTCGGCGCAACCTGTGCGAGAGATTCCAGCCAAGCTACCACAGTCACTGCCACCAGCATCTGAAAATGTCACAGCTCGGACAGGTCTCTATCCCGCCTTGGACAGCAATGTCGGCTCCCAAGTGATGGCGTTCACCTACAAGCCGTTTCCGGATGTGAACTCGGCCTCTTCCATCAACCGCTTTGGCAAGAGGAACCCGACGCATCCCTACGCGCAAGTCGCTGGCTACCTCGAGGAGATAGCAGAGCCGTTTTCGCACTTGTTCACTTTCAATACGCATGTGGAGCGTGTAGAGAAAGTGGGCAAGAAATGGCAATTGACTCTCAGGAAAACTCAACATTATCTGAAGAACCAGAAGAGAGATTACTGGTGGCAAGACACATTCGATGCTGTTGTTGTGGCCACCGGGCACTACGGTGTACCATTCGTTCCGAATATTGACGGTCTTGAAGAGACTTTTGCTGCTTTGCCTCAAAGGTTTGAGCACTCGAAGGCTTACAGGTCTCCTGAGGACTACGTTGGCAAGGTACTTACTTACTTCTATCCTCATCCGTCTATGAGATGAATGAACATGACTAACGCGAGGGTTTAGAAAGTCGTTGTCGTCGGCGGCAACGTTTCTGCATCTGACACAGTCTCAGAGATTCACAGCATCGTGTCTGGGCCCCTTTATGTCTCGCAGCGAGGCTCTAATGAGATTCTTCAGGATGCATGGGAACTACCCAACGTCGCTCTCAAGCCGCTAATCACACGAGTGTCCGTTGGATCTGGAAACACCGTCAAAGTCAAATTCTCGGACGGCAGTGAAGTCGACGGTATCGAGAAAGTTCACTTCGGCACCGGCTATCGACTTTCCTACCCTTTCCTGCGTCCCGATCCCGTGACGCCAAGTGGGCGCCTCTCAGGATTTTACCAACACGTCTTTAACATCGCGGATCCGTCACTCACAGTCGTTGGACAAGTCAAGGCGGCCATCTCGTTCCGTGTCTACGAGTACCAGGCCGTTGCCGTGGCTCGCTATTTCGCGAACCGGGGAGGCGGTCTGCCTTCTCCACGAGAGCAGGACGAGTGGGAAGTGAAGCGACTGCAGTACAAGGGGCCGACGTCCCAGTTCCACGAAATCAAGCCCGACTTTTCAGAATATTTTGAGTTTTTGCGAGGTGTTGCCGGACCTCCTGCACCGGGCACAGATGCTTATGAGTTGCCTGCGTGGGAAGATGAATGGGCGTTGTTGGGCTTCGGCGTTTTGGCACTAAAGCAAAAGTGGTGGAAGGAGTTGAAGAGGAAGAAAGAGGAGGCAAAGAAAATCCAGTCCAAGTTGTAGGCTCGATGCACATTGACCGTAGGAGCACACAGGGCCATGTTGCTTCGGCTTCGAGTGGATTTTAATCACTAGACTCTTGTGTTAGAATAACAGAGGAAATTTCCCTTGCTTTGACAAGCTTTGTTCCGCTCATAAGCGCAACTTTCTAACCAGATGCTTTTCCATCTTTTCTCATTGCCAAGACGCCAGTTCCTACGCGAGATCTATAGGCGATTTTGCGTGTTATTCCCAGCCGAATTCACGATAGACCTACCCATTGCGGTTAATTTTCCGACGGAGTTCGACCGAGGGGTAGGAACCCACGCGGAGTTTAGTGGACCTCGATGATCAACTGCCGAATGAGCTGCACGATTGTCATTTGAACGGTGGGTTCAACGTTGCACTAGCATATTCGTCATTCATGTAGAGAATGAGGAGTTCATCCTATGAAAAAAATTGGAGGGACTTTTGAACATGAGATGGCTAGAACATCGTCAAAGTGGCGATGGTAGCCGAGGCTACGAGCTATCATATAAGTCAACGATGGTTCTAAGCAATGAATGAAGTTCGCCAACCTCGAGTCCAAGAAACCGTGAAGATGGCCGAAGAATCACCCAAGTCCGTGTCGTCGGACGTCCACGATGCGGCCTCTGACCCACCGGTGAAGCGAGTGTGGTACCACAGCACCTTGTTCAATGCCTTCGTGATCGGAGGAGTTGGTATGTAGCCATGTGCACTGTCAGAGTAGCAATTACTAACATGACCCAGGCTTCATGGCCCCTGGCTTGTGGAATGCGATGAACGCCCTCGGCGCAGGTGGTGCCCAGGAACCGTTCCTAGTCAATGCCGCCAATGCGCTTGTCTTCGGACTCATGGCCTTCCTGTGCTTATTCGGTGGGCCCATCGCGAATCGCATTGGGCTCTCAAGAACGCTGTTGCTTGGAGCTGTTGGCTACCCACTTTACTCCGCTGGACTGTACACCAACAACCGTTACGGCAACGTCTGGCTCGTTCTTGTTGGAGCTGCCGCCTGCGGTATTTCTGCCGGCTTGTTCTGGGCCTCCGAGGGCGCTGTTGCTCTTGGATACCCAGAGCCGTCTAAGCGTGGCAAGTACATGAACATCTGGCTCTGGTTCAGAACCGGTGGCCCTCTTGTCGGTGGAGCCATCGTTTTGGCACTCAACAACGATGCGGCTGCGAAGAAGAAGGGCAAGGTTGGATACCAGACCTACCTGGTCTTCGTTGCTCTACAATGTCTCAGCGTGCCCCTTGCACTCGCTCTATCTCCCCCGGAGAAGGTCCAAAGATCCGACGGTAGCAAAGTTATCATCAAAGCCGAGAAGTCGTTCAAGGCCGAGTTCAGAGAGCTGCTCCGCGTGTCGAAGCGCAAGGACATCCTGCTACTTCTCCCCATCTTTTGGGCTGCCTACTTCAACCAGTACAGCGGAAACTTCCAAGCCTACTATTTCGGCATCCGAGCTCGCGCACTCATTGGTTTCGTCAGCAACTTCGGCACGCTTCTCTCATCGCAGCTGATTAGCACTCTCCTCGACTACAAGAATTTCAGTGTAAAGAAACGCATCACTATTGGCTTCTACTACGTCATTGTATGGCACGTCATTGCGTGGGTTTACGGCTGGGTCATTCAAGAGAAGTACACCCGCAACCCACCTGCGTACGATTGGGAAGATAAGGGATTCACTGAGGGTTTCTTTGTGCTCTTGTTGTGGGATTTCGCCCGTCAAGCACTGCAGAGCTGGCTTTACTACCTTCTTGCTACCAAGACGGACAACATCTCGGAGCTCACTCGTTTCTCGGGTATTCTTAGAGGCCAGGAGAGCTTTTCCCAGGCTGTCTCGTTTGGCTTGAACACACAGAAGTGGAAGGGAGGTCGAGTACCACTTGCTGTCAACACTATACTCCTGGGTAAGCCAAGCAGAGTCCATGATGAAGTTGAAGATGATGCTAATCGATGTAGGTTTGGCCGTTTATCCTACGTGGCTGGTGGTCAGAGACCACGTCCCAGTCGAAGAGACCGACAGACTTGCAGCTGTAGAGGAACAGCCACAGACTGGTGAAGTAGCCGAGACGAGGTTGTCAGTGGATGAGAGAAAGGAATTTGTTGTGGGGCAGACGGGTATTGGGAGAGATGCGAAGATGTGATGTTGCCTTCTGGAATTTTCTGGTATCCAGAATCACTCTTTTGCAAATCATACTCATACCTTCACAAACTAATCAAGACTCAACGAGCCATGGATTTCACAAATTTCTTCATTTAAATGGCGTTAATGCACGTGTGGAATGAGCGCCCCAACGTTGAAACCGCGGTTGATGTTCAACTGTTTTAATTACGTCTATTTATGCCCAATTGTACATCTAATTACAGTGTTACAAAGAAGATTTACATTCACTTTATTCTCACCCTCATCTTCATTACTTCGTCCCAAGCACCCACACTAACCTCGTAGTCATTCTCATGAGAAGTATAGCTTCTCTGGAAAATACATCTTGTTTACACAAAAGATTGCTAAGAACGTGCGTAAGCCATGAGGGTGGGCTCGGCAATGAGCTTCGGGAGGTAGGCCAACAAGCGAATGCCAGCAGCAACAATCGAACCAGCAGTAGCAATGCCATCCTCGAGGTTCAGGCCAGGGGCGATGAAGTCCTTGCAAACGTCGTTGAGGTTGATGTTGCTGATCTTGGCGGGTCCTGAGCCTCTCTGAAGAACATCCTTGATCAGTGCGGCTGTCAAGGGGTTGAAGAGCATCGTCGCGTGGCCGTAGATACTGCCAGCGGGGCGGCCAGGGCAGACAGACTGGACCTCGATATTGGTGACACCGACACGGCGGGCATCGGTCAGGTAGGCGGAAGCAGCCGTGCCTTGCTGGGGCTCGACAACCTCATCGAGAATAGCACTGTAGAAAGTTGTTGTGGGAACGTAGGCGTCGGCTCCTCCACGGGAACGAAGGGTGTTAATGAAAACGGAGGTATATTGCTGTTGAATGACAGAAGGATCGCAGGGAGCGTTGAGGGCTCCGTTGCCAGGTGAAAGGCATAGAACGTTGGCAAGAACGGTTCCGTGGAAGTCGGGAGATACGGGGAAGAAGTTGGCGACAGCGTTGCGGGTAGAAGGCCAGAAGGTGAAAGCCCACTGGGTGTCTAGACCACCCTGAGACCAAGAAATGATGCTCGAGTTCTTGTTGCTGATGCCATTGATGTAGTTAATGGCATAAGCGACGTACTCAGAATTGACCTGGGCGTCGCCAAGAAGAACGCCAGGAATATTGAGCCAGACGGGATCTGCGTAAGGGACGTTCGTGAGAAGCTTCAACAAGTTGGGGCTGAAGGTCTCTCCTCCGTAGACACCAGTGCCGGGAATGAAAATAACAGGAGGCTTCTGGCCGTAGGTGAAAGTCTGGGGGATGTAGATGGCCTGGCGAAGCTGCTGCTCGGAGAGGGTGTATGGCGCATCCGAGGCATCTTTCTTGGGGTAGACAGATTTGGCCGGGTTGACCGGGTTGTTGTTGCTCGTCGAATCGATGCCGTTGAGAGGAGCAATCAGCTTGTTGGCATTGTTGGCCAGGTCCAAGCTACCCAGAAGGCCAGTGCCGAGAAGTCCCTGGAAGCTGGAGAGGAGGTTGTTCGGGACGAGACCTTGACCGATTTGCTTTTGCAACTTTCCGTAAAAGTCACCAGTGCTTCCCGTGTTCCAGATCGATCCGAGCTTCGTTTGGAGATCTCCGACGTTGAGCACTCCGGCGCCGACGCCGCTCCCGGGCTTCGTGCCAAGAACCCCGGTCAAGCTGGACACATAGTCGGTCGGAAGTGCCAGTAGCTGGGTTACTACTCCGAGACCGTCGAGAAGGCCGGCCGGGGCGGCATCAGCGGACTGCAGCAGAGCTGCGGCCAGGACGAGTTGCTGAATCTGTGAGCGCATTGTTGTAGTAATTATGTGAAGGGTTGTGAAATTAGAAATGTACTGCTAATGATTAAGTAGGAAAGAAAAGACTGAAGATTTGGGAGAGAATGAATTGGGTTGTTTTTGGAAGCTGATGACTTGGAGAGTTCAAGATCTTAATTTCGGATCAGGATCCGGAGCTACTTATATCTCAAGCAACATCGGACTCAAATGAGATAAGAACTAGAACAAAGTGTGGAAAGTGTGCGCGCCACAACGTGTCCGAAGCTACCGGCATTGAAGGCCCTAGAGCGGATCCGTGACACTGCACCTAACGACGTGTTGAGCGGATTTAGGCAAGGTGTCGTGAGCAAGCTCTCTGGGGGGAGCCGGAGAACTTGACGATCAGCTAGCTCTGGGAGATTCTTTGTCGATCTCTGAGGTGGGGGAACGAATGGAAATGCCCAATTCTCGGTGCTATTGTATGTCTTGCTGATCTTAGAGTTCGGTAGTGCTGCAAGGATTACTGCAATAGGAATCGCAGGGTGTCTAGCGCAAGACCCAAGTTCCTCCTGTGTAATCCATCCCAAAGTCGAACGCTCGAGTGAAATTGTCCGAACATTCTTAGCCATCATACATCCCACCCAAGACACCGTTGAAGTCTATCCCAGTCCATATGTAAGCTGGCTTTGTTTAGGGTCTTCAATGGAAGCCCGCGGGATGCCACCTTAGCTTCACCAAAGCGCCACAACATGGCGCCAAGCGTACTGTGGTTGCCAACTTACTCGTCCCCCCGCACAAAGAATGATTCGAAGAGTCGCTGACCCTTGCAGATTACCTCGGTATGGCTGTTAGCCTGTTCTTTTAGTCTCAAAGTATACTCTCATCATACCCTCTGAGCTTAAGTCTATGCTACCGTATTCTTGCCTCAACTTCAGCTCCTTGCAAATATTGACGAGAAACAATCTCAGCATACCGAACCTATATTTGCTAATTCTTCGTATGCCGTCAACCGGGCGCTAAACCATCCGATGGCGTCCTGGCAACCGTCGGTCCAAACTTTGCTGATAAGCACACGGTTGTAGGTAAACACGGTACACGGCCACTCTAGCGCATAGCTCGGACGACAATCATTCTCTCTACAGCTGCCCATGGCATTCTCTGTTGTAGAACGCAACATGAAGTCGACATGTCTGCTCTGAGTGTTAACCTTTCGCCAAGAAGTTCTCAAGGAATTTCCATTCGGGCATTGCTCGTAGTCAATGCGACGGGCCGATATCAGGTCGACGCAGAGCGCGCTCAGCGATTGTGTGAGCAGGGAATTTATGATCTCATGATCTCTTCGTATAGCACAACTTTGAGAGTCTATGCTTGGTATTGTGGCCTGATACGGATAATGCAGATCACTCTCGCACCTCTTGAGTAAGTTCTGGTCCCGTGGTTGAGTAAAATTTATCAACGTTTGGACCTCGAAAGGCCCGATTGCCATCATGTCTTCATGTTTGCTCAACTTCAATCGTAGAGCCATTGCTCTGAGCGAATTAACTGGGACATGGGCGAGTAGAGAATACAACCTGGCAACGGAGCCTCTTATTTCCTCCGCCTTTTTCGTTCGGTCTTGCTCAGCAACTGATCTGTCTTGTCCAGAGGTGCGAGGCAAGCGGCTCACTTCGAAAAGGCCTCGATCACGGGAATGCTACGGAAAAGATGAAAGGTATCGTTATGCCTTCTTGAGATAGAAGATAGGTTTAACCAAATGCCTAAACTCCCGATTCACCCATTTTATTCACGTGCCCCTGCTCTCTCATCATATGTCACATTCTGTTACGTAATCCGCATCTTACGAAGTGCCCGTTACGTGCTGAATCACGTGTCTATCTTAGATATCGTATATATAGACCTTTTCCTTTTGTCTATTTCTACTTTAATAATTAAGCTACTTTTATTATACTCTATATACTTATTACTATATACTATAACTCGTAATAATTATAAGCCTAGCTCTTAGTTAAGACCTTATATTATAATAATATACTTATTAATACGATCCCTACGATTTTTTTAAAATAATTCATATACTTATACTTATTTTAACCTAAGCTAAGTTAACTAACTATAATAATTAAATTAAATAGTTTAATACTTTTTATATTATAAGCGAGGGTATAGGAGTTTAAAAATACGTTAACCTAAACGCTCTAAACTCTAACGCACTCCTCGACCCTTTTATAGTACTTACTTTACTCTTTAAATTCGAATATTTAATCTTAACTTATAATAAAAAAAGAGCTATATACTTATTAAGTACGTTATAAAGCGTTCGAGTATAATTAAAAAAACTAAAAAATCTTTTATTAGTAGTTTCTAAACCTAATTCCTAATATAACTCCTTTAACTTCTTTAAATACGAGTAACTTATAGGACTAAGTTAGGTTTTTTTTATAAAACTAGTTTTATTACTTATTTTATATAAATAAACTTATCTTTATATTATACTTATAAAAAAGATTTATACGCTCGAGAGTATTTAAAAATAATAAGAGCTCGATACTAAATATAAATAATTTAAAACTTAAGAACGTAATATAATTAATACGTATATTAAACTCCTTACTTAGTAATTAGTAAAATTAGTTAACGTTATTTTTTATAAATACGTATTCTAAAAAGCTACTAAGGACGGCTCTAAGTTTAGTATATAATAACTTATTAAATAACTAAAGTAAGAACTTTAGCCCTCCGAAGTAGTAATTAAGAATATAGTTCAAAATAAATACTAATAAGCCCTTAATAAAACGAAGACTAGAGTTAACTTATAACGCTAATATAAGGAGTAGTAATTTATTTACTTCTAAGCTAAATTATATAATATTTTGAAAAATTAATAAAGAGATTAATATACTTAACTTTTTAGTTATAATTAAGTCTAGACTTAACCCTATATAGGGCTAACGTATATATAAGACCTTTAGTAAGTTAATAACCTTTAGAACGAATACTAAAACCCTCGAGGAAATTACGTATATATTTAGCTTAATAACTTAGGACGTATATACTAAATAAACTTTAGAATAAAGAGAGGCTTACTTTACTTTTATAAAACGTTCTAATATAACTAATAACATAAATAATAAAAATAATATTATATACTTTTATAATTACGTATATTTATAAAAGCCGACGGCGTATTAAAAATTAAAATAAGTACTTATAAACTAAAATATTAATAAGTTATTAATATAAATACTAAAGAGCTAAATAGAGAAAGTCCTTATTATTATTTAATTAAGTAAATAAAAATTACTTTATAATAAACTTAAAAAAGTTAGATAGCTAAAGAACGATAGAATTCCTAAAAAACCTAGGTTTTTAAAAAGATCCTCTAACTAACTTAAAGCGAGCTTATTAGTAAATTATAATAAAAGCTACGTAGTTATTATACTTATAAAAGGTTAGGACTTAAAAATAAACGCAATCTTTAGTACCCTTATAAGTAGCGCTTATTTTTTATTTTAAATATAGTAATAAATAGTTATAGAGTAATATATTTAGTTAATAATAAGAACCTTTTTAAACCTAAGAGTTACGTACTATTTAGTAATAATAACTATATTAAACTAAGAACTATTATATTATTTATTACTATACGTAGTATTTATATTATAAAGGGCGTTCTAAATAGCCCTAAGGGGAAGGGAACTTACGACTTAAAGCTTTAGAACGTTACTTATGTCGAGGGATCTTATATTAATATAGTTTTAAAAACTTTACTAAATAGAAGCGTACTCTAGTATTACGGTTTAAATTATACTTTATAATAAAGAACGCTTTAACAAAGTACTATTAAAAAGTAGCTTATTTAAAAAAATAACCTAGTCTTTTTTAAATATAAGCTCTTTTAATCTTACTCTTTTTTTATAACCCTTAAGTATATCTTATAAAGCTTAGTTAGTATTATATTACTAACTAGCTAAAGAAAATTCTATTACTTATATTAACGTATTTATAAAAGGTTTAATAGTACGCTCTTATAATACTTTAAAATAGGTTATCTCGGACCTAATACTCTTTATTAATTATTATATAAGACTCGTAATATATATATTAAACCTTTATTATAAGTTAAGTATAAAATATATATATTATCTAAAGCTAAGTTAGTAATCTTAAGAGGATTATTCTTAAAAAGAGCCTTACGGCTATAATACTATATATATTAAGATCTATTCTACTTCGAGCTATTTTTTAATAAATAATAATATATATTTATAACTTTTAATAAAAATACTAAGTAGCTTAAGGGGTTCTTTTTAAAAACTAAAATAAAAAAAGAAGTGCTTTTTATATTATAAAGCCTCGAGGTAGCGATCTACTATTAAAAAAAGATTTTAATTTACTTTTTTAAAAATAATAATAAAACTACCCTCCTAATTATTAATATTAGACGCGTATATAAAACATAGTATAGTAAGTTAAGAATCGGAATAGAGCTTTCACCTCTATATATAAAAGAACCCATAAATAATATAAAAAAAAATAAGTTAATTAGTAATTACTAAAGCTTATAAAATACGCCTTTTTATAAACCTCCCTACGAATCTATAAAATAAAACAGTATTAATAGTAATCTTTATTTATAATATTACCCTACGGGAGGCTAATAATAAAAATTCGCTTATTATAATAAAAATTAACTAGTAGAAGTAGTATTAACGCTAGTAATAAATAGGTTACTGAGTATAAGATTCTAAACTAATAAGCCCGTATTTCGGTAGTCTTTATATATATAGCTATTATATATACCCTCTTTATAAAGATCGTAAAAGGGGTATACGTTAAAAAGAGTTTAAAATACTTCCCTATGAGTATATAAAATACCTAGTTAAATATATACTAAAAACGTATAACTTATATAAGATCTAAGTACCCGCGCTTAAATAAGTATTTATTATAAAGAATATTAGGTTTAATAAAAAGTTTTTTATAATCCCGTATATAAAGAATAAGCTATCGTAAGTAAGTAAGAAAGTTTAGTAATTTAAAAGCTATAAGAACTCTTTAAAGTTAATAATAAGTTAGTTCGAGTACTTAGAGAAGTAGATTTAGACTTCGGAAATACTAGTACTTAAAATAACTCTATAGTTAAAAATAGTATTACTATTAGATTTTTAACTATTTAAGACGTTAAGTAACTAATAAGTGTACTATAAGGTGTGGTTAATAAGACTAAAGAAGTTATTATAATCTTATTATTATTATTAATTCCTAAGATAACCCCTTTATATAAGCTTAGGAATAAGAGTAAAAAAGGGGGTATAATAACCGGGTTATAAACGGCTCTATATAATCTATAGTCCTCCCTATAAGTACTTATATATATTATAAAAGTTCTTAAGCTTTTAATTCTTAATAGCTCTTAATAAAACGCTAAAGTGCGTAGTAAACGAGGTATTAATTATAAAAAAGTAATTCTTAATACTAAAATTAATATTAATAAAGAACTCTTATAATAAACCTCTAATACTATATAAAAACAGAGCTTATAAAAACCGCCTTATTAAGTACTAAGTAAAGCCCCGCTAGGTCTTAGATATTTAAACCGGACTTATAGACCTTTATAACGCTTTAATAATAAGATTTTTATAATACTCTTATATTTAAATATAAAAAATAGCGATTATTATAGCCGCCTCTAAGACTACTCTTTTTTTATTTTTATACTTAATTAATAAAAAGCTATAAAAAAAGTAATATAAGATATATAATACTTTATTAAATAATAAAAAGAGTAGTTTATAAGACCTACCTAGAGCGCTCTAGAAGAGTTTAAAAACCCCGACTGACTAAAGTTAATTTCTAAAACTTATTAAAGAAGTTTAGTAATATTAAATATCTTTTATAATAATTATAAAAGCTACGTAAGGAGATTATAAATATAAAAATAAAAAAGCTAAGAAATATTAGTATATAAAAAGAAGTCGACTACAATTTTAAATAAAGGAGCTTATTTTTATTAAAATAAGTATATACTTATAAGTAAAATACTAATAACGAGGTTTATAAAGTAAAAGTATGTATATATATAAGGGGGGATATATAAATACTTAATCCTTTATAAAATACGTACGCTTTAATACTTATTATAAAGGCCTTTAGGCTTATAATAGTAATAGTTACTTAATTCGACCTTGAGGCTAACTAATATAATATTATTAACGTATTCCTTAACGCGCTTATTAAGAGCGAGAAACTAGTAATTATTAAACTCTTAGAAGAATATAAGGTTATTAATAAAGTAAATAAGCTCTAATGCGCTCTATATAATTTTTAAAACTTATTAATTTTATAGTTCTAAACTTTTACCTCTATACTTCGTAATATAAATATAATATATAGTTATAAAGAAATTTATATTTATTAAATTATTAATAAAAAAATAATACTAATATTTTATATTAAGAATTTTATTATTCTATACTATTAAAATAACTAAAAGGCGGCTTAAAAAATTATTAATAGTATAAAAGAATATATTAACTTTAAAAAAAACGGACTGATTAATTACTTTTTTAGAGTATAGATTTTATAAAACCGCACTATTTATAAAATTTATTTTATTTACGATATATATATCGAGCGAATTACTAAGCGCTTTAACCTTATAAATTTACTATATCTAACTATCCCTCTTTTTTAGAAAGAGTTTAAACTAAACAAGAGGTAAGTAATAAAAAAAGAAATAAAAAGCTACTAAAAAAAGGTTAGAAATATATTTTATATAGCTATTATAATTAGACTAAATATTACTTTTACTTATTTATAATTATTATAGTTCTTAACTAACCCGAGCATAACTTATATTAAAATAATTAATTAATATATTTAGTATCTCTATATAATAAAATATCTTACGCTCTATTATAGTAGTATACTAGGTACGTAATTATTACTCCTAGCTCGAAATACTAGTTTCGTAAATAATAAAATAATATAACGATTATTTTAAAAATATATAATATTCCTTTTTAATAGCCCTATTTAATAAAAATTAGTATACTAAGCGACGGTTATAACGTTAACTACTAAAACTAAGCTTTTTTATTTTAAAAAAACTATAAAAAAGACTATAGCTCTAAAGCGCCTTTTTAAAAATATTACTTTTAACTTAAGAAAAGTATAGTTAGTTAACTACGATAATTAGTAAACAATTCGGCTCGTTATAAAAAAAGAGAAAAAAATAGCTACTTAACTTTATTATACTAATAGATAGAATATATAACTAAAATAAGAGTATACTAAAGGTAGCTTCGAGGTTACTTATATATTAATAAAAAATATACTAATAAATAGGCTTATTAAAAACCTTTTATAAGCTAAGTTCGAATATTTCTATATACTTCTTAACCTTTATAATATATAAGAAGTTATTATAAATAGCTAAAGTAGTAAGAAATAATTAATTTAAACTATACTTAAAAAAACTTAATACTTAAAAATAAATAATACGTAGAACTCGGAGTACGGCCTAGAGGCCTAAAAATAAATAAAATAAAACTTTTCCTAACCTAAAGGCCTAAACTCTTAAAATAACCTTACTTTATAAAATATATATATATATATAAATAAAACTAAGGCTTACGCTTACTATTTAAAATCCTAGTTTAAGAAGTATAAGATTATTAGAACTATAGTATTAATAATAAAAAGACCGGTTATATTTATTAAAAACCGTGCTTTATATACTTTAAAGTTTTTAAAACTATAAGTAATAGAGGTATAGGGGGAGTAAGAAGTAAAACGATTATTAAGTTAATAACCTAGGGTATAGGAGCGGGTAGTATAATAGGAGGTTAGTTATAAACGACTATAATCCCCCCGACGGAGCAATCCGCCGGGGCCGTACCGTGTATTACGTATTAGGGAAAACTAAGTATATTACGCTCTATACCTAACTACTAATTAAAATAGCTCCCGACCTTCCGCTACGTAATTCTAGCCGTTTAGAAGACGAGCTATACTTACTCTAACGTATATAAGACCTCTTAGTACTAGCCCACGTAAGTAGCTAAATCCTATATTATATACTCTTTCTTATTAAAAATTAAAAGACCCCTTATATATTCCCTTATATTTATAATATAGCCCGTATTAAAAAAATTTCTAGTTTTATAAAGTATAATTTCTAAGCTAGTATTAATATACTAGATCTTAACGTTTATATTAACCTAGCTATTTACGGTATTTATACTATTACTTAGCTAGATTTTATACTATTAAAAAGTACTACGCTACTCCTTAGGCGTACTTACGTTAGTTATAATAGCTAGGGCGTCGAGGGGGCCCAATTTATCGAGCCCTAGAGGGGGGGACCTATCGAGGGGTATTTTTAGCAGAGTAAGTTCTTAACGAGTAATAGTTTATATATTAATAAGTTTATTTAATAAGTTTATTTAATAGGTTTATTTAATAAGTTTATTTAGTAAATTTATTTAGTTTAAATAGAGCTTTAGGTAATATTAAAAATAATAAGGATAGAAAGAATTTTTACAAGCTCTAGTACGCTAGATATTAGCCCTTTTAGCCCTTTTTCTAAAAACCTCTACGTTATTATTAAAGTTTAGAACCTCTATAGTTAAGGGCCGCTTCTAACCTTTATAGCCGACCTCTATTATTAACTTTTCTAGCCGGCGCTGCCACGTGAGCGAAGAGGGTAGCTTACTTATCCTAAATTATATAGCGGTTTTCGTATTAAAATTATTATAATACGTTAAGCGCGTGCTTAGGGTATATTACGCGTATTATATAGTTAAAAAGTGTACTATATTATGTAATTTCTCTTAAAAGCGTAATCCCGTTAAGGTCGATCTTTTGCGCCTATAAAGCCGAAAAAGAAACCACTATATAAACGACTATAATAAGTATAATTAATAATATAGGCGTATTTAGAAAAGGGGGCCGGGGGCGTATAAAAAAGAAGTCCTTTATATAAAAACTAATATCTCCCCGATAGAGCAATCCGCCGGGGCCGTACTATATATTACGCATTAGGGAAAACTGGGTATATTGCGCTCTATACCTAATTACTAATTAAAATAGTAGTTAACCGACTCGACCGTTATCTCCCTTTTATTAAAAGCAGCTCCTAACCTTTTGCTACCCGCCTATAGGGCAAGCTTTACCCACTCTAACGCGCATAGGACCTCTTAGTACTAGCTTACGTAAGTAGCTAGGTCTAGTATAATCCCTTTTTTTATATAAGTATTATTACTACCTAGGGGGTCCTATAAGAGCTATTTAAAGTACTAGCTTATTACTTTAACTATATATACCTCTAGCCCGTTTATTATAACTATTATAACTAGGCTAATATTAATATACTAAATCTTAATATCCGTACTAACCTAGCTATTTATAGTATTTATAATATTACTTAGCTAAATTCTATATTATTAAAAAGTACTTCGCTACTCCTTAAGCGTACTTACGTTAACTACGATAGCTATAGTATTAAGCTAGCTAAGGGCGCCTAGCCCGAGAGGGGTAGACTTATTAACGGGCATCTTTAGCCCACTAATTACTAACTATATACTAAGAGTAGAGTAAGTTCTCGTTAAGGTAGTGGTTTATATATTAATAAGTTTATTTAATAAATTTATCTAGTTTAAATAGAGAGTAGCTTTAGGCAATATTAAAAGCGATAAGGATAAAAAGAATCTTTACGAGCTCTAGTACGAAAAATAGTAAATATTAGCTTATTTAGCCCTTTTTTTAAAAACCTCTACGTCGCTATTAAAATTTAGAACCTTTATAGTTAAAGAAGGCCGCCTTTAACTATTACGGCTAATTATTATAGCTAACTATTATAGCCGACCTCTATAGCTAACCTCTACTATTAACCTTTATTATCGACCTTTTTAGCTAGCGCCGCTACGTAAATATATCGCTTAGCCTATTATTAATAAGTAGCTAAAGAGGGCAGCTTACCTATCCCAAATTAAATAGCGGCTTTTATATCGAAATTACTATATTACGTTAAGCGCGTACTTAGGATATATTACGCGTATTATATAGTTAAAAAGTATACTATATTATGTAATTTCCTTTAAAAGCGTGATCCTGTTAAGGTCGATCTTTTGTACTTATAAAGCCGGAAAAAAACCACTATATAAAAACTAATATAATTCTCGTATATCTTAGTATTATTATTTATTTAATAAATAATATTATAGAGCTTAGTAATATTTTATTAAAACTATAGTTAGGAGTACGCTTTTTAATAATAAAAAAAGATAATATATTTATAAAAAAAGGAGTACTACTTATAATAGCCTTAGTAAGGGCCCAGGCTATTAGCTATAAAACGATTAGTATATTAATATATTACGTAGCTAAACGGCTATTAAAATAGCGCGTATACTAGCTACTACTTTTAATAAAATAATAATTATTATCCTTAGGGTTAGTATACTAGAGGGCTACTGGAATGGGGTAGGGCGATCAGTCCTAGTCTTTCTTTTTTTTAAAAACGATTAAGTATAGAGACCTATAGGAGAGCTAATTAAAAGAAAATATAAGGAGAAGAGCCCCTAATTAGGGAGAAGAGCTTAGTAACGTAGATCTTTATTTTAATTATATATATACTTTTTTAAAATCAAACTAGAGCTTTTTTAATAATTTATCTTCGAATATAATAATATAAAACGATTAGGAAGTTTATTTTTCCGATCTAATTAATATTACCCCCTTTCCTCGATCGTAACTCTATTAATTAAGGCTATATTAACCTAATTAAAGGAGGTATCTTATATTATTTTTATAAGTATTAGTAGTTTTTCTTAAGTACTGTACTATAAAAATCCTTTATACCCTATACTTTTTTAATAATCTCCCTTTTTAAAAATCCCTTTTTTTTTTTTAAATAAGAGAATAAGTAAAAAAGAGCCCGACTCGATCAGAGATAATTTAAATAAATAAGTAAAAAAAAGTAGCATAATAATTAAGATAAATACGAGTAGTAGGACTTTAATTAAAAAAAAGACTAGATAATTAAGATACGAAGATAAAGACGTATAAAAAAGGGCTTTTTATTTAATAAGAGGGGGATACGATAGACCCCGATAAGCGAGTAAGATAAATAAATAGAGAAATATATAAATACTTAGGACCGGATTAGGCCTAAATACGGACGCTATAATAGTATAATAAGACGAACGACGAGTTAGGATTAGAACTAATAGAATATTTTAATAAATATAATTAATTATTTAACTAAACTATTCTTTATTAATCGATATAGTCCGGAGATTCGATAATAAACCTATTTAGAAGTATAAATATATCGGACTAAGGGCGCTTAAAAAACTAGCTTTTAACTAAACCTATTAATAATTTTGATTAATATTACCGTAGGCTTAATATAAAGTCCGATTAAAACTCTAGTTATATACTTAGTAAGGGCTAAGAAGGACGGCTTAGATTATACTAATTAGAATAATAGCTACGCTCTAATTATTAAAACGGCTCTTCTCTTTTCTTTTTAAACTCTATTTAGAGTAAATAAACTAATATAAGATTATTAAAATTATAAATAAAATTAATAAACTATACTTTAAATAACCTCGGACTATAAATATAAATAACTAATATATTACTTTTATTACTATTAATAACTTTTAGGACGTTTAATTATACGAACCTAACCTTTCTACCTTAGATAAACCGTTTATTAAACTAGCTTTTATAATTTATTAAAACTTATAAACTACGGAGTTATTTAATAATAATAAGCCTATTCTTAGTAACGGATTTATTTACTAATCTAATTAAAAGAGGCTAGTTATAGCTTAGGTTAAGATAAATATTTTAATTAATACCCTCTTAGGTACTATTACTACTTAGATCTAAATAACCGCGCCTTAGACTAAGGACTTTATAATTCCTTAGCCTAATTTAATAGAGAATATAAGGTTTTATAAAATACCGTTTCTTAGTTAGGAGGGGACTATAGTCTTTAAAAGTAATAATATTATAAACTTTTTAAAAAAGTTCGAGGATTAGTACGAGATTAGTAGGGTCTTAGACCGATTTAGAAGTAAACTTATTATATATATTATAAAAGGAGATTATTAAACTCTAATTAAGGACGCGATTAGAGGACTACCCTAGGCCTAAGCTAAGGATTTCTTTTTAAAAAAGTATAGAAAATAGGATACTAACCGCTTTTTAAATAAAAAAGAGTAGATTAAAAGAGTTACTAAAGGACTACTTATCTCGTTTTCTAACTTAAACTCTACTTAAGTACTATTTACTAAGATTAATAATATAATTACCCTTACTAAACGATAAAACCTCTATATCGTAACTAATAAAAGCTTAATTAAGGCTGTATATAAGCGGTTCTATACCGATATTATAAAAAAAGTAGTAAAGGAAGTCGGGGTTATTTTAAACGGCTTTATTAAATTAACGAAGTACGTAAGGTTTAAAATAGGACTTCTTAACGTAATCGTATATAAAAAGGAATATAGCCTACTCTTTATGAATAATTAAAGTTAACCCGAAACCTTACTACGATCCCCTACTTTATAAGCATATAGAAATATTTAATATTAATATCTAAACCGCTAGTAATATTACTAACTAACGATAAGAGCCTAGGTTACTTAGGTAGCTACTAATAATACTACTAATTCTAACCTAGCTAATAAAATAAGTAAGCTAAAGATCTATTAGAATAGTATTTACTCTCGAGGTCCTACTCGTATATTTAATATAGGCACTATATATCCTAATTAGCCCCTAATTATAGGACCTAAAGACTACTACTAGTATTACTAGAGTTTATATTACTAGATTATTAGGGATTATAATTAATATACTCTTAATAAGGACGCTTATCTTATTATTTTAGCTTAGGGAGCTTAGTACTACGGAAAGCGCAACGGTTAAGAGCTTATAAGAGATATCCCCTTTATTATAATCGAAAATAAAAAAAAGCGTACGATTACTAATCGCGTTACTTTTTTTTTTATATAATAAATATATTAACTAAGGAAGATACTAAGCTTTTAGCTAAGTAAATTCTAAACTATTAAATTAGACTACTTTAGTAAACTATACTTATACTTCCTTTAACTAATTTTATAAGTATAATTAAATATATTTATATAATACGACCTAATTTAGGTTACTATAGCTAAGCGGACGTTTATACCGTCCGTAGGGAAAGACTACTTAAGAACTATACTTCGGTAACTACGTTATATTCTAAGAAGATATATAGGATTAATAACCTAAGTTAGTTTTTATAACTTAAAAAAAAGACGGTTTCTTTTTTTAATTAAAAAAGGGAAATTATAAAAATTAATAATAATAATAAGGCTTTTAAAATAGTAAAGAACGTAACCTCTATATTTATTTCTAAGCCCTAGCTTATTAAAATTTTAATTAGTATTTCTAATACCGGTACTTAAGGAACCTAAGAACCTCTTCTTTATAAGACTTAAAAAACGATAACCGCTAATTAGACCTATAACTTTAACCTTAGGGCCGAGGTAAAAAAGTTAATAAAAAAGAAGCTCGAGGCCCCGATCTCGCTTTTTATAAACCTTTTATAAAAAATTATATTAAAATATACTATAGTAATAGCGACTTTAATATATAATTAGGGATACTTTAATATTAATAAAATCTTATTAAAAGCTCTGAAGTCTTTAGTAAATCTAATAAAAAATAAGTAATAATAAAAAGATATTAAAAATCTCTTTAATAAGTATAACTAAAACCTCTTTTTAAAACTAAGCTATATAATTAAGATTAGTAAAATTAGAAACGCTAACGCGAATTCTAAGCTCTTAACTTCTATAATCTCGAACGCTTATTTTTAATTAAAAGTCTAAATATCTAATATAAATTAAGATAATAAGGGTTTAATAATCGTTACTATTTTAAATACTAAGGCGTAAGTTAATATCCTCTTAAAATAATATATTAAGAAAGCTAGTATTTTTTATATAGTAACAAAGCTTTAAATATAAACGTTTAAGTACGATCTAACTAGCTAAATAACTTTTAATAGCTTTTATTTTACGGACGTATAGATTAGTAAGTTTAAAATAATTACTTATTTCTTTATTAAGGACGAGTAAGAGACCTCCGATCCGTTATTACTAGGTCTTTTATTTATATAAAATACTAAGCTATCTTTTAAATATAATAAGTTAATAATTACCGCTCTAATTTATATCGAGGACGAGAGGCTAAGGATCTCCGTGGGGATAATTAGGACGAACGGTTTTTAGAATATAAAAAATATTTTACCCTAGTTTAAGTAGTATATAGAGGAAGTTTTTAGATTAAAAAACTAGATATTAATAATATAACTAGGGATATTACTAGTTTTAATAACCCCTATTTAAAATCTAAATTAAAAAAAAACGAGCATATTATAATAGTTTTAAACTAAGGCTAAGTTAATTAGATTATAATTATAATCGTACTTTATATAATCTAGCTTTAGATTATATAGATTAAGAGAGTAATAATAGCCGCTCGGGGTAAGGCTAGAGATAAACCGAACGGATCGGCTAATTAAGACGATTTACGTCTCTTAACGAGAATACTTATTTCTTAACGAGAGGAGTTATGTATTAAATAACGAATTACGAAGCTAAAGTAAAAAGTATTAAAATAATATAAAACGGCTAAAAAAGCTTTTTATAAAATTCCCCGCGCTATAAAAACTAATACGATATATAAGAAGAAAGATTAAAAAGTTTAGCTAGTTAATAATATACTTTTTAATAGATCGATACTTAATAACGATCCTTATTAAAAACTTAAGAAATTTAAAGAAGTTAAAAATAAGCTACGAAATTAATTAGGCCCCTATAAGAATATCGTTATACCTAAGTTCTTAGATATAGAATTAAACTCTAAATTAATAAACGACCGCCTCTAAACTATTCTTAAGAATTACGACTATTTCTTATTTTATAAATAAGATCTCTTTAAGTAAATACTCCTTAATTAAAAAAAAGCGTTAGTATAGGACTTCTTTAAATACGGCCGTTTTAACCCTATAATTACGCCGCTTTAATTAATTAAGACTATACCCCATAAGGCCTAGTAAGTAAAAGGTATCCCGATCCTAAAGGCTCTATTACTAAAAGCTTTTAAAGTAATTTAAGAACATATTACCTAGGGTATTATTAAAGAAAGCTATACTACGTATCGGAACCCCTAGTTCTTAATAATAAAAAAGGATAGTAATCTTTAGCTAATTAACTTAGTAATTAAGGTTAACGCTATTATTTTTTAAAACGCTTAATAACTACTTAATATTAATAAGTTCTTAAAGGAATTTATTATAAATTAATTTATCTCTTTTTTAAATTTCTTTTTTAATTATAATTAGATCTTTTTAAATAAAAAGAGCTATAATTTAATAACCTTTTTAACTTTACTTAGGCTATATAAATACTATACCCTCCTAATAAGAGCGATAAATTCGGTAGCCTAATTCTATCGGATTATAACCCGCATTCTTTATAACTTAATTTTAAAATATTATAGCGCTTTTATTAATAATATCGTAGTTAAAGGCCTACGATTTTATTATAATAATAAGTACTTAACTAACTATCTTAGGATCTAGCGATTTATTTATAAATACTTTTAGAATATTAATTAAGTCTTAGTTAACGTCGAGCTAGCTAGCTATACTATCTCCGGGGTAAAGTCGTAATAATACTAGCTATTTATGATTATTATAAGCTACTTTTATAATATAAAAGGGAGACGGCTTAATTAGGCTAAAGTCCTTAAGATCTTTAAATAAATAAAATACTCGAACGTCTTAGAAGTTAGATCGTTTCTTAGTATTATTACTTTTTATTATTATTAGATTAAGTAATTCTTTTTTAAAGTAGCCCCGTTATACTCCCTACTTAGTAAGAACTAATCCTTTAAATAGGGAGCGCTATAAATCGAAGTTATAAAAATACTTAAAGAGGTAATTACTATAGCTCCTATTCTAGTTTTATTAAACTATAGTACTAAGGCTAGATAAATTATCCTTATAATAAATACTAATATTAAAAAATAGAGTAGTATACTTAGTTAGGTTATTAATAATAAGCGTATTATTACTTAATACGAGAGCGGGATATAGTACGGGCTAGAGCTTAATTATAACTCTAAAAAGCTCGAAATACGAGGCGTTCTAATAAGCCTAAAGCGTTTTTATAATTATTTATTTAGGATTAACTTCTTATTAAAAACTAACGCCCGAGTCCTAGTCGCTTAGATTAATAATATAGCGAATAACTTATTATTAATAATAACAATACGCTAGCTCTCTTAGATTAGACTTTTTAATTTTAAAATTAAGTATATTAATAAAAAAAAGAATATTATAGCGAATAGCTTTTTAAAAAAAACCCCTAGCTAATTTAACCTAGTTAAAGTAGAGCTTAATAAGGATATTAAGGACTTTATTAATGTATAAGTCTTACGAACACGAGTTATAAAGAACTTTTTTATTATAATACATAGCCGTAATAACGCTACTATTAATTAAATACGGGAAATAAATATTCTAACTAATATACTAGTGCCGAACGAATAATAGTCGGACCTCTCGAAGCAAATTACCTATTTCTTTCTTACTTTAAAAAGGCTAGTTAGTATACTTTTTAATTAGTTTAGACATTTTAAATAAATAGTAATACGATTTATTATATAAAATAAACTTTTATTTTAATAAGGGACAAAGACTCGTCCTTAACTTACTTAAGTAATTAATAATAAGCGCTACTAAGTAGACCTAATTAGCGAAGTATATAATAAGTCCGGGTATAGGGAACGAGAGGCTATATATTTCTATTTTATAAAATAGTATTACTAGCTAAGAATATACGCTTAGACTTAGGAACTAATCGCAACTTACGAGGCTTATTAAAAAGCTAAATTACGACGCTTCGACGACCCTTATATATTTACGGTTCTAATTTATAAACCTTTCTCTAAGGTCTGTTTAGATATTTAGTATATAAGTAAATAAAAAGTTATTAAAGTACGTTATAAGTTTACGGGATATTTAAAAGCGCGGATTATAACGAACGCTATATTAAAGAATATTACGAAGTTTATTTAAAAAGATATTATTTATTATTATAGGATCTATAATACTTTAATTATTAATAGGGGATAAGAAAATATAGGCGCTATAACGTAGCTTAATTAATAGTACGGTACTTAGTAAAAGGTTATATTAACTTATAACCCTTACGCTAACGGGCTCTTTAAAAAGGGTTACTAACTTATTATATATATACTTCGTATTTAATTAAATTAAAAAAAAAGATATTAGATTAATACTAGCTATAGCCTTTTTTATAAATAGGATAACTATTAGAGCATCGTTAGGTTATATACCGTTCTATTTTATTTATAGTCGTTATATAACGACCCTAATCAAAGGAAGGATAGCGACTTAGAGGGTACTTAATTAGGAAAATATATATACGACGGATTAGGAAGTTTAAGCCTAATTATAAGCTTTTACCTCTTTAATAGACAACTAGGAAGCTATAGTTAATAAAGTTGCCTAATACTGAGCCTAAACCCGCGACTAGTTTAACTCCTCGTACACCCTCTAATTAGTAAAGTTATAAACTAGCGATTTAGTTCTCGTTTTTAATATTTAATAAAAGAACGATATATTAATTTTTAAAAAACTCGATTATTATTAATAAGGACCTTTCTATATCTACTTAGCCGCTCCGAACGGATTATCGTATTAACTAAAAACGCTTACTAATAAACTAATTATAAGGGCTACTTATATTAATAATTAACTTAAGAAGTTCCTAAAGTTTTTAAAAAGCCTTTACTTATTACTTACTAAGTTTAATTTTTATAAAGACTTTATTTCTAACTTAACTAACCTTTTATTTCTATAGGATAATATAATCGACGCTACGATTCTACCTCTCGATTATAATAATAATATAATAAACTTAGAGAACGAGGATACTTAGCTAGTTACTAAATAAACTTAATTATAAACGAGGGCCTCTTAAAAAGGCTAGATTACCCCTTATTATTATTAATCCTTAGTATAAACTATGAGTTCTTTTATTTATTAAATATTATTTTATAAAAATATTATCAAATCTTATTAATTTTTTAATTATTTTTTTATCTAGATCTAGGATAAAAATATAAAGGGACGATAAGAGGAGAAGAATTATTTTTTAGTTATTACGATCGAAAACTTAATAACTTTATTTACTAACTATATAATTATATTAAAAAACCCTACCCCTTTTTTTAAATATCTAAGCCTAGTTCCTTATCTAATCGAGCCCATTTAGTATCTAGCTTAGCTTATATAACCTCTTATTCTATTTTTTTTATTTTAATACGTTAATAACTTTTATAAGTTATAAATATATAGTTTTTAATAGGGTACGTAGGAGGGGCGTTTTTAAGAACGGAATCGTACTTATCTTCCTTAGTCTTAGTAATATTAATCTAGTTAGAGACTATATAAACTAAAGTCTTAACTCTCTTAATATTAATTAGGATTAGAGATACTACCCTATTACTACTTATTGTACGATAATAATAATAGCTTTATTTAGAGTCGGCTCTAGACTAACTAATAGCCTACCGGTCGTTACTCTTTTTAAAGTAGCATTTCTTACTTTCGGAATATATATAATTACTATATTAATTACGGAAGCTATATATATAACTCTAGCCTATGCTCCTTAGATACTACTATTAATAAAGAAATCTAGAGAGAATTAGGCTAATAAAAGTTAGGATCGGGAGATTATTAAGAAGGATTAGGATAAGAACTAAGTAAAGCTAGTAGAGAAAGTAATAAAGGTAGAGGAGGTAAAGAAGGTAATTACGAAGAGGAAGGGTAAGTAAAAAGCTTAATACGATTAATTATATATAATAACTAGGACTAATCTAAGATAATTTTTTTTTATAAAGGATTAAGGAAAAAGAAATTAGAGGATAATTAGAATAGGGTGGGGCGATTAGTCCTAGTTTTTCTTTTTTTTAAAAATAATTAAGTATAAGGACCTATAAGAGAGCTAATTAGAAAAAGATATAAAAAAAAGGGCCCCCGATTAGGGAGAGGAGCTTAGTAATACGGATTTTTATTTTAATTATATATATACTTTTTTAAGATTAAACTAGAGCTTTTTTAATAATTTATTTTTAAATACGATAATATAAGATGATTAGGAAGTTTACCCTTCTAATTTAGTTAATACTACCCCCTTTTTTTAATCATAACTCCGTTAATTAAGGCCGTATTAACCTAATCGAAGGAGGTATTTTATATTACTTTTATAGGTGTTAGTAGTTCTTTTTAAGCACCGCACTGCGAAAGTCCTTTATACCCTACACCTTTTCACTACTTAGAAATAAGGTATATATTAAATATCCTATTCTTTAAGAACCTCTCTTTTAAGCTTCTTAAGGACTAAGTATATATTAAATAAGCCTAGAATAATAAAAAAAACTATATTTATTACGGGGGGTACTTTTACTTCTTAACGTTCTTTTTTACTTCTTACTACCCTTTTAAAAAAAAGCTAGCTTTATATTTTTTAAAATTTAAAATAATATTAAATATAAACTTTTAAAATAATAGTATATAATATACCCTTTTTAAAGAGCTTAATATCTAAACTAAACTTATTTTTATTCTTAGGCTCTAAGAGGGGGATAAATAAAAGCTTATTAAAACCTTTATTATTATTATTTATTTTATTATTACCCTTATTAATACCGCTAATAAGAGCCTTAAACTTAATAAAGTTCTTAATATCTTAATTAGTAATTTTAATATCTTTTTAACTAAGGATAGAGAGCTCGGTAGCTAGGCCTTAATAAATAAGTTAGAGAGTATAGGGGGAAGTAACGACTTCGAGAGGTTCGTTAGTATTATTACTTATCTAAACTCTTAATAAACTATATAATCCGTATATAAAAAGTATTATAAAAATTACGTAAAACTTACTATTATTTTTAAATATATTAAATATTTATATTTAAAATAAAAATAGTAAATAATTTAATAATATAAACGCGCGCGTAATAAACGGGAGTACTTATAGTAATTATAAAAAGTTAAAAAGAAAAAAAAATAATAACTAAGCGACGTTACGAGAATTTAGATATATATAAAGCGGCTAAGTAGTCTCGACCTTAGTAATTTATATACTAAAAGTAATAAAATACGTACTATTCTAAGTTAAGATTCTATTTATTATAAATAAAGGGATATATTTATAATAAACGCGGTTTAAAAAATACGTATCTTTTATACTTAATTTTTTCTTTTTTATATTTAACTAAATCGGGCCTTTATAAGAGCATTTAGAGATTTTATTTTAGGTATAATAGCTCCCTAGCAGTAGTAATTAGGGGGTATATTACGTAATCCGTATCTTATAAAGTACCCGTTACGTACTAAATTACGTATTTATCTTAGATATCGTATATATAGACCTTTTCCTTTTATCTATTTCTATTTTAATAGTTAAGCTACTTTTACTATACTCCGTATGCCCATTGCTGTGTGCCATAACTCGTGACACATTCGTTCTATCCAGTATTCTCGTATTAATCTAATTGTTCTGTACGCCGGTGTCGAGTACGACTCTAGCTATCACATCCTCGGCCCCTTGCTTTGGTATGACGAATAGAGAAACGACTCGGTTCCGGCCAAAGCCTTGAGATCTGTCTATGGTTGATTGTAGTGCTGCGGGAAGCTCGTTAAAAGTTCGGTCTGAAGCATCTCCGCCTACAGATAATGAGCTGATTTTCGCCAACTTGTAGCCGATTTCGGCCAACGCCTGCTAAATAACATTATCCGGTGTTCTCCCATCCGTTACCATATGTGACTTGTATAGTGATAGAGCTTGGTCAATCTCTGCTACCGCTTGTTGTGATTTGTTGCTCTCCGCCTCTCGTTCCAAATGGAGTTGTTCGGATCTGACGACAAGTCTCTCAATACGCCGCAATATGAGGCTATGACGGTTAGTCACTCGTAAGATTTTCAGAGCCTGAGTTTCGACCAACGTTTGTTCAATATCCCTGAGTCGCTGCATTACCGTTTCGGGCGTTCCAGCCACGTGGTAGAAATAAGTTTTCCGCAATTTGTTGTCACTCGGATAATTGAGACTTTTCTTCAGTTCGGCCAGTTGAAATTCCCCAATCATTCCGAGTGTATGAGCGGCCGGCTCGGCCCTTGTGCGATAAGAGAGATCCTCCGGGTCAAGGCCTAGATACATGATACATGACCTTGAACATCGTCATCGAGGCAGCCAATCGCCGAAGACTCTCTTCGGCGTCCAGGTTTTCGAAAGAGCGACTTAATGCTATTCGCAAAGCATTTTGAGCCTTAAAAGAGAGAATATGACTCCATAGATCGACGCGGTCAAACCCAAGGGGTCTGGCTTGTTGAATGGTAAAGGGCAACAGCACTAGGAGATCTTGCAAGTTGCGCTCACGATGAGAACGGCTTTGCTTGGAACAGGATCAGGCTGTAATTTCGTGTTCAGTCTGAACCCCGAGATCTTGAACAGCAGCTCGAAGGTATCAGAGAAGAGGAGAGAAATTCTTCAGCTCCCATACGGCGGGAATACGAATCTAGTCTCCGGGTAATGAAGCAATGTATAGATGATCCAGACTCAATACAGTACGCAATTCTGCTCAAGATTGGGCAGAAACTAGAAGAATAACGTGGGACTTCTTCTCTTCTTTGCATGATCTCAACTTCAAAACGATTCCAGATCAAGCGATTCGGCATGGCTCTTTTTCTCATTCCTGTTTGCACTACTTACTAGGGCAAAGATGGCTGAAATCTTCGCGGCAGCGGCTGCCTTTGGGCTGTGGAGGTGGTCTACATTGGCAGCGTGGCTTCTAACGACCCAGACTGTGTATGCTCATCATCTCAGTCCTAGGACGTCCATCCGGCTGCGGGTATTAGAGATCGAGGTGATAGATTCGAGGAAGTTCATTCTCTGTCTTTACAGCAATGAACCCTCTATTTCTCGTATGCCGTTGGAATCTTTGTGTGAATATCTGGTATTTTTCTATCAGGCATAGTGCTGTGTGTGTCAAAGTTGATTCTTCGCTGTAGAGAAATGCTGCAGAATGTGTCCAACCGAATACGGGACATTAATTGGTGTCATAATATCACGGTCCTTCCAGAGGTATCCAGGTAAACCCCTGAATGACTTACTAAGGCTCATCGGCGACACTTCTGGCCTTGTAAGGAAACTTTAGACTCCAGGAACGCGCTGGTACTCATCAATAACTTCATGCGTATTGTTGGGGGCGGTTCATCGAGGGGTTCCTTCGTCTACTGGGGTCTTTGCCTCCCCGCGGCATCCACGCTCCCCCTCGCGATCTGTTGAACTTCAAACAACCTGTATTGTGGGCAGATAATCTCCACCGAGAACCTTGACCCGGATCACAACTATGCGTATAGGATACGCAGTCTCGCGTTCGAAGTGTCTGATTCACATGTTACCCACGGGGTGGTACTCCCACACCTGCTATAACTGCTGCGCACTTCATCTTGACTCTCACTGCTATTAATACTTTATGTAGAGAGCCTTCATAGCTGCATCTCGACATCTCACGTAAATGAAAGTTAAGAAGTTAAATTATTCATCTCGGCCAAATTTCCTCTCAATCAAGCCATTTACCAACATGAGCATCTAGGTGAAAGTTCTCACAGACTTTTATAGTACAGTGTCCCCCGGTTACTATACCTCTCGAGAGCGTAGAATACTTCATCCAACGTCACGTCGATCAAGCGCAGATGTAACTGCAATGGAGGATTTACCGGCAGCGATACCGAGCAGAAGGACCATGATCACCCACTAATGACCGATCAGCAAGATAAGCACTTGGTGCAGCAGATCACAGAGCCCAACATCATGCCGCACCAGATTCCTCAACATTCTCGAAGCGACCGATCGACAAGAATAGCGCATCATCCCATCTTTCCTCGAAACGGCCCCCAGAAGCGACACACTCTCCACACAGACTCGCACAGGCAGAGGCAAGAGACAAACTTGCAGAAAATCTCCATCAGCACGTAATTCCCCAAAAGGGCCCCCGTTTACCGCCGTGCACATCAGCGTCATAGTATGTGGGCGGCCCCTATAACGTCTGAAGCAAGAAACTTAAGATCAGCCCCCAGGCTTCCCATCCTGCGCCCGCCGCAGTGGAAACACGACACAGACACACCAGCAGTCATCGGCAATTTATGTTCCCAAGTAAGCGATGTTCCGGCAGTCAGTCGTCCGTCGCGGGCACACGCTTCTGCTTACTAGCTACACGAGCCGATGACAGAACCGCATCTCCGCTTTCTTTTCAAAGCCCCGGTGCAGTGGTGGATTGACCCCGGTGTCGACGGGGCCGGGGATGTTCATTGTCTAGGGGGCGCAGTCCTCCCGCACTCCGTACTCGCCCGGTTTCCCCTGACTGACCGAGTGCCTGTTCTAGTGCACTTGGTTCTCAAGGTCCTCGCAGTTGCGGCTTTTATCCATGGGCTCGCAGATCCGTATCATATAATGTTCCATATAACCTATACTCAACCGTCTACTATGGCGTCTTGTGTCGAACCGAAAGAATCCGATCATCAATGCAAATTCTTTTTCGTTCTCTTTCCGAGTCCGATTTCTTCGGACTATGTGATGCGTGTGATGTGTGGCTGGATACTGAATGCAACCATCGTTGGTGCCGAATTCTTCGGATATCTGGTTCTGTCCAAAAGTTACATTGACGAGCGTGTGTCTGGTTGATATACACTTTGCCACTCGTCTCGTCCCTCGTCCCTTTTCACACCTTCACCGCAAGGCACCACCCGAACTCCAAGACATGTCAAGAGAGACACGCCAAGTCAAACTTCCAACAGCTTCTCCTTGTATCTCCAAGCCCAGTGAACCTGCTGGTTTAAAGTAGATCAACATGGTCGATAAGCCGGCCAGATACAATTATTCCAACATCGCCAAATCAAAATGTGTACACTGAGCCTGCAACAGATACACCAATCAGAAAGGCAACAAATGTGCCGTACAAATCCGACTCCATCGCTCTTATGCCATCGACAATCATACCTCATGAGACGTCGCGGCAAACTCTATGCCCTCTAACCCCCTGTATCCCTGTCCGGTCCCTCACATAGCGCAGACAGGGCCGTCGGCAACGAAATCCCCTCCTCGATCACTCTCTCGAGTCTCATCGAGGTCCCTGCGTCTATTCCGCCCACTCACACACAACAAACACCCTTCAGGATACCATCCTAGACTCCGTCTTGTACGCGAGCAACAAGGCCTCTGATCTATAATGCGCGCCACTGGTATGACATCAAAATCTTCTATGCTCCCTCTTTTCGCTGCTCCGCATTTCCTCTCGATCATTTACCCGCTCCCAGCATGGAAGATGGCGAATGATCGACGTATCCGGGTCTGGTAAGAAGACAAGACCAAGGCAGTCCTTCCTTGCCTTCCCCGCGTCAAATTCGCGGAGTGGCGGCCAAGGCAACGAAGACGAAGGAAAGACGGTTGAACGATTCTCTGACCTTGCAGAAAACCTAACCAACACTACGCGTGGGATCCAAGGCCCGCCGCACTGTATCCGTCCCTCTTCGGCTCTCCCCCCTCCAACGTCACATCGAAGCACGACGAGAGAGCCGCAGAGCGCTCCCCTGCCGATCATTACCCTACCATGAAGCAACGGCTGGAGACGTGCCCGATCCCCTCAAGCCCCTCAGCCCTCAAGTGTGCCCCTGCACTCCTTAGGGGTCGACATCCACTTACAGTACCACCCACCAGCAAGGCCGTAGGGCGCTGCACGTGTTGGTGACCGAATCGAGAAGGCCGGTAAACCACGTTCTTCCCTCTCTTCCCCCCTTCCAGTCTCTGACGGGCCTTTTGCGACAAAGCACAATACCGTTTGGGTGGTCGCTGATCCGTTCGGATGCGCTTCCGACCGTGACAGGTTCCGGAGTGCTGGTAGCACCCTTCCCTTCCTCTCCGTACCACCATACCTCGTTGGCGTCTTCTACGTGTCTGCTGATCTCGTACTGCTTCATGATGGTGAAGATGTCGTGATGGTTGCTGTCAACCAATAGACCCTAGTGCCCATCATCGTTGTTTCCCACGCCAGCATCGTTGTTCTTCGTCCGAGCTCTTGTTTTCTCAACCCAACCGCCAGACTTGTAGATCACAGATAGATGAGGGATAAGCTTAAGTCACGTCAGATCAAGATTTGACTGAGTAGATAGTTTCAAATTGTCACCTGTTTGTCACAAAGGCTGAAGACATTCAAGAAGGGATGGCGTCTAAAGTTCATAAGAGTTGATTTCTCATGAGCCATAAACTTGAAAGAAAAGGGGGAGTAAGAAAAGAAACCACCCCGCTATCAAAAAGTGTCAAGGTATCACACACCACCATACACCATCCCGTCCTTATTCATCTTTTTTTTATACAAATGCCATCTCAGTATGGTTTGCCTCGTGCCAAACCTCCATCTTCAACATCGTCGCCATCTCCAGAGACCACCGGGCTACGGCAGCTCATACAGACTCTTCTTCCTCCCCTGCGGCTCCGCCACCACAATCGCTTCCTTGCCGTCGATCTCCGCCATCTGATAATTCCCGCCCCACCCGCCGGGACTCCCATCCCACTCACTACCCGCCTTCCTCACGGTCATCATCCCAGGCGTCGCCGACATGTTATACGTCCCCGTCCCCATGGAGCTAATCGTCCCCGTGCCCCCGTTTTGGTTCATATTGTGAATATTCATCCCCCCATACGCGATCCGCCCGGTATGTCCGGTTTTCGACCTCGAAAGATCGCTCGCCCCGCTGCTGCCGCCGTACCCACCATTGATACTCGACCCATCAAGCTCCACGGGTCCCTGGCGAGACCTCTCCTTGCGTAGGTACCACATCACGCCCACCGCCACGAGCAGCGCACCACCCACACTCGCGCCGACACCCAGTCCCACGACAGCCACGTTCCCGATACCCTTCTGCCCGCCATCTCCACTGCTTCCGGTATTCGTATCCGCCGTCGGCTGACTGGCCTCCGCGCCGCCAGGCGTGGCGGGGATCTTGCTCGTCATCGTCGGCACGGCCGTCATCTCAGGCGTCTGCTGCGAGGGGTAATTGCTTCCGCCCGCGACGCCGGCGCGTCCCGACCCCGAGGGCGTGGGCGTGGATTTGGCGCCCGTGTTAAGGGTCTGCACGGCGACGGCATTGCCGGGTGTTGCGGCCATGAGGGGCCCGAAGATGGCGGGCGGCGTGGAACAGCATCTCGTCTTCTCGGCGGCGGATTCGCAGCAGAACTTGCCCGGTACGCCGAAGCCTTGGCTGTCGCATTGCCATACCTGGACACCGTTGAATCTGAAGTCATATGCGGTGTTGTTCTTTCTTGTGTCGGGATCTGTTGTCCTCGTGTTAGTACTCCTGTTCCTTCCTGAATTCAAACACCCCTCCATCTCAGGTTCGCCAGTCTCGGTCCATGACCTCCCATGACCAACGATTCTCCTGTGTCCTCGGAAAGGATTTGTCAAAGACTTACTCAACACGCAATGCTGCGGGCAAATTGGACTCTGCCACGTCGGATCCGAACACGTCCCTCTCGCATACGCAATACCCGTGTTATTCGACGTATCCTCGAGCTTGCACAACCCGTTGCTCAAACACGCATTCACGCTCCCGCAGCACATGCTGACCTCGGCCTTGGGATCGCACGGGACGTCCAGACTCTGCACGCCGCCGGGGAAGAAGCACAGGTTCGCCGCGGCCCGGGCGCATGTTACGAAGCCGCTGCTGCTGAGCAGCGTGAGCAGCACCACCTTTGTTGTCGTCGCCTTCATGGTTGATGTCGTTTAAATGAATCTGAGCCCGGTAAGAGAGGCCGGGAGAGTTGACTAGGCCGGGGGATTCTGTTTTTCCCAAATACACTTGGCCCAGCGAATACCAATTCCGAAGAGGGTAAACCGACCAAGATCGATGCCGAAGACAAGAAGATGTGTATTCGAGAGAACCAGCCTCTATTGTTGCCAAACAGTCGTAAACAGTCGTTCAAAAGAGCGGCAAACGTATCGATCGTACAAGGCGGGGATGCTCGATGACGAAAGGAACGACGAGTCTGAGGCTCCGGCCCCCAAAAGGCTGGAATGTTTGTTCGGGGAAAGGAGGTCGGAAAGGGAAGAGAAAGCCCGACGGCGAGAAGAATAGGTAGAGGGAGTGATTATGAGATGGAGGTGGTGGTATGTGTAGAAGAGGGGTGGGGTGGGCGATGTGAGAGGAGGAGTAATAAGATGTTCTGCCAGGTAATAGCTGGGCTATGGGTGGTGGTGTGCCAACATGTTTGAGGTAAGGCGACAACCTTCGCTCTTTCTCTTCCAAGGGGTTTCGAAACAGGAACCAACTTCGAGAAGACAGAAAGACCAGACGGACCAGACCAGTAGCAGAGAAGGGCAAAGATAAGTAGAAGGCTCCTTGATCCTCCCCCGTAGGATTAAGATTACCTCCACGAGAAGGCGTAGTAGCTGAACAAGAAGAAGAACAAGCTAAAAATGAGCGGAAGGGGGTTTGGTTCTTTCTGCTCGGGTTTCGTAGAGATGGAGAGGGAGAGAAAACGTAATCAACACGTTCTCATCTCTAAAGGAGGGAGGAGAAAAGCAGGAAGCAGGAAGCAAACAAAAAAGGAGCGAGAAGAAGTTGCAGAGAAAGTCCGAAAACCTTCCTCCCAAACGAACGAGAAAAGGGCGGCGCTGCCAGACCTTAAGAGAAGTCACATATCCCAAACTCCTCTCCACGGCAGTCTGGATCCGTGCTTCCTCTCTCTCTCCACCACATCTGCCCCATATCCAGAGTTCGCCTCTTGGATCGGTCTCGTGAAGAAAGGCTGCCCAGGAGGAGGGAAGTAGGGGGGGGGGAGGGGGGGAAGGTCCCGTTCTCCACGAACATCTCGCCGGCAGCACGCCGACCCGGGGGGGTCATGCTACCATGCCACTTAACAACTCTTCACGGATACTATATAATGTGTAGGTAAGCCAGCCCAGCCGCAGCCGCAGCCGCACCCAGACAAGGCCATACAGAACACATACAAGAGATGGTGGATCCCATCCTCCAAGAGCCAAGCCGTACTGCTTGTCCTGCAGCGCCCAGCGTCCCGACTTTGAGGGAGAGACCGGGGTGGAGGCGCACACGATTGACTCGATTGACTCGTCCCAAGAAGAGGCCCCCCCAGACTTGGCCTGAAGAAGACCCGGGAGAACATGGTCTGCCTGTGTCTGTCCGTACATCTTGGGAACAGAACCAGTCAGACTTGAAAGAAAAGGGAAAAGGGTGTAGGGATCATGGTGTCAGCAACGGGTAACGCCGTAGCGCCATCTGTGGGTACTAACAACCCAGGTCCACGGCCCAGTTTCTGCCCAGCAAGGCCAGCCATCGTCAATGCCGTTCCAACTCCTTCAGCAGCTTTCCGACCTTCTTCGCTCTCTCGCACCAGTGAGCGTATCTGTAATTGTGGCATTCTTTTTCAGGGTCCATGACTCGCCGCAGGGTTTCCTGGCTGCCCAGCACCGCAGCATCCGCCCCACGCGCGCGTCTGGTTTCAGGTTATCTGCCGCTGCGACCTTCTCTCCAAGAAACTCGAGACTCAAGACTCGAGAGTCCCTCCAAGGTTGCCAACACAAGGCCGGCCGAAGCTGGCTGCGGGAACCTGCTTTTCTTCCATGATCTACGGATATCCATCCGTACGGAGTACAGAAAGATCATACCTCGATGGATCCTGTTGTAAACTTCGTGCTGCCTTGGTCCGGATTCATCCCTCCAACAAGGATTCCACGGGCCTTTAAAGACACACAGACAACGTCAAACATCACACCCAGAATCCCGCCATCGGAAACCTCAAAAGACTCATATTCCTCGTTCCCCTCTCACGCACTTTTTTTTATCCCCATTCGATCGATTCGTACGGCCTGCCAAGCATTTCTCCAGGCCCCTCCATCCTCTTCAGCCGCGCCGGACATGGGTCCGTCGTAGATAGAGTCATGGTTCAACACCACCACACACATACGGCGCCTTGGCGTCCGTATACCATATAAACTCCACGGTCGATCCACCAGTCTTTCCTTTCCCCTCCCCCTCCCCCAGCCGAACGCTCTACGAACGTTCAGGAGAGCCGGGGCAGGCCCCAAGAAAGAGCGAGACTTTCTCCCAAGGCCTTGCCTTGTCTCTGCAGCGGCAAAGCCAAGGCTCGCTCGCTTACAGTAAAGTATTGACTCTCGGCAACATCTAACGATTCCCATACGGATAGACCCATACATGACATACCCAGCCAGACACGGGAACAGCCACTGCCACTGGGCAGAAAAGAATCAACCCCCCCCCCCCCCCCCCCATACGGCTTAGTGCACCAAAGCCTCCCTCTTCAGCCTTGCATCGGTTTCTCCGGGGGTGTGGTGGCCCGGTAGTCTCAGAGAAAGAGCACGCACTCTATTCTTGGTAAATGCTGGGTATAATACATGAGGAACTGTAGAAAAGGGAAAAACAGAAAGGAAAAAGGCGTCTTGTGAACCACTCCTGCGTCCCCTTCCCTGCCCATCCCATCCTCTATTCCTCAAACCCTGGATCCGCCACCCGGTGTTTACTTCCCAGTTCCGAGTCAAAAGACGAGAAGGGGAACGGGCCAAGTGTGTGTATGTGTATGTGTATGTGTCCTATCCGTCATGTCATATCCGTCGTCTTGTCATCTTTGTCGTTTCCAGCATTCCATCCACCCCGATTTTCCTTCCTTTAGCCCGTTGCATCGTATGTAATAAGCCTCTTCGTTTTCGCATTGGGGCGATAGATATCCTCCAGAACCCCGTGTATTGTCGTGTCATCAACGGGGCAGCTCGTCCCCATCTTCCATCCCACCTCGCCGGTCAGCCGGCGACGACTCGCGAGCATCCGAGCATGTGCTCGTCGGGTGCCCCACCAAGCATTACCCCTGTCTGTCGTTCCGCCTCACACACAGCCGCCTGGACCATCAGACGGTTCACGCCGCAACATCCTCCTCGTCGAGGGGTTCAACTCTGACGAGAATTTCCTCCAACAACCCCTCCAGGAAGGTGCCAACGTCCCTGCCCATACCCACGGGCTCCGCCTTGTCATAGTGGTCAATCTCTTTACACACATGAGCGAGCTTATATACGAGCTTTCGCAGCTTCTCGTGAGCCGCCTCCGCTCGCTGTTGCTTTGGGGTCACCTGGTTCATGGCCACGAGGCTAGACGAACCCTGTTGAGGTCGGAATGCCTGTTGCAGCCTAATTTGTCTCCTCTTTAGCGCCTCCTCGAGTGCAGGGAAAATGACATCGTTCAAGGCGTCCAACTCCCCGTTGGGGTTAGACGGCGCTGGCGAGGGAAAGGATGAAGGAGCCGCGGGTTCAAGAATAGGTGTCTGCGTCTTCGAGGGCAGCGCGTATGCCTTTGGTGGTGGAGGCGGCGCCGCGTGGCCAGACGGTTGACGATGTTGCCCATTCGGAGATTGGCTCGGTATCCTGACCGGCGTTTGTTGCGCCTGCGGGCTCCCGCGGTATGGTGGGATTTCTGGAAGAGTAATCGGCGCAAACTTGTTGTTTGGCCGAGGCCTATGGAGAGGGGGTCGCGGGGGTGTAGCATCATCGAGGTGTTGCAAGTCGGCGGGCTGAATCACAGGGCCTAGACTCATCAAGCCCATGTCCTTCTGCAACTGAACCTGCAATTCTCGGTCGTAGTCCGGAGATTGACTGACCGGGACGGCAGGAGGAATCAATCGAGAGACGGGTCGCGGTGTCTCTGGACCCCCTCCTCCTCCTCCTCTTTGCAACTTCTCAGGTGACATTGGAAGAGGCACCTTGGCCGGCGAATGGAGCGCAGGCGCAACAGACGGCACTGGTTTCCGTTGCGGCGATGCCTGTCGAGAGGTCCCCGTGTTGGCACTGGCCGCCTTGAGGGTATCAGAGGCGATAGCGAGGTCTCGGCCAAAGTCGCGAATCTTGGTCGGACTGCTGTCTCTCGAACGCTCTCCGTAATCATCTATGCTTTCCGTAGATCTCGCAGCTCTGGCGTTGGTGGCAGACTCGTCCAGGGCACCAAGTCCGGGACGAGGAACGATGCCGCCACGATCTCCTACGAGCCTCACTGTGCCGAAATCCCACATGTCCTCGTCGACCTGCCGGCGCTCGTAGTATTCTTCACCCCCTTGGTCACTCTCGTCATCGTCACCCTTGTGCGTCGCAGCCCACCGGCTGTGGCGCTCGATAAGCTCGGTCAGGTAGCTCGTCTTCTTTGCGCGGCGTATAAACGGATGCTTGAGCAGGTCCTTGGCCGTAGGTCGGTCCTTGGGGTCCCTCTGCAAACACACCTCGATGAAATCTTTGAATGCTTTTGTAAAGTTTCCTTCCAGACGTGGTGGGGGGTTCTTGGGGATTAGAAATAACACCTTCATGGGGTGGATATCAGCATACGGTGGCTCGCCGTTGGCAAGCTCCAGCGCCGTGATACCAAGCGACCAGACGTCAGCTTTATGATCGTACCCTGACTGCTTGATGACCTCCGGGGCCATCCAGAAAGGTGTGCCGACAAAAGTATTCTTCTTCGTCATGGTAGCCGAGAGCTGCCCCGAAACGCCAAAATCTGCGAGTTTAACCTGCCCGTTGGAGCTGAGCAGTACGTTGGCAGCTGAATCCGTATGTCAGCTCTAGGAAAATGGCAAATGGTGCGCATTGCAGAGTGATCCACGTACCTTTGACATCGCGGTGCAGCTTCTTATCCGTGTGCAAGTAATCGAGACCGAGTAGGAGCTCGCGAATAACGATGGCAATGTAGTCTTCGCCAATCAGACCTGGCTTCATGAGGTCTGCGCAGCTTCCGCCAGAACAAAACTCCATGACAATCCATAGTTCCGCCCCCTTGGCATACGAGCCGTAGTATTTCGTAACATAGGGGGACTGCAGTTCGGACAGGATGGCGATTTCCTGGATAATGTCTTCGACTTCGTCCTCGGCACTCTCGATATCAATAATCTTGATGGCTACGGCGTGACCGGTGCGCTTGTCGACTCTGTTTGTACGAGTTATGGTCAGTCCTCTGGTGCTTCTCGCTGGAGAGGGGAGGGGAACTCGGCGGTACTTACCCCTTGTAGACCTTGCCAAAGCTTCCTCCACCTAGACAAACCCAGTGTATTAGCAACATGCCGCACCAAGCACGGAAGCAGCGCGCATACCGATGCAGTACTCCTTGGTGTAGAGCAGCTCGGGATCAAGCGCCTCGTTGCCCTCCTCGATATCCCTATCGCGATCGCCCATGATTGCGGTCTAGCGCTGCGAAGGATGGTGGTGTGTTCCCAGCAGAGAGGAGCCGTCGTTCAATTGACGCCGCGCAACAACAGAAGGCCGATCCGTCGAGAGCTGTCGTCCGTCGCAAAGGAGAGGATCGCGGGGTTGCAAGGGGTCCGAAAGTTCGTCAGCGCAGTGGGATTAGCGGTAGTTCGGCGTCGGCGCGGTGGTGGTTCGTCTCTGGTCCGATGCCTCTTGTCGTCAGGCAGAGAAATGTTCGGTTGGCGGGAAATTGAGTTCTCGGACTGGAAAGTCTCTTTTTCCCTTGGTGCTCGGGCAGCGGGCAGCGAGCAGCGGGCAGCTGGTTGAAGAGGGGATCCTGGAGTTGAGGGCGAGCGACCTGGAGAGGGACAGAGGCGGTGGGGGACGACGGATACGGCTTGTCGTCGAGCTGAGGTAGAAGCGATTGAGGCCGGGCTAGGTGGTCACAAGTGGCCCCCGAGAAGGCTGGTTTTGAAGGCCCAAACTAAGGAGAGAAAGAAAGCGATCTGGTTCAAGGCGAGCGGTTAGCAAAAAATGTGCTAGAGACAAAGTCGGCCGGAGCCTAACGGTTGATTAGCTCCCAAGGGGGCGGCGTCAATCGTACGTGGGCTCTTGTCGCGTGTCGAATGTCTCGTCTCTCCTTTTTCTTCAAGATGCAGAGACAGAATGACGAGGCAAACAAGGAGAGGGGAAACCCACTGCGGTAGGTAGGTGAGGTAGGTGAGGATGAGGAAAAAAAAAGTTCCAGAGGTGGTGGTGAGACACTGTAGCGGGCCGCTGTAATTCGCGTTCCTCGCGAGTTCGGTGGATTTGGTAGAGCCAAAGCAAAGGGAGAGGGAAGGAAAGACGTCAGTGCCACGGGCCACGGTACTACAGGTAGACGAAAGTCCATAGGTAGGCACAACCAACAGTAGGGGATATTCAAGAGACCTACAGAGTACGGATAGAGATGGGCAATCTCAGAGTATGGCAAGGAAGAGCCGCGCAAAAAAGAAAGCGTCGTGGGGTGGCGGTTGGTACCTGTGCTTTGGTCCCAAGGGAACGACGGATGGGAATCTGATGTTTGGGCACACGAGGCAGAGTGTGGGGTAGCAAGAGACGGCACCAAGCCAGACCGAGACCAAGCAGTCAGACCTCTGGACGGTTGAAAGAGGCCACAAAGAAGAGGGCGGTCGCGTGGCTGTCTTTGCGTCGTCGTCGCTTTCTTGAATGTTGTCTTGGGATGTTGTCAATGTTTGGGGTGTGGTCTTGGTGTTGGTGCTAGTCCGGGGCTTGGACTTTCGTAGGTACCTATGTAGGTAGGTAGGTAGGTAGGTAGGTAGGTAGGTAGGCACCTTGAGATTTGGACTGTTTTGGTAAGATCGACTCCCCAAATACATGTAAACGGAAATGCGACCGTTCCAGCGTTAGGAAGTATTGAATCTGAGGTATTCGTAAAGCCGGTTGGAATGGCCAAAGTAAGGCAGAAACAGAATCAGGAGGTGTCTATTGGACCTCCCATCGCCCGTTGTTTATGCCATGATCTGAAAGGGTAACCGAGGGGTCGCTTCACCAGCAACCACTGCTATTGATGTCAATTGGGTTCCAAGGTTCCCCTCATCCCACCTCAAGTATCCATCCCCCCCCTGCTATCGGTATGGTCCTCGGGGTGGCCCTGTCCAGTAAAAACGTCAGCGACCTCCAGCAGTCAAAACAATGGAATGCCGTAAGGTACGGAGTATCTACATACGCAATGCATTATCGCCAACATAAGCGAGCGTGCACAGATCACATCCTGCTTATCAATTGGCACTGCACCTCACAGAATCGACCCAAACGCTGCCAACCAGACATCCATCTCCCTCCCACCTCTCATTTCACCATCTCGCCATCTCAGCTTCAACAACACCAACATCAATATAGGTACTACCTTAGCACTATACCTAACAGACGAGAGCAACCCACCACATCCAATCACCCCTCCATCCATCTCCCATGCAGTGACACGTCCCGTCCAGTAACCTGTCCGTCATCCCCCTCTGATTGGTTCTCCTCCAACCGGCGCCACCACCGATGCCCAGGTGAGCCAAGCACACTTCCCAAAGATAGATAGTTCATGCTCTAGCCTAGTGAAACACCCACATTTCTCAGCCCAAGACATCTACGGAGCACCTTTGCGCCATCTTTGTTCCTTTGGCTTCTTCTTCTTCTGGTTGACCTTGCCGTCGATTCCGTTCAGCCCTGGGTGTGGATTTCCACCAATACATCTACACTGAATACGACAGCAGAGGCTGAAGATGATTGGCATCGGATCCTACTCTGTTCCTTTACACGCGTTAGGGGACACAAGCGCGTCAACTCATTCTCTGTATGCGCGTCTCAATGATTCAAATCGTATCACAACGCGACCAGCATTGCTTTCATTTCCCTGTCTATTGATGCCGTCTCTGTGTTAACAAGCGTCTACTTACGGTGGATGGCCGTCCGAATCTTCTGGCCCGCTGTTTGACTCTGTTAGGCTACCCGTGGTCCTCGATAAACTACGTCCTTCCATGCCTGCCTGCCTGCCCTCGCCGGATATCGTACTATGTATGAGAAGAACCCAAACGAACAATGTTAAAAGAAGGCTTCCTTCCGCCTGTCCAGTTCCGGTTCTATCGGCCATGCCCTGGCCCTGGCCAAGCTGAATAAATGCACCTTGCCCGTAACCGACGTTTCCCGCCCGAATCATCAGTCGCTGAGTCGAACCAAGGCCAGCTCTAGTCCTCAATGAACTCAATCATGACGGTGCCGTTCTTGAGCCCAGCCTCCATGATAGTCGTGTCCAACCCGTCACTCAAGTCCTGGCCCTGCGGCATACGCTTCAATTCAACCTCAATCCCTTCCTTGCCCTCGAGGGGCTCCGCCTTGAGCCACTCATAGATGCGTCTGACCGGGTCCTCCAGGTTGAATCGACGGATAACACGTCCAGTAGGGTGTCGGAATTGTATCCTTGTCGTCGTTGCCAGGTTGTTCTCTGGCTCCGTGTGCGGCTTGTCACCCGCAATCCGGGCCCAGGCGCTCTGCACCGCTGCCGGCTCAGCAGGGGGAGTAATGCCGCCTGCCGCCTCCTCGACTGGAGAAATGCCCTGGCCTCGGCCACTGGATGAGTCCGACTTGGTCAGCGCATCAGGATCGAATACGCTCGTCTTAGGCTTGGAGCTGCTGCTGCTACCGCCGTTGGACGCGGCAAGGCTGTTTTGCAATGCCATCTCCAGCATCTCATCCTCCGTCATTCGGTCGACATCGACGGTCTTGGGGCGGGGCGCTGCTTGATCCACTACGGGGTTCTTGCTGTTCGCCGCCAAGCTATAGCGGTCCAGGAATTCGGCCAGCTGCGCGTGGAAGTCAGATGCGCTGGGGAACGGTCTTCCACTCCAGACCTTGACCTGCTCTCCTGTTCTCGGATCGATGATAGCGACATGCGGGTAGTTGTCTGGGTTCTCGTGGCCGGTGCCGTGGAAGTAAAAGTTGATGTACTGCTGTGCCGCCATGGCGTCCTTGTCATACTGCAGGAAGATGAAGGCATCATCCAATAGCCTCCTGATAGCCGCATCTTTCCAAATATCCCGATTCAAGGCTTGGCAGTTGAAGTCGCTCATATCCTGGAGGTTGACCAGAATCCACTTCTTCTCGTCCTTGCCCTCCTGTCTCGCCTCGTCCCACTCCAGTCTGGACATGATGTCGTAGGGCGGCCGGAACAGCTCTGCCAGTCTCTGGGCTCGCGTGCCGCCTTCCGTTGCAGCGGGTTGGGCGGGCTGGGCGGCAGCTGGGCTGTCATCATCCCAGATGGACAGGTTATGAGCAAAGGGGTTTCCACCACCAGCTGGTGCCCAAAATATTAGCATGGCAAACCCAAAGACGTAGACATTGCCCAATACGCACCTCGAGCTGCCCTGGCGGCTTCTCTCTGTCTCATTTGTGCCCGGATGATGGTGTCCATGTCCATACCATCGTCACCGTCATAGCCTCCAACCAGCGTCTCGGTGGTTCTGGCGATGGGTGATCTGACATCATCCTGACCGCCGCCAATTCCAGCGCCGCCACCACCACCTCCAGGACCACCGCCGTAAAGTTCCTCTTGTAATCTCTTGGCCATGGCGGCATCCTCTTCCTCTTGGGCGCTTCGGGCAATGGCCGCCACCTGTTCGTTTGCCGCAATCTCGGAGTCGTCGTGTCCAAAGTTATCGTCCATATCGTCCACCGTCATGGCCGTATCGCCATCGTCATCACTATCTATGTGAATGACCCCGCGCTCGTCCTGCCGTCCAACATTCGGTCGGGTGCTCGAGGGCACTGGCGGCGCTGTCGAGGAGGTGGCGGACGGCTGGTTGAAACTACTCTGAATGTCGGGGTTCTCGAAGAAAAGCTGAATAGCCTGCTCCAGATTGTTGTTGGTCATCTCCAGGAAGCCGCGAGCGGCCTCCGGGCTAGCTGCCGTGATGGCGACGAAGTTGGAGATATCCTCGTCCATGGCGAAGGTGTGCGCTTGACTGTTAAGGTCGCTGAAAAGAGTTTGGCTTCGTGCGTGGCTTCGTGAGATGTCCTTCAGCAGTTGGTACCGGCCAGCAATGAGTCGAAAGATATTCTTTTTTTTTTCCTGGTGGCGGTCAGAAGAGTGAATGAAGAAGAGTCGCTGAAGGTGGGAGACGGATGGCACCTCTGCCCCACCTTGAACCGAAGGTGCTGGAGTCTGGCACGGGGCGGAGGGGTAGCTGCAGGTCACCGTCGGGCGCGTTGGTCTTTGGGTCTGAATTGTCTGGCCCCGTCAAGTGAAGAAGTCCACGGCGGTTTCCAAACGAGCAACTTGAAAGAAAGTCGATAGCTTCAGGTTCAGCTTCTTGTTGGGAAAGGAAAGGCAAGGCTGGTTTGGTTGGTTTGCGCCGCCACTGATCTGAGGACGGGATGGTGTTGCAGGCTTGTCCCGGCGCGTGTAAAGGCAAATGAGTGCAGGCACGGGTGGAAGCGCAGGGCAGGTGCTGCTATCGGGCCAGTGCCACCCTCAAGGCGTCCAACTCTGTGACGCAACCGCCGGTCGAGCCTCGGAGCCATCCTTCCTGCTCTGGGCTGTCTCGGAGAAATGGTGGAATGTTGATGCGATGAGGTGATTTACTGCGCCACGGCCACCAAGGTGCTCAATCTCGTGTGGCTGACCCTGTGGCTTGTACTCAGCCACACACGAAGATGTTTGTCTTGAAGAGCACCCCACGCAGAGCATTGCAGCCTGCTTCTTTCTTGCTCTGACTATATGCACAGGCCCGTCTCTAGATTCATCCTGCCTTGGCCTGCCATTTCTATCTACGTCAAGATATGAAGATGTTGCTTCTGCTTCCGGTTTTGCCATCTCAAGAAACGGATATTTGGCTGAGCGTCGCGATGTCCCGCACCCACAAATTGCAAGATGTAGGAATCTTACTACCTGCGAATAGGCCCTTGTCAAGGAGAACTATCAGCTAGGCTTTCTGTGGTCTGCCGCACTATTGAAAGGTAAGTAGCTGGTGCAGTCTGACATGGATCAGAGGATTCACCCAGGCTTCGAGGCAGCAGCACTGGGACTGGACAGGTATCCCCTGGCTTGCGACTCCGAGCCGGTGCCATCAATCGATACGTAACCAACCTTAGCTACACAAAGTGCGCTTCAAAATTGTCCCATTGGCTCTGCCCTCTTTCCATTATCTTTCATGTGTACATCGATGAATCGTTTCTGCGAAATCAATAGCACGTTGAGAGGAAGGCTGGCGTCATTGTAACAATCATTCAAGTAAAGAGCAAGTTCTAATATAGGGGTATCAACACCCCGCGAGCCATATCCTGCCGCCTCGCGGCCAAAAACATCAGCTTCCCTTGCTGGAGAAGTAGGGAGAAGTATCTTCTCCTCCTCCTCCTACTTCTCCAACTCCGCGAGGATCTCCTTGAGGTGCTTCTGCACCTCAAGAGACCTCTCAGCCCCCAAAGCCTTCTTCGCCATCTCCACAAAGCCCTTCCTCTCCTCCGCCGCCGCCGCCCCCTCCCCAAACACCCCGCGCTGAATGGCCTTGAATACTCCGCCAATAGCGAGGACCCGCATCGTACGCTGGGTCTCGGTGCCGTTGTCGACGGACTCGGGATCCAGGCTGCGGAGATAGGCCAGAGCGACCTCCTTCTCGTTGCTGGCAGGGGTGCTGGAGGCGGGAGCAGGCGCAGCCTCCATCAGGTCTCTGACGGACTCGTACCACACCTCTCGCTTGATGCCCTCGAACTTGGCGTTGTCGAGGTACGTCTTGAGAAGCTCAAAGATCTTCTTGAGCACGGCGCTGGGGTTCTCCTTGATCTCCTCGCGGTTGTAGCCCCGCGCGACAGTCTCAATGCCGTTGACGGCCGCCTTGCGAGTCGCGTCGCCGGAGCTGTCGACATCCATCCGGTCCTCGTCAATGAAGTCGTCCAGAGGCCCGCTCACAATGGTGGAGATGGTCTCGAGAAGGTCCAAGTCGTCGCGCTGCTCTGCAAATTGCCAGAGAGCCTTGAAGGCGTGCGGGCGGTAGTCCTCGTTGTTTCTCTTCGCCTCGCGGATCGCAATCTTTTGCTGCTGTGCGGCGATGGTCGAGTCATTCTGCCAGAGAGCCTTGCCCTTGCCGACGAACTGGGGGAAGGACTCGAGAACCTTCTCCTTTCCGGGGAAGGTCTTGAGCGCGAGCGCCTTGTCAAGAACGGGCCAGATGAGCCTCAGGTTTGCCTCGGACATTTGTCCGCCAGTGGCATCGCTGGAGGCAACAACGGCCTTGATCATGCTCGCGATGCTGAAGGCGGCGGTATGCTGAAGGTTCCATCGCGGCGCCTCGAGGCCTCTCTTGATGAAGCCTACAATCTCGGGAACGTAGCGCGCGACGGTGCGGGAGCTGCCGCCGTGCTGGTTCCAGACTTCGTCGAAGCACTTTCGGGTATACTCGTCCGTGTCGTGCATTCCCATGTAGGTGAACGGGATGAACTTGGCTGCCAGGGCGTTGAAGTGGTCGGGGGCCAGCTTGGAAACGCCGAGAACAACGTCGGATACCTTGGCGCGGCGGGCCTCGTCTTCGCTGGCAAAGTAAAATTCGGTAAATTTATCGACGAGGCGCTCCTTGGATGCGTCGGGAACGATACGCATCAGGTATCCCGCGGCTCTGGCGTAGCCCTTGCTGACTTCGTCGTTGCGGTCGAGTGCTTGCTTCTCCATAATCTGCATGAACTTTGGTGATACCGGCTTGAAGTCGACGGCGTGGCGCATGACGAGATCACCAATCAGTCTAGCACATGCAATCTTGGTCGGCATGCCGATGGCGGTCTTGATGATCTCCTCGAGCTTCGGCGCAAGCTGCTTCATCCCCTCGGCGTCAAGCTGCCGAAGGCAGTTGTCGATGGCTTCCGAGATTGGCGATTGGTTGACCCATCTAGCTCTGAGCTTATCAAGCTGGTCACGGGAGTCCTCGCTAACCTTCTGGTAAGCGTAATTGATCTGCTCTGGCTCGATTGTGCTATGAAGACCCAGAAGAGGAGGGATGAAGTCGACAATGAAGGGCTTCAGATTAGGGCCGCCCTTCTTAGTGATGTCAATAATCGTCTTGAGCGAAAACATCTTGACTTCGTCGACACCGCTCTCGAGACCGCTGGGCGAGAGGAGGAAACGAAGAGCTTGCTTCAGCATAGCCTGCGCTGACGATGAAGACCCACCCTCTTCGAGTTGACGGACAATAGTGTTGGTCAGACCCATGCACAGCTTGAGAGCAGATTCTCTGACAGATCCCTTGACATCGTCGAGCACCTTCAGTGCCGCAGTCCAGATCTCGGCATAGTACTTCTCATACTTGTGGAAGGGCTGTCCGGAAATCAGGTCGGAGATGGCACCACAGCTGGCCTGTCGGACGCGCCACTCCTTGCCGAGGACGTTCTTCAGGAGGTCCTGCATGATGGCGTCGAAGTGCTCGCCAATCGTTTCATTCGGGTTCTTGACCAACGCCTTCCAGATGTCGTCCATGGATCGTTGAACGTTGGAGTTCGGGTCGAAGCGGTAACGGAACAGCTTAGGGTAAAGCTTAGGGTCGACCTCTGACTCGGAGAGGATATTGCTGAGACCAAAGCGGCCAAAGGCAGATCTCGTAGACCAGGTCGCGGCGTTCGTCGCAAGAGACATGAACTTATAGACGAGACTCTGGTCACCGACTTCGTTCGCCAAACTGACAATATCCTTGTACGACGTGACCGACTTGCCCTCGCCCGTAGGCAAAGCGCCGGGCTCGAACAACTCCGTCTCATCCTCAACCTTGATCTGCGTGGTGTTCCCAGTAAAGGCCGAGACCAAGTCCTTGACAAGATCCTGCTTCAATCCTTCGTCGCCCTTCTCATACACCAGTGACAGACCGCGGGAGGCCGTCTCCTGCACCAACTCGTCACGCGCACTGAGCAATCTCATGAATGCGGCCTGGGCCTCTCGAAGACGTGACTGGACCTCGTCGAGATGTCCGCAGTACTGAACGACGCAGAAGAGCCAGATGCCAGAGGCCTTAAGCAAGCTGGGTTTTGTCGTCTTGCAGTCGCGGAACAGCTTGTCGAGCACGGCGGTGATTCTCTGGCTGCGCTTGCCCTTTCTCCAGGGACCGTCGGTGCAGTCGACATTCATGGAGAGCTTGACAAAGTCAGAGTCCCAGCAGGCGATAGCGGCAGTGATGGCCTCGCCGACAGTGAACTGGATCTCGGTCTCCTTCCTCGCGTGAAGTCCGAAAAGGCTCTTTAGGACGCTATCGATGCCTGAAGTCTTGCTAGACGGGTACAGCAGGCCGTCTTCGGGGGTGGCCTCTTCATTCGGCTCGTTGAACGCCAAGGCAAGGCGGCCGAGTGCAAAGATGGACTTGTCGCTTCCTGCATTTGCATTCTCCGTGAGTCTCTCGATCACATAATCCGCCGTAAGGTTGTTAACATTGTCCGGAATATACTGGGAAAGTCCCGCGGTCCAAAGTTCTCCGTAACATTCGAGAATAGCATTCTCTAACGTTGGGCCATGGCGCGATTTGTCCATGAGCATCCTTGCTGGAAGATGAACGTCGATCGAGATAGGAAGACCATAGTACACGGCCCTCGAAAAGATGTGGCCGAATGCCTGCAGGGCTCCTTCGACACCATTGGCGACTGCTCCAACATGCTTTTCCCATCCCCAAATCATAGCCTTGAGATCTCTCAGGAACTTCTGAACGTTCTCGTTCCTCGTCTGGTGGGGAGCCGCCTCGGGAATCGCCAGGTCCACCTTATTAAGGGGGTGAGGAAGGAGAATTCCGACGGCTTGCGCGGCGGCAGCACGGGTGTGTCTGTTGTTTGATGCGATGCACTTCTGCAGAACCCATGCTGAGGGGGCAATGTAGTTGATAGTGCCAGCGGGGGCGAGTGATGCGACATCAACCATGGACTTCAGGCAGCTCTCAACAACGCGATCGGTTCCATCCAGGTTCTTCAGGTAACGAACACCATCGAAGCAGATCTTGATGAACAGGCCAATGTACTCCGGCTCAACGGAACGGAAGTAGGCTCTGATGGTTTCCCGGGTCTTGACGTCGTTCCGAACAAGAGTGTCGAGCTGGGAACTCCAATCAGGGACCAAAGGAAAGTCCGGAAGCGCGGCGACGAACAGGGCCCTCTTGACATACTCGACGGCAACAGAGTAAGCCATCATCTTTTCGCCTTGAAAGTTCTGCATCGTACGGTCATCATCGAAGTCAAGCTTGGGAGGCGCTGAGCTGCTCCACTCGTCACTTGAGATTTCGTCAGATATCTTGTCGCAGAAGAAGTACGTCATGAGTTGGATCCAATCCGGCATCTTGTGCGCCTCGGCGTCCCTGTACGTCCAGGGATCCAAGCCCTTTCTGCCTTCCTCGACGACCTCTGTGCGCTCTGACTTGCGGCCGGCTATGGCCAGGATATCGATCCATCTGCCTCGCACATCCCATGATGCGATGGTCTGGTTCGCCCACTTGACCGCTGAGAATCTTGCACTTCGCACGGCAGGGTTCTCCTCAGGGAGATTCATGTAGTGCAGGAGGAGAGAGATGAGGCTAATCATACCACTACCGCGACCGTCGCCACTGACTGTCTTTGGGTCGAAGCTTCTGGTCAGTCCCGAAAGTGAGCCTTCAATGGCAGAGACCGCCTCCACGGTAGGGTCCTCGGACATGGATCTAAAGAGCCAACCGACGAGATGCAGTTTGTCCTGTGTGCTGGATGCACTTCCCGCGCCAAGAACACCAAGTAAGTCGTAGGCCATAGACCGAAGCTTCTCTTCGTCTGCCGTCAGTGTCCGTGAAACAGGCCAGCCCTGGTCTTCCACGTAAGTCCGCATCTTGTCGATCAACTTGGGACCGATGGTGAAGGGGGCCTGAGTAGGTCCGATGTTGGCGCACCAGTTGAGGAAATAAAACAGAGCTTTGTGAAGTCTGGTACGCTCCAGGCCACTTGCTGCTTGTAAATGAGCTGGCGCAATGGATGAAGTCTCTGTACCAAAGTCGAGCGTCACGACGTTCATGATGTTATCCTGCATTGTCGTGGCAAGCTTCGATTTCGAAAGCAGAGGGAGAATCTTGATTCTATGGGGCGCAGGAAGTCGGGCGTGTGCATTATACAACTCCTCAATAACCGACACCTTCTCGAAGTCGATTGTGATTCTTTTCAAGATGTCTTCCCCGGCCTGTGAGACTTGATAGTCGGGGCTCGCTGCAGCAGATAGCGCAGGCAAGAGTCTTTCCTCATCTGTGAAAGCACCGCTAGCCAAGAGCTGAGCAATCTTGCGCCGGAGGGCCTGCATATTCTGGAATGCAGCTGCGGTATCGCGCTGCTCCGGCTTCAGGAAGTCCAGGTCCGCTGCAAGCAGGGCCGGGTTCATCCTCTCAAAATCTTGTCGAGTTGGGTTCGAGCCACCCGGGATCCTGAGGAGTAACACCTTACCCAGCCATTTTGCGACGAAGAGGGCGTCTGCATCTTTGGAAAGACCGCTAGCTTCTCTCAAGGCCGCGTCTTCTTCGCTGCCGCGTGATGGTACCTGGATATCGGGAATGATCTTCAAGAGAATATTGAACATGGATGATTGGGTGGCGGCATGGTTGGGCGATGAAATGCCCTTTGCCACTTTGGGGAGTAGATGACGTCTTTCGTAATCATCCAGACGCAGAATGCTATGCTGGATGAAGGAAATATCTAAGACGCGGAGAATAGGTGAGTCGACCTCTTGATATTGGTCGATGAGCTTCTCCACAGGAAGAATGATGCTATGTACACCGTTAGTGCCCACACTCAAATCCTGGAAGACGCGGAAGACAAGGAATTTCGTACCTCGGGTGTATGATCAGGCCTTTGAGTTTGCCGGCAAATGTGATCACCTAACTCGAACGTCAGTATCAGAAATAATTATGTGAAGCTTGTGGTGGATTCTCGCCTCAGTGCGGACTGCAGGATAGTCACTCTTGGCCTTGAGTAGCAGCGCGCACAGGTACTTGCCCAACAACTCGTTCAACTTGGTCTCGTTGTTTGACGCCTCGAGAAGCCGAATCTGGACAGTCCCCACGAGGCGCTTCTCCTTGGCCTCGGGAGATTCGCCAGACATCTTGAAGAAGCTGTCGCAGCGTTGAATTTGGGTTGATGATGAGAGGTGATGATGGAGAGAGAGATGTGGGGGTACATGTAAATGTACCTGACGTGTGCTGTGGGAAGAGTCGACGTTGCTTCCGGTTGCCTGAGCTGATTAAGCTTGGTGTCCGAGTGGTTCCAGAAATTCCACAGAAAACGGAACGGAACAGGGGGAGAAACAGTTGGGGGCGGCAACTTACCTCCGCCACAATGTGGCCAATGTTTGCTCCGAAATCGGTTTAGCGAGTAAACGCCGGAGATGTTTTCGAGAGACTCCGAGACAGAAACAAACTAGAAAGGCGGGTGCTATCCAGCTTCAAAGTGTATGGTCACACAAGGCGAGAGCTCTCGCTGGTTATTTCTGCACCGTCCTATTTTGGTTTCTAGTTGTATTTCTGTACAGCGTGTCATGAGAGGTAGACAAGGTGACGTGTAATTAATGCGGGTCTACTCAATAGTCGTCTTAACCACACAAGGCGAGAGCTCTCCCCATTTTACCTCTGCACCGTCCTCTTTTGATTTTCTCCCTAAGGATATGGCCCTGCAGGACTAATTTGCCTAGAGAGTTGAACAATGCAAGGTGAGGGGGGATTGGTACAATTCTTCTAAGCAGCCTCCACTTAATCATAAGAGGCGAGAGCACTCGCCGTCTCAGTTCAGTGCCATCCTATTTCAATTGTGAATATTGTTATCAGGATGTGTGAGGGAACAACAAGGCAAGCAAAAAGCAATCACGCTCTACCGGGTGATTTTATCTTGATCACATAGAACATGCGAGGGCTTTGTCATCTTGGAGTTCACATTCAGCCGCATCTGTCTTTAATCATCGGGGTGCAGTTCCCAAACATATGCTACTAGTGAGATGAGGTGCTTTGAGATCTAGAACTTTATATAAAGAATAAGGCGAAGTAGTGAGATAGATGGAGTCACTTACAGATACGGCACAGGTGAATCACTGAAACTCGACGGGAGTGAAACCCTAACCCACCTCTCCCTCGCAAAGGTGCTATGAAATCCGGCATTGGAGCTTCAGCCGGGCGCTGTATACCTTACCTCAGGGTCTCTTATTACTTCTTTGCCACAGAAATGGTCGAACACCCGTTGAGTCAGGCCACATCGCTTGCAACCGTAACGGCCTCGATATGTGCACTTTGCTGCAGCTGGATGATAGTAAGCTAGATCATGTCGAGTTGTGAACTGAAGTCAAAGGAAATTGGAGTGAAAGCCTTTTTTTTTTCAATTTCTTTGATCGCGAGATAAAAACTATGGTGAACTTTTGGTTAAGGCTACCTGGATAAAGAGCCATATGTACAGAAGTGACCTCGAACTCTTGGTGAAGTGTCAGTATACTGGATGGGTAGGCTCTGGAGTGAGGTTGAAGAAAAGTGAGAATCTGAACTCATCGAGCTCTATTTCAACGTGAGGTTTGTTTCAATCATTGTGCACCGGTTAGTGTGATTAGGTATGTAATTGTATGACAGGACGAGCAAAGGCAGAGTTGACTGCAAGCTTCCCTATCTGCCGATGTAAGTCGTCGAGCCACATGCGCAAACGCGAGATCATTTCATTTGTCCAAGTTTCAACTTCCTCCATCAAATTGAGTTGCATAGACTCTTTATCTGTCTCGAATAATATTCCAGAATATCTCTTGTCACCATTAGTTGCGAGGTGTTTCCAGGTTTGAGGTCAAGGTCAGATGAACCATGCCCTCCATTTGAATTATTGCATATTATCAGGCTTATTGCGTGTGTCTCCATCAAGCATCCAGTGGTACTGTTGCGATCAGGGACAGTTGAACTCATGGCAGTAGAGGCACATGACCGGAATTATCATCTTCCGAGTTGGAAGGGCCATCAGGGCGTTATTGATGCCTGGAGGCATTTGACAGCATACCCAAATCTTACGATTACCTGACGGTCGTAAAGCCCATAGCTCGCATTCTGATTGCCAGAGACCGCTTAGATCGTGAATGTAATCTGCATGATCCTCAAAAGCATAGCATCGGTATATTTCAGGTGCCAAATGAGATCGCCAATGTCAACCAAAAGTTGTCACGATCCCCCCTAACCCCCAACTCTCATAAGCCATCCAGCTGGATAGACGTGTTCAAGATCCCTTGACATAGACATTGACAAGATCTCTCAACACCTGCGTTGTGAATATTGCTCTCTGTAACTCCACCACTTCCTGCAGCATGAGTCCAATGATTCTCATGCTTTCAAGTCAAAGTTACCATCCGTATTCTCTTCTGCAATGACCTGATCCTAATCGATATCAACGGACGCTAAAAGAGGGAAATCAGATACACCTATCAAAAGCCCTTGAGGGCATCCCGTTCTACCTTAAAGATCAAACAAACCCTTCGGCCAAACTCGGATCTACTTGAGCAACCCGGAACAAATCGCAGATGCTGAGTTTCCTAGTCACTCCTTCCCGCCTGCCGATCCCAGACGAAACCCCAACATGAGGGATAACTAGTAAGTGAAAGGCTAGCCCCTTGATCCTAGGTAACTAACAGTTCTTGCAACACCACATGAGACGAAACTACCACTCCCTGATGGACATGTGTCTGGTTGCCCTTCCGAGAACACCAAGGACCCCTATCAGTGTGAGCATCCACCTCATAGTCTTCTTCTAGCTGAACTAAACGTTGAACTCATCAGATTGCTGTTGACCCGAGGGTTAAACAATCAGCCTCAATTATGCTTCCAGTCCCCGGGCTGTGACAAAACATATAATGCGGTCTTTTCATTGACAATTAGCCTCAAACTCCCATCGTCTCCCCGAACCATATCGCCAACCGGTAACGCTTGCGCATCAACGACATAAACCCCGCCCACGATGTAACTCAGCCAAAGTCATCACAGAAGAATAGTCTGATTGACGTTTGCCCGGCAGATCATCTAACTACTCAGAATTCGACACTAGGGGCCTCAAATGCACATTCAAACCATCAAGGAAGCCTTTCTTTCCCCCCTTTCCAGCCGGCTAAACGATAACCGCTTGTCAAACCTAGTAAGAATTTAGTCTGGCGGCAGTTTGAGCAAAGATACGACTTGGACACAGCATTCGCTGATGGAACGCGCGCCGTGCGGCCGGCGTAAGGTACCGTCGCCCGCTAAGCGCGCCCGCTCCGGGGCCCCGGGGGAAGATTACAACGTACCACAGAGTACAACATCGACGCGTCAACGTTGTCTACCTACCTACCTGCCTGCCATACCCCATCACTTCTCCAATCCTACCAAGACCGATCCGAGATCGGCCTAAATACGAACATCGACTATCGATTCACCACTTTGGTATGCAGCAAACGCACACAGCGAAACCGCGAGAATCCGACAACTCTACAGAGATGATCCCAGCACGCCTTCACCACCTCACCAACGCGGAGTGCCATTGGAGAAGCCTCATTGGTAGCTGTAGGAGAAACTCAAAAAGGACTCACATCTGTCCTTCTGATATCACACTACATCTTCCCCCCTTCCCTTCCCCTCTCGCCAAACCATCCCCGCAACATGGGAAGAGCCGGCTTCACATGACAAAGTCTTCTTGTACCTCATCACATCACATCGATACTCCCACACACCCACACTTAATCGAAGACGCTACTTCTCAACTAGCTCCTGTTCCGAAACTCATTTTTAAAGTTTGCGATTTGGAAGGTACGGATTTTCCAGGCTTTACCAGGCTTGCAAGCCAACCCCATATCGGTATCCCGTACGCACTTCATCCTGCCATTTTCTTTTGTTTTGAAGCTGATTAGGGAGAAGAGAAGTTGGGCGACGGCGTGACCATTGTGTCATCAGGCCCCCAAACCATCTGAGGACGAAGATTCAATCCATGGCAGATTGCCGAGTCGATGAGCTCCATATTCCATGGTTCATGACGGGCGAGGTTGCGACGAGCCACTTTGGCGAGTTGCAAACGACACTCAACGTTGCGACTAGTTCCTAAACTCGTTGGAAAAAATCAAACGAGTCCATCCCAACTCCTCCTGTACCTATGTAGGAACCTAGAAGCCTGCTCCCCTGACTAATGCAAAAAGCTGGCATCGATATTGCCATTCAAAGCGCCGCGACTGGATGCTACGATGTCGTCTTGGGCAGTCAGCAGTGGTATCCGCTGCATTGCCTGAGCGCAATGGCCGGGTAGCCAGATAGGGATGGAAAGAAGCAAGAGTACGACCAGTACCTCAGGTTCCGCCCAAGACTGAGACCAAGAATTGGGTACGCGAGTCAAGGTGGAAGGTTGTCGCTCACCAATTTATTAGACATACACCCTGTCGGGTACCATAGACGAAAGCAATGGTAGATGAGTTCAAAAAGTGAAGCCAGTTCGTTCTGCGCAAATAAATGCGAGTTGGCAGGCTCCTGGTGCCTCAACGTCGGGGCGTAAGTCCCACGACGAGTTATTCCTGGGCCCTTCAGCTTCTTGGGCTTAGGTATGAGGAACGGAATCCGTGGGCGCCGGGGCCATGTGTTTGCGGACTAATTAGCCCGGTACCGAGGGAGCCATGGAGCGTAAGAATTAGACGAGGCAGAGAGCGCCGGCCTATCTGTGGTATGCACGAAGTCGCTGATCGAAGGTCTCAAGTCTGGACCTAGACCCCTCCAAAAGCTGGGGAACGCAACTGAAGGGTGCGAGAAAGGGAGGGAAATTGCTTCTTCGCAGTCTGTACTTTGTGGTCTGGTGGCTATGTGACCGTGGATCATCAGACGAAATACGGTAATACCTACACGTCCGGTTGAGGAGCTAGGTGCCTGTCAGCTTGGCTTCGAGAAGAAGCCCTTTCGTCAATTAATGTGGTCTGAGCCACTGAGGGGGTACTCTGAGGAACAAGCTGCACGTCTCACCCACCCGCGCCAGTCCTACCTGCCAGAGGATGTGTGCGCAGGTCACGATGCGGCTATACGTGTCCTGATGAGGGAGAAGATGCATTCACGACCTGGTGGAATTGCAAAAGCCCCTTGATGATTCGTCGCGACAACATGCGGTTGAGACATGCCGAACCCTGCTAGTCTTCATGCTGATGAGGACGCAAGTCACTGCTCTCAGAAGGAATACACCAACTGGGGCTAGCATCGAGACTAATGCCCTCCACGGACATGATGTGCATGGAACGACAATTTTTTTCTTGGTGCCAGACGAGTCTTCGTATGATCGTTGATGCGTCGCAGAAATGGTCACGACGGCGGGCAGGGATATGTTGATGCCCCTTTGATACCGATGCTCTTTTTGGGGCGTACACTGAGCATTTGCTGAGGAAGGCTCTTTTGACGACCAGTGTGGAGAAATGGACATTGAGCGAGAGGTTCCAGGTTTGCGTCCGTGAGCTGGCTGACCTGTGCGAACGATAGGGGACGGTGCCATCAATCGGCTCGAGAAGACGAGTGCTCAAGAGTTGCACCGGAGATTGCTAGTGCGAGCTGAATCATGCTCCAACTTGAGCCGCGGGAGCACGCAACGGCAGACTAAGGTATCAATTGGCGGGCGATACTTGATGCGTAGTATCGGCCGAGACCTACAGGGTAATTTACATAGACAGCTGCCGCATAGCATACCACTGCCCACGAGTAGGAATGAAGGAGGGAAAGGGAGTCATTTGAACTCATCACCAATCCAAGCCCACAGCATCTCTGAGTGAGGCCGGGCCACATGGCGCGTCGAGGCAGCGACCAGTGAGAGAGAAGGGCTAGAAAATCCAGAGATCTAACTCTTCCCACACCTCGATCCACGGTAGCAGTGGGAACTCTCCTTCATGCGGCCACCCCCTTCCACCCTGGTCCGACCGATGATTTCTTTTCTCAGGGCAAAAAAAAAAAAAAAAAAATACTGTCAAGCCAATGATTGATGTACCCAATAAGCGTCAGTCGGCATGCGACGGAGACCCGAAATTCACCGTCATGCGAGTCGTGCTGGGTGCTACTGGGTGATGTGCAAATGCTGCAAGCCCGACGACAGCTTCGGCCCTTTGCATACATGAGAACTTGAGCGATCCGAATAAGATTGAATCCGTAGTATGGACAATCCTGAATAGTACCCATGGCGGACGCGCGGTGTACTCTCAGCCCATTCGAAGTCGTAAAATTATCACCACTGGGCATCGCTCGGGCAATTAGCCGACAGGGTGGATGCGGCACAGCGGCGGACGATGCCCAGATCCCGAGGCTTCGGCTCCTTGTTGAACCTCACAGGCGTCCGCCCCGGACAAGGAGACGCGTGCCTTAGCTGCCGGAGTGCCAGCGTGTCAATGAGGCGCGGAGACAGCACTTTAACCAGATTTCGTAAGGAGGGGCCGTTCTGGCCGCTGGGGCTTTTGGGGTTGACGACTGCGGTATCCGTAGACGAACAATTAATCAATGCCTCTGCCAACGTCACCCGTAAGCCAGGGGTGACCTGTTCAGAGGACGAGGATCGCGTAAAGTGCGGTGCAAGTACCGTGCAACGTCAACGCTGCTATTCGACCATCTCCCGGACGGGGGTACCAAGGAAGGCAAGGCAGCCATGACTTGCCGATACCAGAGCCTTTTGACGTGTCTTTTCGTAGTCAAGGTTGGCCGGTCGGCCAGGACTCCTACTCGGCCGGCATCTTCGGTGACGGTCATACTAGGTGGCTGTCGTGACGAGTTGGGAGGAGATAGTCGCAGGCCACGAATGCCAAGTCCACCGTGTGCAAACAGCATACTCTGGCGCATTACTTGTTGATCTCGTTGCTAGAAGTGGTAATCGGAACTATGTACAAAACTGTAGAGTGGCTTCTTCGATATAGATGAGGGCGGTCGTGCGGCAGCTGCACAGACAGAAGAAGCTCGAGTGTTCTGCACTGTTGGGGGAGCGAACGGGTGGCCAAGAGCGAGGACTGTCCTTGGATCGGAGCAGAAACTGACACCGTCGAACTGTTTCGAAACATGGTGCGCGCACAATCGGTTAGCAAGTCGAGTTAAGGCTCGAAGACAGCTGCGGCAAAGGTTAATATCACGACATGTCCCGCTGACTCTGGGACATGTTCGAAGGGAAGGGGGGGGGGGGGGGGGTCAACACGCCTCGAAGACTAACATCGGCTGGCGCATGTAGAAGTTGTCGAGGAGGTTTCCGTGGAGGGAGTCAGCGACGGGGAAAAAGAAATGAAAGGAGGCCCATGTCTTGTATGCGGCTCGCTCTTTGGTGTTTGTCGCATCCGCCATCTCGTCGTTCGTGCTCGTCCAGCGGCCAGCGGCTGATTATGGAGAGACATGCGAGCGGGAAGGGCCCGATCGGTGAGCGGCATCTGGAATGAGAGACTGAGCCGGCGCATTTCAAGCGAACCGTTGCCGGGCCGACGTTGCTCGAGTCCGGCTGGATGCGGTGCGAGTAGCGAGTGAATCCGCATGGCCTCAACCGGAAAAGCAAGCAAAGCCTGGGATGATTGTCCTCGAGGCTCGCAGTGAAGGTGAAGTAGGAACAGCTCGCATTCCTGTTGCTGTGGCTGGTGTGGTTGGGGCTTCCGACGACCGTGAAGGTGGAGAGATGACTTGTCTTGAGTAAGGCTACTGAGGCCAATATACCAAGGTGGCTGCATTTGAAAAGGTTGATTGATGTGATGAGGTATTACCTATCTGTTGAGAATGGATTTCTGGCAGACTGGGTATTGCATGTTGCGCAGATACTAGGTTGATCGAAAATTCACTGCCGTATCAAACTGTGATATCGAAGTACCCGTGGTAAGATAGGTACCTTCGTGCCTTCCTCCCGATTTTGAGGTGAGGCATCGGGGATAAGGCGACACCTGGCTGCAGGGTCAAGAAAAGAGCCCCTCCCCAATCCGGCGGACCCCCCTGCTCCTCCCTTTTTGCGTGACGCCATTTCGCGTCTTGATCCGGTACGTACTGGGATTCGCGCCGTGAGCTCCCCTCCAGCTAAGGCAAGCACGGCAAGGTAAGGCAGGCGAGACGAGGCGTCAACGTAGGGCAGCTGCGTTTTGCGCTTAGCGTGCCTCTCCCGCCCCCGTATGATCTGCCCGGAGGATTGCCCTACCTCGCCCTAATGAGGCCTAAGGTACCGTCGTTTTGGTGCAAGATCGTAGATTGGCTATGGCCGGCGGCATGCATCAGAAGTGACTGAAAGTCTTTTTTCTCTGTCTTCTGGCTTTGGGGCGATCTACATCTTGCGGATGCGGTACGGCATGCAGCTGGGAGAAAAAGATACAAAGACGCATGGGGGGCGGAATAGGTCCACGAAAGAAACCGGACGGAGTCACGGAGCCAAAAAAGGATGCAAAAGATGGAGCCCATGAGCAGCAACAAGGTTTTCAGGCAGATGGGGGGACGCGAGGGCAGGAGCCGGGATGCCTTTCCTGTCAGGGCAAGTCCACGTTGACGCCGCCAGTGACCGGGCCAACCTGAGCCTCCGAGGTTGAGTCTCTGCTGCCCATAGTCCCGGACATTGCCTTTTCGTACAGTTGCCATTTGCGAGGTGCAAAGAACCTGGACAAGCTGGGCCGGATTGGATTGGGGCGCTCTTCATTCGTTCTTTTCCCGGGTCAGGGTAGAAAGGGACAGAGCACGCGCCAATCCATTATCAATTGGGCATGAACGGACGGACGGAAAGAGCTTATTACCTATTGCATCGGTGCTCCGTAAAGGTATATCGAATTGAATATTATCCGGCCAGGTGGAAAGAACACGGGAAGCGCAAACTCCTTTCCAGGACAGAATCAAAGTGTCGCGAGGAAAGTCGGTTGTCACTTGCCGCGAGGGCTGTCAGCTGCACCTGCACCTTTGCTTGTATTCCGTACCTGTCGGCTTCCTTCCTTTCATTCCTTCCCACACACGACACCCTATTTCTCATTCGGTAATCTGGCCTCGGAGTCACGAGGTGGATGCCCCAGGCCAGCCCTGAGAGTACTTGCCTCACCACAAACTGTCATCGATATATCCAATGTCCTGGAGTAAAATCTCGCTGACGACTTCAACATGGAGGCAAGGGTAAACCAAGAGAGAAAAACAAAGACATTGGGGCGCCTCGTGCTGTTTCCGTAGATGCACGTACCTGACCTGAAAAACGCGATGCCAGTCCGCCTGTTGCCGGCGTTCTATTAAAGCTCGCTGGTGGCAGCCACGGCTCCCCCAACTCGAGCGCACGGCATCAGCACCGACACCAGACCCACACCAACCCTCCATGGACTTACGGCCAATGGAGACTTGCCCACTTTGCTGCTTCGTCGATTTGGAGTCTGAGCCTCTTAGGTTCTATTTTGCTGCGGCTGACCTGGATTGACCCGGTGCGCTTGCTTGCTGAGATGCACCCGGCTAGTACACACACAGTAAAGTGCGGCTTAAGTTAAGGTAGGTACGTAAGGAAACAGGCTCGTCTGCTGATGCTCCACCTGCGCTCAACTTTCAACCTGGAAGGCACTTCAACCTCGAATCCATACCTTCCCTACCTACCTTTGGTAAAAGTACCTACCTTCTCCCACCGGTACCTTGTAAAAAGTAGAGCTAAGCTAAGGTAAGAGATACCTTGCCCTGCTTGCTCCGAAGAGCTGGGGAGGAGGCACGCACAGCACCATGCCCACAGACATCCCATACTTCTAGCTGCCTTAGGTACCGGACACAAGCACTTGCCGTCCCCAGCAACAGCATCGGAGACACGCAAAACAGAGACGGAAGAAACGGGAGAAACAGACAGAGAGAATAGCCAAGTATGTGGTAAGGTACCTTAGCTCACCTCACCCTAAGGGCCCAAGGTTCCTTCCACACCCACACACACACACATATGGACACACACAACCTTAGGTTCTTGCGCGCACACGCACATACTAAATCAATACCCAGGAAGGTACCTGCCTGTCTTCCTTCCGCCTCGCACACCCCCTCTCACCCCTAGAGTTCAGGTCGTGCTTTCCCTTTCCCCCTCGCCCAAAAATCCACATTCTACGTCCCGAGCCTGCGCCTGCGCCTGCACCTGCGTCCTCCATTGCCAGTGAGTAAGGAAGGTACTTGCCTAGGTACCCTGTTTGGCGTCTGGCGTGAGTCTCTGGCTGGTGGTCTCTTCCTTTTCCTTCCACTTTCCCTTCCCTTGGTTCCTTCTTCTTCCCACTCCCCCCTCTACCCCCATCATCGTCCATTTCTCCTTCTTCCTCTTTCTTTAGAGTTGCACCTCTCTCTCTGCCTCTTCTGTCGTCTCTCTGTCTGCTCTCTGCCATCTGCTCTGCTCCTCTGCGTTGCTCTGCGGGTTTTGCTAAAAAATCGAAGCATCCTTTTCAGCGATTGTCTTGGTTGTTGCAAAAGAAATCCGTGCTGCTCCAGCTGCCGCGTTTTTTGTCCACCTCACGTCACCACTGACTAGAGCGAGATCCACGGCCTTCACCAGCTGCGAAAAAAAAAAATCTCTTCGCGCAACTTCCTTGTCCGGTTCCTCCCACGTCGTTTAACCCCCCCATTCCCAAATTCCTCCCTCGACACGAAAATTACTCTGTAATTCTTCCTCCTCACCACTCTCACCCACCCTCCTTACGAGTCGCACGACGTTTCTTCCTGGTCATCCGGAAAAAGAGTCTTTTTGTTGGCGCCCAAAAGTAAGTAATCAATGCTCTCTATCTCTGCCTCACTGTTTCTTCCTACCTCTCTCTCTGCCTTTACTCCTCTTCCCCTCCCCCGTCGCATTCTCGCAGTCGCATCCGCAACCGCAGCCGCAGTCGCAGTCGCAAATCGAACGCTCGTGTCCGACCATCCGGCCCTCGGCATCCTCGGCAATCCTCTGCTAAGTACCTCGACGTTGCTCGCCTCGAATTGACCCCGAGAGCGATTCTGGAGGATGTTGGTCGGAGAAAAGATGGAATTGCAGTTCTGGGCGCATCATCGAACCCCTCCATGCATCGTGGATCATCCCGGATCGCGCTTGAAGATCGACAACCAAATGCCGAAGCCATTCAGCCTCGACGTGTCGTGCAACGAGTCGTCACCGTCAGACGCCCGGGAAAACGAAATTTGCACCATCAGCAACCGGCTCTTCCTCACCCCCGCACCCAAAATATCCGCAAGTCCCGTCTTACCTCACCCGCCGCGCCGTGTTCGCAGCTTCTTTTGGCCATGGGGAAGGAAGGAAGGCCTCATCACGAACTTCTGCAATATCGGCTTGACGTATGGCACGGTTCTCTCGTCATGAAGGCCAACCCCTAGCCGAAATGCCGCAACACACTGGAGAGGGCGAAGATTGGATTCGCAGCGCATCACACACCGAGGACAGGAAAAAGCACCAGGCTAGATGGCAATATCTGGTCTTGTGTCACCAAGGCCTCTCGTTGCTGAGAAGATGACGTGTCTCGCGAAAGGCAGACGGTCAGATGACCTCCGTCAATTGCCTCACAAGCTGCCCGGCCACCGCCCTCTCAAAGCTTGCTACACCTCAACTGCAAGCAGGTATGCGACTGAAGGGCTTGCAAGCTCTCTACACCATACCTGCCCTCAGGTGTCCGTTTGCGAAGGATTGTCTGGGACGTCCCTGCCACGGTACCAATTTGACCGGCATTGGACACATGCCGCATGTGCTGCGCTCTCAACCACCACCCACGATGATTCCTGCGGGCACAGCTGCTGGACGAGCAACTGCGGAGTGACTGCGAATGCGATTGTGAATGCAACTGTCACAACGAGCTGACAGGATGACATGTGTACATCTGAACGCTAACCCTAGTCAGGTCCAATCATTTCGGATTCTTCCTCTGACCTTTTCTCGAACCGTTCAAAGTTGACGTTGACCACGGCGAAACAGACCTAAAAGTCGAATTTGAAGCATTGCTCGGTTCTTTGAGTCGGCGGCTAAAGCATTTTTGCACGAACATCCCGCGACATCTCTATTTTTCGTTTTCACAACGGGGCGTGCAGGCGTCAGAGAGAATCGACTTTTTACCAAGTTCCCTTCGGAGTACAGGTTTTGCGTCTTAAAACAGGCCGTTCTGATTCGATTCTCGAAACCATCAACCATTTTTGAAAGCGGACACCTACAGCTCTGAACTTGTCACTACTATCCTACCACCAAAATGGACGGAATCAACCCCTACAACCCCGCTCAGGGCAACGGTGCCCCCCCTCCCAACGCTAACGGCGATGGCTTCGGTACCCCCGTCTCCGGCGGCATGCCCTTCCCCGGCAACAATGGTTCCGGAGAGATCCCGGGCGGCCAGGCCCCCATCCAGCAGGACGCGAATAAGAACACTCTCTGGTACGTGACCATCCAGATTTGCATTCTAGCTTGGACTAACACAAGACAGGATGGGCGAGCTCGAGCCCTGGATGGATGAGAACTTCATCAAGGGTGTCTTCTTGACCGCCACCGGAGAGCCCGTCAACGTCAAGGTCATTCGTGACAAGACTTCGGGCAATGCCGGTTACTGCTTCGTCGAGTTCACCTCGTCCGAGGCCGCCAGCAAGGCCCTCACCCTGAACGGATCCCCCGTCCCCAACTCCAACCGCGCCTTCAAGCTCAACTGGGCTTCCGGTGGCGGCATCAACGACCGCCGCGACGATCGTGGTCCCGAGTACTCGATCTTCGTTGGCGACCTTGGCCCTGAGGTCAACGAATACGTTCTCGTGTCTCTCTTCCAGGCGCGATTCCCCTCCTGCAAGTCTGCTAAGATCATGACCGATGCCATGTCGGGACAGTCGCGTGGTTACGGATTCGTCCGCTTCACCGACGAGCAGGACCAGCAGCGTGCTCTTGTGGAGATGCAGGGAGTTTACTGCGGCAACCGCCCCATGCGTATCTCCACCGCTACCCCCAAGAACCGGTGAGTTTGCACGTCTTGCCAAATTTTGAATGAAAGAAACTAACGAAAGCAGAAGCAACCACGGCGGCCCTTACCAGCAGCACCATGGTAACCAGATGATGGCGCCTGGCCTCCCCCCTCACCAGCAGGGCTTCTACGGCGTTCCCTCGCCTGCCCAGTACGGCGGTGCTTACGGAGCCCCCTACAACCCTCCTGGTCAGCAGATGAACCAGTTCACCGACCCCAACAACACGACCGTCTTCGTCGGTGGCCTGTCTGGCTACGTCACTGAGGATGAGCTCCGAAGCTTCTTCCAAGGATTCGGAGAGATCACCTACGTCAAGATCCCGCCTGGAAAGGGCTGTGGTTTCGTCCAGTTCGTCCATCGCCACGCTGCCGAGATGGCCATCAACCAGATGCAGGGATACCCTATTGGAAACTCCCGTGTCCGTTTGAGTTGGGGCCGCAGCCAAAACAACTCTGGTGTTGGTACCCCCTACCGTCCTGCCCCTCCCCCGCCTCACTACTTCGCTCCGGCTCCCGGCCCTGGCGCCTACGGACCTGCTCACTTCGGTGCGCCGGGTCCTCATGGCCCTCCGGGACCTCAGGGCCCTCCTGGTGCCCCTCCTCAGGTAAGCATCCATGGGTCATGTGTCAGAACACACCTGGGCTAACATCCTCTGTAGTAGATCGAAGGTTTCAAGGGTCTCCTGGACGGCCCCCTTGCCTCTGGGCTCAAGTTGAGCACTTGAGGAAATATTGAGAGTTGCGCTCTCAACTGTCTTATTGTTTCACCCTTTCTCGAGCTTCTCTCATCGTTCTTCGTTCGCTGCCGCCGCCTTGGACTCTTAACGCTGCACGATGGATACCTGGGCGAATGACACATATTTCTTTGGACTTGTTTGATGTTAGGCATACGGATAGCGGATACGATTGTGAGACATCACGAGAACGACGATTGCATGCTTTGCGGCCTTAGTTACCTCTCTGGACATCTGGGCTTGTCTTGGGCGTCGGGTTCGGATGGTTTTGCGACTTGGTTGCCCCTTCTATTCGTCTTACTTCCACACGGGACTCCCCCAACAGAGATTTCCTAGCTTTTAGTTTGCTTTTTCGCCACGTTGTTGACTTGTTCGTGACCGTTCTGCGTGTGAACCAATCCTGTTGTTTGCTTTGCTAGTTGGTCGGTCATTGGTCTGCAGTTGCGATACCCCTCAGTCATTCACGAATTTGCTGCTGCTTGTAGTACTAAATAGGCTGTGCGTCCTCGCCTTGTATCATGGTCCTTTTAACCCGTTGTCTGTTTCTCTTAACGAGAGGGTCATGGTGGCGCTATTCGATGGTGGTTGGCGTAGGAATCTTGATGATCATTCGGTCTGGGACTTGGGAGTGTGCCTCGCTGTACGTCGGGCGAAAAGCAGATTGCTTGGTGTGGTTTATCTAGTGGCTTCCCACGTTGGGCGAATGGCGTTGGTGGATGAGTAGGGATACTTCCGCTCCGGGCAGAGAGGGACCTTTGGGTGAAATCAAGTTTGTCAAGACCTCAAACCTTGTTGCTTTTCCACACTTTTGTGACTCTAATGGCCGTGTGTTCCGGTCTATCTGCTTCCTGGTGACTTACCTCTTATGGCATGCTTCCTTACTTACACCCCTCCTCTAAGTTTCTAGTCTCCAGCCTCAACTTATCGGTCTGGAACCTGAGGGCCTGCTCAGCTCAACCTAACATCATCCCAGAGGAACGCCGACGTTCACGCAAGGGCTTACGAAGAAGTACATATGCAGCCACCTGCTGTCGAGCTGTGGGAAGCTGGCAGGCTCTGTTGGGAAGAGGGACGCAAAAGAGCGGGGACCCTTGCGGTGAGGACGCATTAAGTTCTGTATTTGCTACAGAGGATGCAGCCACTGAGACTATTTGATTGCTCACTCAATGTCACTTGATGGAGTGCTCATTACCGGCATTACTATTCATGATAGATCATTCGTTGCCTTGGACCTTGCTGAGCAGGTCTCGGAGTCCACAACTACATGGCCTATCTAGAAAAGAACTCAATCCCCCGTGCCCCGGTCTGCGGCAGGGCCATTCTCTTTTTAGCAGGGTGGTCTACCAGTTGATATTCTTTTTCGAGTATCGTGACCTTGACGGCATTTTGTCCTTCCCACACTTGAGATACTATTCTCCTGCACTCCTTTAGTTCACTACACCCACGGTCTCTCATTTCGCTGTCTACTTCCTAGGCAGGGATTTTTCGTCAGCCACACGCACACGTACACATATTACATGTTTTCTCTCCTACGGCGTGTATAAATCCTGAGGCGTACGGACTGCCTTTCGCAGCTCTATCTTTCCCTCTTTCACAGCCTTTCCTTCACACGAGCAAGTCGAGGCAATCTTGCCTTCAAGGTAAGGTCACATCGAGCCTTACCAAGTGTAAAGAGTGCAACATACAGACAACTGATCATCGATAGTGCACCGTCGCCAAAGATGATTATCCCCGAGGCCACCACGGCGTTGAGTGCCAACATGCAGGTCGCGAGAGCTCTCCCGCCTCACCTTCTCCCCAAGGCGGACGCCGTGTTCGCCATGGAGGCCGAGTTCCCCTCGCGCATCGTCCTCGACCTCTACACCAACGACATCGGCACCTTCTCCGTCTGGGGCCGCAAGAACTACACCGACATCACCATCACCCAGACTCCCGCCGCCAACGGCGAGGACAACACCGTCGCCAAGAACGACGACGCCGGCGAGCCGTCGTCCGCCATGTGCGGCGAGAACGAGCTCGTCTGCGACAAGGGCCACCAGGCCATGGCCAGCATCTGCTATCGCCTCATCAAGGTCCTCAAGACGGACAAGGCCAACGACATGATCCGCGGTACCCCTCAGGACTACTGTCTCGAGATCGAGACGGCGCGGTGCTGCGTCAGCTGGACCGCCTTCATTGACAAGCCGACGCCCGTCGCGGAGCTCGTGCCCGCCGCGGAGATTGTGTACGATAACTGCCGTGACATCATGCGCAGCTACGTCTCTGGCAAGGTGTATGGTGCTATTGTGGGCAATCATTGCATGGACCAGTGCCTTTCTGAACGGCCGGATGGCTGCTGATCGTGGTATGATTTCTGGGTTCCTTTACCCCGTGGCCACTTGCTTTGAGAACCCTGTGGGCTAACTTTCGCAGTTGTCTGTCAAGGTGACGAACCTGGGAGCGGAGAGTTTTCTGCATCGTGGTTCTAATGTTTCATACCGGAAGGCACTCACTCCTCCTGCTTTGGGAAGAGTGCCAGGTCAGGTCAGATTTATTTCACGCTAGCTACGCACTTAACTACAATACATCATCAATTGCTTCGTACACTTTGTCGAAGCCATAGTCAAGACATCTATTGACATTCGGCAACGACTTAAGGCTTTTGTAATGATACAGGTACTTGATGAGATTGCTGCTCTATCGATGTCCAACATGAACTCCATCCCCAGATCCACACTTCTTCTCAGATATGCCAAGCCATAATAATCACAACAACTGGCCATCCATTCGCCCAACTGTACTGGCCAAAGATGCAAAGAAATCCTGAAGGCCTGCCAAGCAAAAACATTTGCGACAACAGCAGGGTTCGAACCTGCGCATCCGAAGATAATAGATGTCAGAATCGTGAACAATTCAAGTCTATCGCCTTGGACCACTCGGCCATGTTGCCATTAGTTGAATGTGGAGTCTCGGCTGGGTAACAGCGACCTTAGTCGCGGCTCGTTGCTGCATGCCGCGTTTTCCGGCAGCAGGTGCATGAGGCTGCAGCTCCGCGCTCGCGAGTTGCGCAATTCTATTCTCAGAGCTTAGCTTTGACGCGTGAAAGAGGATAAAGTCGGGTCTTGCAGTGGTGCGTTAGACCTTTATGAGTTGAGGACGAAATTAGTGTGTTGTGGGTTTTTTGCGACACCTTGCTTCGATGTTTCGTTGAAGCGCGAGGGTACTTGACGGCTTCGGAAAGTCAAGTTTTTCTCAGCTGGCTTCCTTTGAGCAATGGCTAGGTAGTCAGTTTACCAGTGTTGTATGGGCCTATTTCTTCATCAACGGGTTACGACCTATCGCTGCACGCTATCAATAAGAGTTGATTAAAGATGGAGGTTGATGCAAAGTATTGAGCCGGTAATAAAATCGCTTGTCGCTCTATTAGTATCCTCCCTAACTCTTTCTTATTATTTCTATTCCTTTTTTACTATTCCTATTCTTTTTATTCCGATTATTTCTATTACTATCAATTCTGACCCCGTTATTCTTATTTCTATTATCCATCTTCTTATTTATTTTCTAAAGAGTTTTCTTTAATGAATATATGAAAGAGAATAAGAGTAATAATAGAAATAATAAAAAGTATAAGAATATTAGGTATGGTATGTAGGTAGGCAGGCGTTCTAATCTTCTTAACTAGCATCCTATTTTATTACCCATTTGAGTGTCGACTAATTAATAATTACTTCTCTTGAAAAGACTAAGGAGATGACGAATAAAGAGACGGAATGTCCTGTGGCTAATTATTGTCGCTGCTGGCTTGAGACCGACCATCCACCAAGTATGCTTTCTAGCATGAGGTCCAAATAGTAGGCGTCGAGAGGCACACCGTAGGCGGAAGGGCAGTACGAAGCTCTTCCGGCAGGTCGTGGGGAGCACAGCTGCTTAAACATCTAGGTAGCTTACATGCTCATCATTCAGTAACAATTGCAGTCAGTATTTCATGTCAAATTTGTGTACTTTGCTTGCATGCTTGGGTCTAACTAGGGTACGACAAAAGGACCGCGCGCAGTGAGCACAGATATCATCAGGACTGGAGGGAGCAAGTCTTCCGATGGCACCAGCCACCAAGAAGGCGAAATTACCACGCGCCAAGGATGGCCCATCACCTCTGCCGAGTGGCATGCGAAACTTACATGTAGTTCGACGTGTCTCCCGTGCACATATGAAGTATCGTTTAGTCTTTCACTGATCGGATGGAGGAAGGAGACCGGTATTAGACCTCCCCACATTAACCGCCCGAAAGCTTAGCAGAGGCGATGCAGGGAAGATCTTCCCGTGACTGGGGGGTGATGTCATATTCGTCGTCCATTTAGGCGGTGCGCCTCCCTGCATGTAGTAAAGAGAGACACAAAAGACCCTCCTCAAAAACATCCCATTGATAGTAGGCTGACATTGGTCAATCCAAGAATGCGTGAGAGCGAACTGCCCTATGAGATGGGGAAGACTTGGCAGCTATCTGCGGCGCAGTCCGCGCAGCCCACGCAGCGATGTCTGGACACGCCGCACTGCTGCAGCTCATGCCGTCAGCGGCTTCGTTGAAGCATTGATAACCAGGATCCCACGTTTATTTTATGGAGTGTAACATGCCGATGTCTATTGAGCGAAAGTTGCCATACGTTCCGACTCAATTTGTGAGGTTATCGTCGTCAAATACTTACAGACCATGTCACGAGTTATGGCACACAGCAATGGGCATACGGAGTGTAGTAAAAGTGGCTTAACTATCAAAGTAGAAATAGACAAAAGGAAAAGGTCTATATATATGATATCTAAGATAGACACGTGATTTAGTACGTAATAAGTATTTCGTAAAATACGGATTACGTAATATACTCCCTAATTACTATTATTAAAGAGCTATTATACTTAAAATAGAATCTCTAAATACTCTTATAAAGGCTAGATTTAGTTAAATATAAATAAAAAAAAATAAACATAAGGGATACGCGTCTTTTAAACTACGTTTATTATAAATATATCCTTTTATTTAAAATAAATAAAATCTTAACTTAGAATAGTACGTATTTTACTACTTTTAGTATATAAATTACTAAGGGTAAGGCTACTTAGCTACTTTATATATATTTAAATTCTTATAGCGTTACCTAGCTATTATTTTTCTTTCTCTTTTTAACTTTTTATAATTATTATAAATACCCCCGTTTATTACGCGCGCGCTTATACTATCGAATTACTTATTAATTTTATTTTAAATATAAATATTTAATATATTTAAAAATAATAATAAGTTTTATATAATTTTTATAATACTTTTTATATACGGATTATACGGTTTATTAAGAGTTTAGATAAGTAATAATACTAATAAGCCCTTTAAGGTTATTATTCCCTCCCGCGCCCTCTAACTTATTTATTAAGGCTTAGTTACTAAGCTCTCTTTTTCTAATTAAAAGAATATTAAAGTTACTAATTAAAATACTAAGAACTTTATTAAGTTCGAGGCTCTTATTAATAATATTAATAAGAGTAATAATAAAGTAAATAATAATAATAAAAGCTCTAGTAAGCTTTTATTTATCTCTCTCTTAGAGCTTAAGAATAAAAATAAGTTTAGTTCGGATATTAAGCTTTTTAAAAAAGGTATATTATATATTATTATTTTAAGAGTTTATATTTAATATTAATTTAAATTTCAAAAAATATAAAGCTAGCGTTTTTTAAAAAAGTAATAAAAAATAAAAAAAAACGTTAAGAAGTAAAAGCACCCCCCGTAATAAGTATAGTTTTTTTATTATTCTAGGCCTATTTAATATATACTTAGTTCTTAAGAAGCTTAAGGGAGAGGCGTTTAAAAATAAGAGATTTAGTATATACCCTATTTTTCTCCCTAACAGAGCAATCTGCCGGGGCCGTACCGTATATTACGTATTAAAAAAAACTGGGTATATTACGCTCTATACCTAATTACTAATTAAAATAGTAGTTAACTAACTCGACCGTTATCTCCTTTTTATTTATAGCTCCCGACCTTTTGCTCCCTATTTAGAGAGCGAGCTATACCTACTTTAACGTATATAAGACCTCTTAGTACTAGCTTATATAAGTAGCTAGATTCTATATTATATACTCCTTTTTATTAAAAGTTAAGAGACCCCTTATATATTCCTTTATATTTATAATATAGCCCGTATTAAAGGGATTTCTAATTTTATAAAATATAATTTTTAAGTTAATATTAATATACTAAATCTTAACGTCCGTACTAACCCGGCTATTTATAATATTTATATTATTACTTAGCTAGATTTTATATTATTAAAAAGTACTATACTACTCCTTAAGTATACTTATATTAACTACGATAACTAGGGCGTCGAGGGGGCCTAAGAATCTATCGAGCCCTAGAGGGGGGGACCTATTAAGGAGTATTTTTAGAGAGTCCTAGCCCGCTAGTTACTAACTATATACTAAGAGGTTCTTAATAAGTAATAGTTTATATATTAATAAGTACGTTTAATAAGTTTATTTAATAAGCTTATTTAGTAAATTTATTTAGTTTAAATAGAGAGTAGTTTTAGGTAATATTAAAAGTAATAAGGATAAAAAGAATCCTTACGAGCTCTAGTATAAATAACTAAATATTAGCCCTTTTAGCCCTTTTTTTAAAAACCTCTACGTCGCTATTAAAGTTCAGAACCTCTATAGTTAAAGAAGGCTACTTTTAATTATTACGGCCGATTATTATAGCTAACTATTATAGCTAACTTTTGTTATTAACTTTTTTAACTAGCGCCGCCGTAAGATAGCTTACCTATTTTAAATTATATAGCGGTTTTTATATTAAAATTATTATATTACGTTAAGCGCGTACTTAGGGCACATTGTACGTATTATATAGTTAAAAAATATACCGTATTATATAATTTCTTTTAAAAGCGTGATCCCGTTAAGGTCGATCTTTTGTGCCTATAAAGCCAGAAAAAAACCACTATATATACCCTATTTTTAAATAGCCCTCTAATATACTAACTTTAAGAATAGTAGTCGTTATTTTATAAAAAGTAGTAGCTAGTATACGCGCTACTTTAATAGCTATTTAGTTACGTAATATATTAATATACTAATTATTTTATAACTAATAGCCTAGGCCCTTACCGAGGCTATTATAAGTAGCGCTCCCTCTTTTATAAATATATTATTCTTTTTTATTATTAAAAAGCGCACTCCTAACTATAGTTTTAATAAGATATTACTAAGCTCCGCAGTGTTATTTATTAAATAAATAATAATACTAAGATATACGAGAACTATATTAGTTTTTATATAGAGAACTTCTTTTTTATACGCCCCCGGCCCCCTCTTTTAAATACGTTTATATTATTAATTATACTTATTATAATTATTTATAACTAGCCTCTTATTATACTACCTACTCCCGTACCTTAGGTTATTAACTTAATAATCGTTCTACTTTTTACCCCCCTTAGTACCCTTATTACTTATAGTTTTAAGAACTTCGAGGTATATAAGGCGTAGTTTTTAATAAATATAACTAGTCTTCTCGTTATTAATATTTTAATTCTAGTAGTTTTATATTTTTTAAACTAGGATTTTAAATAATAAGTATAAACCCTAATTTTATTTTTATATATATATACTTTACGAAGTAAAGTTATTTTAAGAGTTTCGGCCTTTGGGCTAAGAAAAGTTCTATTTTATTTATTTTTAGGCCTCCGGGCCGTATTTTAAGTTCTGCCTATCGTCTATTTTTAAGTATTAAGCTTTTCTAAACGTAGCCTAAATTAATTATTTCTAACTATTTTAGCTATTTATAATAATTTCTTACGTATTATAGAAGTTAAAAAGTATATAAAAATATTCGAACTTAGCTCGTAAAAGGTTTTTAATAAGCCTATTTATTAATATATTTTTTATTAATATATAAATAACCTCGAAGCTACTTCTAGTATACTCTTATTTTAGCTATATATTTTATATATTAATATAATAAAGTTAAATAGCTATTCTTTTCTCTTTCCTTACGACGAGCTAAATCGTTTATTAATTATTATAGTTAACTAACTATATTTTTCTTAAGTTAAGAGTAATATTTTTTAAAAAGCGTTTTAGAGATATAGTCTTCTTTATAGTTCTTTTAAAATAAAAAAGCTTAGTTTTAGTAATTAACGTCGTAACTATTACTTAGCGTACTAATTTTTATTAAATAGGGTCGTTAAAAAAGAATATTATATATTTTTAAAATAATCGTTATATTACCTCGTTATTTACGAAGCTAGTATCTCTAGCTAGGAGTAATAATTACGTACTTAATATACTACTATAATTAAGTATAAGATATTTTATTATATAAAAGTACCGGATATATTAATTAATTACTTTAATATAAGTTACGCTCAAGTTAGTTAAGAACTATAATAATTATAAGTAAATAAAAGTAACATCTAATCTAATTATAATAGCTATATAAAGTATATTTCTAACCTTTTTTAATAGCTCTTTATTTCCGTTTTTATTACCTACCCCTCGTTTAGCCTAAACTCTTTTTTAAAAAAAGGGGTAGCTAGATATAATGAATTTATAAGGCTAAAGTACTTAGTAACTCGCTTAATATATACGTTATAAATAAAGTAAATTTTATAAATAGTGCGGTCTTATAAAATCCGTATTTTAGAAAAGTAATTAATCGGTCCGTTCTTTTTAAAGTTTATATATTCTTTTATATTATTAACGATTTTTTAAGTTACTTTTTAGTTATTTTAATAATATAAAATAATAAAGTCGTTAATATAGAATATTAGTATTACTTTTTTATTTATAGTTTAGTAAATATAAATCTCTTCGTAGCTATATATTATATTTATATTATAAAATATAAAAATAAAAGTTTAGAACTATAGAATTAGCGAGTTTTAGAGGTTATATAGAGCGTATTAGAGTTTATTTATTTTATTAATAACCTTATATCTCTCTAAGAGTTTAATAATTACTAGTTTTTTATTCTTAATAAGCGCGTTAAAGAATATATTAATAGTATTATATTAGTTAGTTTTAAGGTCGAATTAAGTAGCTGTTATTATTATAAGCCTAAAGGCTTTTATAGTAAGCGTTAGAGTATATATATTTTATAAAAGGTTAAGTAATTATATATCCCCCCTTATATATATATATACTTTTACCTTATAAACCTCGTTATTAGTATTATATTTATAAGTATATACTTATTTTAATAAAAGTAAGCTCCCTTATTTAAAATTACGGTCGACTTCTTTTCATATACTAATATCTCTTAGCTTTTTTATTTTTATATTTATAGTATCCCTAAGTAGTTTTTATAATTATTATAAAAGATATTTAATATTACTAAACTTCTTTAGTAAGCTCTATAAGTTAACTTTAGTAAGTCGGGGTTTTTAAACTCCCCTAGAGCGCTCTAAGTAAGTCTTATAAACTACTCCCTTTACTATTTAATAAAATATTATATATCTTATACTACTTTTTTCTATAGTTTTTTATTAATTAAGTATAAAAATAAAAAAAACATAGTTCTAATAGCGGCTATAGTAATCGCTATTTTTTATATTTAAATATAAGAGCGTTATAAAAATATTATTATTAAAGCGTTGTAGAGGTTTATAAGTCTAGTTTAAATATTTAGGACTTAGTAGAGCTTTACTTAGTATTTAATAAAGCGGTTTTTATAAACTCTGCTCTTATATAATATTAGAGGTTTATTATAAGGGTTCCTTATTAACGTTAATTTTAGTATTAAGAATTACTTTTTTATAATTAGTACTTTATTTATTATATACTCTAGCGTTTTACTAAGAGTTATTAAAAATTAAAGGCTTAAGAACTTCTATAATATATATAGGCGCTCGTAAAAAGGACTATAGACTACGCAGAGCTATTTATAACCTAGTTATTATACTCCCTTATTTACCCCTACCTCTGAGCTCGTATAAAGGGGTTATCTTAGGGGGTAATAATAATAATAAAGCTATAATAGCCTTTTTAATCTTATTAACTATACCCTATAATACGCTTATTAATTACTTAGGGTCCTAAATAGTTAAAAATTCAATAATAATATTATCCTTAATTATAAAATTATCTTAAGTACTAGTATTTCTAAAGTCTAAATCTACTTCCCCGAGTACTCAAACTAACTTATTAGTAACGTTAAAAAGTTCTTATAGCTCTTAAATTACTAAATTTACTTACTTATTTATAATAGCTTACTCCTCGTATACAGGATTATAAAAAACTTCTTTATTAAACTTAATATTTTTTATAATAAATACTTACTTAAGCACGGGTACTTAAATTCTTTATAAGTTATACGTTTTTAATACGTATCTAACTAAGTATCTTATATACCCGCGGGGAAGTACTTTAAACTCTTTTTAATATATACCCCTCTTATAATCCCTATAAAGAGGGTATATATAGTAGCTATATACGTAAAGATTATTAAAATATAGGGTTATTAGTTTAGAATCCCGTACTTAGTAACTTATTTATTATTAACGTTAATACCGCTTTTACTAATTAATTTTTATTATAATAAGTAAATCTCTATTATTAGCCTCTTATAAAGTAATATTATAAATAAAGATTATTACTAATACTATTTCGTCCTATAGATTTGTAAGGAAGTTCGTAAAAAAGCGTATTTTATAAGCTTTAGTAATTACTAGTTAACTTACTCTTTTTACGTTACTTACGGGTTCTTTTATATATAAAAATAGAAGCTCTATTCCGATTCCTAGCTCGCTATACTATATTTTATATACGCGTTTAATAATAGTAATTAGGAGGGCGGTCTTATTATTATTTCTAAAAAAGTAAATTAGAGTCCTTTTTTAATAATAAATCGCTACTTCGAGGCTCTATAATATAAAAAGCACTTCCTTTTCTATTTTAATTTTTAAAAAAAACCCCCTATACTACTTAGTATATTTATTAAAAGCTATAAGTATATACTATTATTTACTAAGAAATAGCTTAAAATAAAATAAATCTTAGTATATACGGTACTATAATTATAAAGCTCTTTTTAAAAATAGTCCTCTTAAAATTACTAACTTAGTTTTAAATAATATATATACTTTATATTTAACTTATAATAAAGGTTTAATACGTATATTATAAGTCTTATATAATAATTAATAAAGAGTATTAGGTCCGAGATAACCTGTTTTAAAGTATTATAAGAGCGCGCTATTAAACCTCTTATAAGTATATTAATATAAGTAACGGAATTTTCCTTAATTAATTAGTAATATAATACTAACTAGGTTTTATAAAATATACTTAAGGGTTATAAAAAAAGGGTAGGATTAAAAGAGCTTATATTCGAGGAAAACTAAGTTATTTTTTTAAATAAGCTACTTTTTAAAAGTGCTCTTTTAAAGCGTTTCTTATTATAAAGTATAATCTAAACTATAGTACTAGAGTACGCTTTTATTTAATAAAGTTTTTAAGATTATATTAATATAAAATCCCTTAATATAAGCGACGTTCTAAAGCTTTAGGTTATAAGTTCCCTTCTCCTTAGGGCTATTTAAAACGCCTTTTATAATACGAGTACTACGTATAGTAATAAATAGTACAATAGTTCTTAATTTCACGTAGTTATTATTACTAAATAATACATAACTCTTAGGTTTAAAGAGGCTCTTATTATTAACTAAATATATTACTCTATAACTATTTATTATTATATTTTAAAATAGAAAATAAGCGCTACTTATAGGGGTACTAAAAATTGCGTTTATTTTTAAGTCCTTACCTTTTATAAATATAGTAATTATATAGCCCTCGTTATGATCTATTAATAAGCTCGCTTTAGGTTAGTTAGAGGATCCTTTTAAAAACCTAAGTTTCTTAGGGGTTCTATCGTTCTTTAGCTATTTAACTTTTTTAAGCTTATTAAAAAGTAATTTCTACTTACTTAATTTAATAATAATAAGGACTTCCTCTACTTAGCTCTTTAATATTCGTATTAATAACTTATTAACGTTTTAGTTTATAAATACTTATTTTAACTTTTAGTACGCCGTTAGCTTCTATAAGTATACGTAATTATAAAAATATATAATATTATTCTTATTATTTACGTTATTAACTATATTAGAACGTCTTATAAAAGTAGAATAAGCCCCTCTTTATCCTAAAAGTCGCTTAGTATATACGTCCTAGGTTACTAAGCTAAATATATACGTAATCTTTTTAAAGGTCTTAGTATTCGTTCTAAAGGCTATTAACTTATTAAAAGTCTCGTATATACGTTAATTTTATATAAAATTAAGTTTAGACTTAACTATTAGAATAGGGTGGGGCGATTAGTCCTAGTAGTTCTTTTTTAAAACTAATTAAGTATAAGGATCTATAAGAGAGCTAATTAGAGAAAGATATAAGAAAAAGGGCCCTAATTAGAGAGAGGAGCTCGGTAGCGCAGATTTTTATTTTAAGAATATATATACTTTTTTAAAATCGAACTAGAGCTTTTTTAATAATTTATTTTTAAGTATAATAATATAAAATAATTAAGAACTTTACCCTTCTAATTTAGCTAATACTACCCTCTTTCTTTAGTTATAACTCTATTAATTAAAGCCGTATTAACCCGATTAAAGGAGGTATTTTATATTATTTTTATAAATATTAATAGTTTTTTTAAAGTACTATACCGCGAGAGTCCTGTATACTTTATACTTTTTTAATAATCTCCCCTTTTAAAAATCCCTTCTTTTTTTAAATAAGAGAATAAGTAAAAAAAAGCCTAACTTAATTAGAAATATTTTAAATAAATTAATTAAAGAAAGTAGTATAACGATTAAAATAAATACGAGTAATAGGACTCTAATCTAAAAAAAAAGTAACTAAATAATTAAGACGTAAAAACGAAAACGTATAAAAAAGGGCTTCTTATTTAATAAGAGGGGGATATAATAAACTTTAATAAGTAAACGAGATAAATAAATAGAGAAAAACGTAGATATTTAGGACTAGATTGGGCCTAAATATAAACGTTATAATAGTATAATAAGACGAATAACGAGTTAAGATTAGAACTAATAGAATACCTTAATAAATATAACTAGTTATTTAACTAGACTATTCCTTATTAATTAATATAACCTAGAGACTTAATAATAAACTTATTTAAAAGTGCGGATACGTCGGACTAAGGGCGCTCGTAAAACTAGCTTTTAACTAAACCTATTAGTAATTTTAATTAGTATTACTATAGGCTTAATATAACGTCTAATTAAAACTCTAGTTATATACTTAGTAAGGGCTAAGAAGGACGGCTTAGATTATACTAATTAGAATAATAGCTACGCTCTAATTATTAAGACGGCTCTTCTCTTTTCTTTTTAAACTCTATTTAGAGTAAATAAACTAATATAAGATTATTAAAATTATAAATAAAATTAATAAACTATACTTTTAATAACCTCGGACTATAAATATAAATAATTAATATATTATTTTTATTATTATTAGCGTCCTTTAGGACGTTTAATTATATAAACTTAACCCTTTTATTTTAAATAGACCGTTTACTAAACTAGCTTTTATAGTTTATTAAGATTTATAAGCTATAGAGTTATTTAATAATAAAAAAGCTACTTTTTTTAATAAATCTATTTACTAATTTAATTAAAAAAAACTAGTTATAGCTTAGGTTAGGATAAATATTTTAATTAATACTTTCTTAAATACTATTATTACTTAGATCTAAATAACTACGCTTTAAACTACGGGCCCTACGATTCTTTAGCTTAATTTAATAAAAAATATTAGTTTTTATAAAATACTATTTCCTAATTAAAAAGGGACTATAGTTTTTAAAAGCGATAATATTATAAACTTTTGAAAAAAGTTCGAGGACTAGTATAAGATCGGTAGGGTCCTAGACTAATTTAAAAATAAACTTATTACGTATATTATAAAAAGAGATTATTAAACTCTAGTTAAGGACGTAATTAGAGGACTACCCTAGGCCTAAGCTAAGGATTTTTTTTTTAAAAAAGTACGGAAAATAGGATATTAATTACTTTTTAAATAAAAAAGAGTAAATTAAAAGAGTTACTAAAGGACTACCTATTTTATTTTTTAACTTAAACTCTACTTAAGTACTATTTACTAAAATTAATAATATAATTACCTTTATTAAATAATAAGACCTCTATATTATAACTAATAAGAGCTTAATTAAGGCCGTATATAAGTAGTTTAATATTAATATTATAAAAGAAGTAATAGAGGAAATTAGGGTTATTTTAAATAGCTTTATTAAATTAATAAAATACGCGAGATTTAAAATAAGACTTTTTAATATAATTATATATAAAAAGGAATATAGCTTACTCTTTATAAATAATTAAAATTAACTTAAAACCTTACTACGACCCCCTATTCTTTAAGTATATAGTAATATTTAGTACTAATATCCGAACTATTAATAATATTATTAATTAATAATAGAGGCCTAGGTTACTTAAGTAGTTATTAATAATACTACTAATTCTAACCTAGTTAACAAAATAAGTAAGCTAAAGATTTATTAAAATAGTATTTATTCTCGAGGTTTTACTTATATATTTAATATAAGCGTTACATATCTTAATCGGCCCCCGATTATAGGACCTAGAGATCGCTATTAGTATTACTAAAGTTAATATTACTAAAGTTAATATTACTAAATTATTAAGGATTACGATTAGTATATTCTTAATAAGGACGCTTATTTTATTATTTTAGCTTAGGGAGCTTAGTACTATAGAAAATATAATAATTATAAACTTATAAATAATATCCCCTTTATTATAATTAAAAATAAAAAAAAGTATATAATTACTAATTACGTTACCCTTTTTTTTTATATAGTAAATATATTAACTAAGGAAGATACTAAGCTTGTAGCTAAGTAAATTCTAAATTATTAAATTAGACTACCCTAGTAAACTATATTTATATTTCCCTTAGTTAATCTTATAAGTATAGTTAAATATGTTTACGTAATATAACCTAATTTAAGTTATTATAACTAAGCGGACGTTTATACCGTCCGTAGGGGAAGACTACTTAAAAACCGTACCTCGGTAACTAAGTTATATTTTAAAAAAATATATAAAATCGATAGCCTAAACTAGCTTTTATAACTTAAAAAAAGACGGTTTTTTTTTCTAATTAAAAAAGAGAAATTATAAAAATCGATAATAACGACGAGGTTTTTAAAATAATAAAGAACGTAATTTTTATATTTATTTCTAAGCCCTAGCTTATTAAAATCCTAATTAGTATTCTTAATATTAGTACTTAAGGAACTTAAGAGCCTCTTTTTTATAAAACTTAAAAAATAATAATTATAAATTAGACCTACGACTTTAACCTTAGGATTAAAATTAAAAAGCTAATAAAAAAGAGGCTCGAGGCCCCGATCTCGCTTTTTATAAACCTCTTATAAAAAATTATATTAAAATATATTATAATAATAGTAACTTTAATATATAATTAAAAATACTTTAATATTAATAAAATCTTATTAAAAGCTCCGAAGTCCTTAGCTAACTTAGTAAAAAACGAGTAATAATAAAAAAATATTAAAGATCTTTTTAATAAGTATAATAAGAACCTCCTTTTAAAACTAAGTTATATAATTAAAATTAATAAAGTTAGAGGCGCTAACCCGACTTTTAAACTCTTAATTTCTATAATTTTGAACGCTTATTTATAGTTAGAAATCTAAATATTTAGTATAAATTAGAATAATAAAGGTTTAATAATCGTTATTATTTTAAATACTAGAGCGTAAGTTAATATCTTTTTAAATAATATATTAAAAGGCTAGTATTTTTTATATAGTAACGAAGCTTTAAATATAGACGTTTAAGTACGATCTAACTAGCTAGATAACTTTTAATAGTTTCTATTTTATAGATATATAAATTAGTAAGTTTAAAATAACTACTTATTTTTTTATTAAGGATGAGTAAAAAACCTCTAATCTATTATTACTAGGTTTTTTATTTATATAAAATACTAAGCTATTTTTTAAATATAATAAGTTAATAATTATAATTTTAATTTATATTAAAAACGCGAGGCTAAGGATCCTTATAAGGATAATTAGGACGAACGGTTTTTAAGACGTAAAAGATATCTTACCCTAGCTTAAGTAATATATAAAAAAAGTTTTCGGATTAGAAAACTAAATACTAATAATATAACTAAGAATATTACTAGTTTTAATAACCCCTACTTAGAATCTAAATTAAAAAAAAAACGAGCGTATTATAGCGGTCTTAGATTAAAACTAAGCTAACTAAATTATAATTATAGTCGTATTTTATATAATTTAGCCTTAGATTATATAAATTAAGAGAATAATAGTGACCGCTTAGGGTAAGGCTAGAGATAGACCGAACGGATTAGCTAATTAAAATAATTTATATTTTTTAATAAGAACACTTACTTCTTAATAAGAGGAGTTATATATTAAATAATAAATTATAAAGTTAGAATAAAAAGCGTTAAAATAATATAAAACGGCTAAAAAAGCCTTTTATAAGATTCCTTATACTATTAAAGTTAATATAATATATATAAAAAAAGACTAAAAGGTCTAGCTAGTTAATAACGCGCTCTCTAATAGATCGATACTTAATAATAATCCTTATTAAAAGCTTAAAAAACTTAAGAAAGTTAAAAATAAGCTATAAGACTAATTAGGCTCTTATAAAGATATTATTATACTTAAGTTCTTAAATATAAAACTAAGCTCTAAAATACGACTAACTCTAAGCTATTTTTAAAAATTATAACTATTTCTTATTTTATAAATAAAACCTCTTTAGGTAAATACTCTTTAATCAAAAAAAAGCGCTAGTATAGGAATTTTTTAAATATAACTATCTCGACCCTATAGTTACGCTATTATAATTAATTAAAACTATACTTTATAAGGCTTAGTAAATAAAAAATATCCTAATCCTAAAGGCTCTATTACTAAAAGCTTTTAAAATAATCTAAAAACGTATTACCTAGGATATTATTAAAAAAGGCTATATTACGTATTAAAACCCCTAGTTCTTAATAATAAAAAAAATAATAGTCTTTAGTTAATTAACTTAGTAACTAAGGTTAACGCCGTTACTCTTTAAAACGCTTAATAATTACTTAACACTAACGAGTTTTTAAAAGAATTTATTATAAATTAACTTATTTTTTTTTAAATTTCTTTTTTAACTACGATTAGATCTTTTTAAATAAAAAGAGCTACGATCTAACGACCTTTTTAACTCTATTTAGGTTATATAAATACTATACCCTCTTAATAAGAGCGATAAATTTAGTAACTTAATTTTATTAAATTATAACCCGCATTCTTTATAACTTAATTCTAAAATACTATAGCGTTTTTATTAATAATATTATAATTAAAGGCCTATAATCTTATTATAATAATAAGTACTTAATTAACTATCCTAGGATTTAGTAATTCGTTTATAAATACTTTTAGAATATTAATTAAGTCTTAGTTAATATCGAGCTAGTTAGTTATACTATTTCCGGAGTAAAGTCGTAATAATACTAGCTATCCGTAGTTATTATAGGCTATTTTTATAATATAAAAGGGAGACGGCCTAATTAAGCTAAAGTCCTTAAGATTTTTAAATAAATAAAATACTTAAACGTCTTAGAAATTAGATCGTTTTTTAGTATTATTACTTTTTATTACTACTAAATTAAGCAATTTTTTTTTATAATAGCCCCGTTATACTCCCTACTTAATAAGAACTAATTTTTTAAATAAGGAGTGCTATAAATTGAGGTTATAAAAATACTTAAAAAGGCGATTACTATAGCCCCTATTCTAGTTTTACTAAATTATAATATTAAAACTAGATAGATTATTTTTATAATAAACGTTAATATTAAAGGATAGGGTAGTATACTTAGTTAGATCGTTAATAATAAGTATATTATTACTTAATACGAGAGCGGGATATAGTACGGGCTAAAGCTTAATTATAATTTTAAAAAGCTTAAAATACGAGGTATTTTAATAAGCTTAAAACGTCTTCGTAATTATTTATTTAGGATTAACTTTTTATTAAAAACTAATACCTAAGTCCTAATTACTTAGATTAATAATATAATAAATAACTTATTATTAATAATAATAATACGCTAGCTTTTTTAAATTAGACTTTTTAATTTTAAAATTAAGTATATTAATACGAAAAAGAATATTATAGCAGATAGCTTTTTAAGAAAACCCCTTAGCTAATCTAACTTAGTTAAAATAAAGCTTAACAAAGATATTAAGGACTTTATTAATATATAAGTCCTACGAATACGAGTTATAAAGAACTTTTTTATTATAATATATAATCGTAATAACGCTACTATTAATTAGATATAAGAAATAAATATTCTAGTTAATATACTAATACCGAACGAATAATAGTTAGATCTCTTAAAATAAATTACTTATTTCTTTTTTATTTTAAAAAGGCTAGCCGGTATACCCTTTAATTAGTTTAAACGTTTTAAGTAAATAGTAATACGATTTATTATATAAGATAAATTTTTATTTTAATAAAGGATAAAGACTTATCCTTAACTTATTTAAGTAATTAATAATAAGCGCCGTTAAGTAAACTTAATTAATAAAATATATAATAAGTCTAGGTATAGGGGACGAGAGGTTATATATTTTTATTTTATAAAACGATATTACTAATTAAAAATATACGCTTAGACCTAGGAGCTAATTATAATTTATAAAGCTTATTAAAAAGCTAGATTATAACGCTTTAATAATCCCTATATATTTACGGTTCCGATTTACGAACCTTTTTTTAGGGTTTATTTAAACGTTTAGTATATAAATAAATAAAAGGTTATTAAGGCGCGTTATAAGTTTATAAAATACTTAGAAGCGCGGATTATAACGAACGCTATGTTAAAAAATATTATAAAGTTTATTTAAAAAGATATTATTTATTACTATAGGATTTATAGTACTCTAGTTATTAATAAGAGATAAGAGAATATAAGTACTATAACGTAGTTTAATTAATAATATAGTACTTAGTAAAAGGTTATATTAGCTTATAAGCCTCGTACTAACGGGCTCTTTAAAAAGGGTTACTAATTTATTACGTATATACTTCGTATTTAATTAGATTAAAAAAAGAAAAATATTAGACCTATACTTACTATAGCCCTTTTTATAAATAAGATAATTATTAAAATATTATTAAGTTATAGACCGTTCTATTTTATTTATAATTATTATATAACGACCCCGATTAAAAAAAGAACGGCGACTTAGAGAGTACTTAATTAAAAAAATATATATACGATAGATTAAGAAGTTTAAACCTAATTACGAGCTTTTACCTCTTTAATAAACAACTAGGAAGCTATAGCTAATAAAATTACTTAATACCGAGCTTAAACTTATAACTAGTTTAATTCTTTATACTCTCTTTAATTAATAAAGTTATAAATTAGCAATTTAGTTCTTATTTTTAATATTTAATAAAAGATTAATATATTAATTCCTAAAAAGCTCGATTATTATTAATAAGGACCTTTTTATATTTACTTAATTATTTTAAATAAATTATTATATTAATTAGAAACGCTTATTAATAAACTAATTATAAAGATTATTTATATTAGTAATTAACTTAAAAAGTGCTTAAAGTTTTTAAAAAGCTTCTACTTATTACTTAATAAGTCTAATTTTTATAATAACTTTATTTCTAACTTAGCTAACTTTTTATCCTTATAAAATAATATAATTAACGCTACGATTTTACTTCTTAATTATTATAATAATATAATAAACTCTAGGAATAAAAATACTTAACTACTTACTAAATAAACCTAATTATAAATAAAAGCTTTTTAAAAAAGGTAAATTACCCCTTATTACTATCGATCCTTAGTATAAGCTACGAGTTTTTATTTATTAAATATTATTTTATAAAGATATTACTAAATCTTATTAATTCTTTAGTTATCTCTTTACTTAGATCCGGAATAAAAATATAAAAGGACGATAAAAAGAAAAGAATTATTTTTTAATTATTATAATTAAAAACCCGACGACCTTACTTATTAACTATATAATCGTATTAAAAAACCCTACCCCTTTTTTTTAAATATTTAAGCCTAGTTCCCTATTTAATTAAGCCCGTTTAGTATTTAGTTTAGCTTATATAACCTCTTACTCTACTTATTTTATTTTAATATATTAATAACCTTTATAAATTACGAATATATAGTTTTTAATAAGGTATATTAGAGGGGTGTCCTTAAGAATAGAATCGTACTTATTCTCCTCGGTCTTAGTAATATTAATTTAGTTAAAAACTATATAAACTAAAGTCTTAACTTTCTTAATATTAATTAGAATTAGAAACGCTATTTTATTACTACTTATTATATAATAATAATAATAGCTTTATTTAGAGTTAGCTCCGGACTAATTAATAGCCTACTAGTCGTTACTCTTTTTAAAATAGTATTTTTTATTTTTAGAATATATATAATTATTATATTAATCGTTAAAATAATCTAAAAGAAAAATATATTCGAAATAGGGGACTATTTTTTTAACTAGCTCTTTAGTATTAAAACCGATATATTTTTAAAAGGACTATGTATAATAGTTATAAAATATAGTATTCTAAACGCTATAAGCTTAAATAAGTAAAAAATTAATAATAGGCGTTCGTTTACTTAATTACTAAAATAGAGGGCTAAAGTAACTAGCGTAATTATAACTAATCAAAACCTAATAGTTTTACGAAAATAATCCGCTTATAATACCTAGATTATAAACGTACTTTTTAACGACGTTCTAATTCGTAATTAATTATTAAAATTTCTAAGCTATTTCTTTTTTAATATACTTATTAACCTAAGGATTTACGATATAAAATTTAGTATAAAGCTCTCTAACTAATTTAAAAAGAGTTAACTAACTAGTAGTTTTAAGGATTTAAAAAAGAGGAATATTAAATTAGGACGAGGATTAAAAAAATTAAATAGAGTAGCGCTTATTATAATTTATTTTTTACTAACCTCTCGGAACTTATAGCCCTAAGTTTTTTAAAAATAAACCTTTTTAAGAGCGGAAGAGGAATATTACTAAGGCCGGACGTTATAATAAGTAATTTTAATAATTTAATATACGTTATTAATAGCCGAAGTATTAAATATAATAAGTAAGTAAATTATATTATTAAAAAAAAAAGACTAAGTAAAAAAGGATAATTATAATTAAAAAGTTATTATTTAAAAAAAGAAATAAAAAAGAATAGAAGAATCGAGGGAGGGCCTCTATATACCCCCCCCCCCCCCCCCTTAGACCTAGGGTATTAAAAAGGAAAGTACTATAAGCCTCTCGGCTAATTAACGCTAAATTATAGCTACTATATATAAAAAAAAAAGAATAAATTATAGGATCGGGGCCTTTTTATTATTTATAATATAGCGCTTTTTTTTTAATTAGTAAAAGCTACCCTCGTAATTAGTATAAAAAAATAGTTTCTTACTTAGCTACTTAACTTTTTCTTCTTCCCTCTTTAACTACTTCTTTATAACTACTACTAATTAAACCTCTTCTAATTTTTACTTTTTAATTTATTATATAAATACTAACCTAGCTATTTATAATAGCTTTTTTACTTCTTATCTCCCTTTTTAAACTAAATAATAAAAAGAATATAGTACGAATTTAGGGCCCGATTATAATAAAGAATTTTAAAAATAATACTAAATACTAATTAAAAAGGTAGAATTTAAATAGATATATTATTTTTAATAAAACTAACCTTAGGACTATAACAAATACTAAGAACTCCTAGTTTATTAATTTTAATACGAATTATTAATATAAAGCGTATACTAACTATTACCCGAACCTAATACCTAAACGAACTAGTTTTTCTTAAATAATCCTAACCCCTCGTAAATTCGACTTTTTTAATTAGCTTAGTATAGGGGACGTACTTCCCTTTTTTAATTAGTACCCCGAGGCTTTTAAAGGTCTAAAAAACTAAAAGACTTAGATAAGTTAAACCTATTATAAAATAATAAAAATCCTAATTAATTACTATAATTTTTAAAAACGCTTATTATATAAAAATTAGATTTAAAAATACGAGATTAGATTTATAATAGAGGTTATAAGACAAGACCTCGCTTTAGTACGTAATATAGTTATAATTAAAAAGGGATAAGAGAGTATTTTTAAACTAAATAAGACCCCTATTTTAAACCCTTAAACTTAAAAAACTATATAAAAAATTAGGACTTTAGTATACTTAGTAATCTTTTTTTTTTATATTAACGATCCGGGCTATATTATAAAAATAATTATTAACTAGCGGGATAGTATAGTTTATTAGTACGATTTAAAATAGGTTCTTAAGTATTTAGAGAGGATATTCGTTAATAATATTTAAGTACTAAAAGCTTTTTATAACTAGATCGATACGCTTTTTTATATTTAATAACTAATTAATATAAGCGCTTACGTAGTCCTTATAATATAATAACTAAGTAAATAAGAATATAATTTATATATACTTAAATAGTTTCGTAATACGGTCTAATACGGTTAGCTTAACTTAATTTATAACGCGTATTAAATAACTTATAAATACTTTAGACTATTTAATAATAAGCTTTATATAGCTTAGATTTAATAAATTAATTATAAGTTCTAATATAACGGTTATTACTTTTTTAATATAATAAAACCTTTTTTAAAAAGGTTTTTTAAAAAAGTAATATATAATTAGGATTTTAAAAAAAGCTTTATACTAACTTAAATAACTCTAACTACGCTATAACTAACGCCCCTAAGGTACTAACTTTTTAAAAATCTAGTTTTTACCTACTTAGCCTTAGATTTACTAACTAGGATCTAAGAATTTATAACCTATGTAATTATAATTATTATACTCTTATTAATCTTATATATTTTAAAAAAACGAATAAAATAATTAAAAGTTTTAAATAAGAACTTATTATTTTTAAAAAGTTATTTTTACTATTTTAATTTTTAAAAATACTAAAAAATATTTAAAAATCCGTAATAAGTAGCGACCCTAATTAAACTTTATAAGTAATTAAACTAATAAAAGTTATTAATTAGTGTTTAAATACTATTATTAATAATTAACTTATATACTTAATTAATACCCCTAAGACTTATTAAGTTATAAAGTCTTTATTAAATATATTACTATTTAAGTTATTATTATACTTTAGCCTAGCTCTTAATAAAGCTAATCTAAGTAACTAAGGAGGTAGTCTTTTAAATACTCTAATTAGGGGCGGGGATAGCCCTATTATAAAAACTCTAATTAAAATACTAAGGGTTTAATTAAAATAAAAAGTTATTAAGTATACGCTTTTTAAATACGATTAGGCTATATAAAAAAATAGCAAACGTTAGTATTAAAAACTAACTAAGTTTTATTAAGATCTCTTATAGTATTATAATATATATAAAAATAAAACTAATATTAATAAAAATACGAGGGAATAATAAGTTAATTAATATAATAACTTAATTATAAAAGCTATATATATAACTCTAGCTTATACTCTTTAAATACTATTATTAATAAAAAAAACTAAAGAGAATTAGGCTAATAAAAGTTAAGATCAGGAGATTATTAAGGAGGAATAAGATAAGAACTAAATAAAATTAGTAAAGAAAGTAATAAAAATAGAGGAAGTAAAAAAAGTAATTATAAAGAGGAAAAGTAAATAGAGGGCTTAATATAATTAACTATATATAGTAATTAGGACTAATCTAAAATAATCTTTTTTTATAAAAAATTAAAAAAAAAATTAGGGAATAATTAGAATAGAGTAGGATAATTAGTCCTAGTAGTTCTTTTTTAAAACTAATTAAGTATAAGGATTTATAGAAAAACTAATTAAAAAATATATAAAAAAAGGGCCTTAATTAAAAAGAGGAGCTTAGTAGCGCGGATTTTTATTTTAAGAATATATATACTTTTTTAAAATCGAACTAGAGCCTTTTAAATAATTTATTTTTAAGTATAATAATATAAGATAATTAGGAACTCTACCCTTTTAATCCGGTTAATACTACCCTCTTCTCTCGGTTATAACTCCGTTAATTAAGGCTATATTAACCCGATTAAAAGAGGCATCTTATATTACTTTTATAAGTATTAGTAGTTTTTTTAAAGCACCGCACCGCGAGAGTCCCTCATACCCTATACCTTTTTACTATAATTAAAAAGTCGAGTACGGCGATCTTTTTATTAATTTCTAAAATATTATACGATTTAGTTTAAAAATAAATAAATTACTACTTTTTATATTAGCGTTATAAGTTAACTCCGGTCTTTGCTTTATTAAGGGTTTATTAATATTTATCTCGAACCGTATTCTTAATTACTACTTTAGAGGGCTGAAGTTCCTATTTTAATTATTTAATAAGTTATTATATACTAAACGTAGAGCCGTCCTTAGTAGCTTTTTAAAATATATATTTATAAAAAATAGTATTAACTAATTTATTAATTACTAAGCGAGGAGTTTAATATATATATTAATTATATTACGTTCCTAAGCTTTAAATTATTCGTATTTAGTATCGAGCTCCTATTGTTTTTAAATACTCTCGAGCGTATAAATCCTTTTTATAAGTATAATATAAGGATAGATTTGTTTATATAAAGTAAGTAATAAAGCTAGTTTTATAAAAAGAAACCCAGCTTAGTCCTATAAATTATTTATATTTAAAAAAGTTAAAGGAGTTATATTAGAAATTAGGTTTAGAAGCTATTAATAAAGGATTTCTTAGTTTTTTTAGTCGTAATCGAACGTTTTATAACGTATTTAATAAGTATATAGCTCTTTTTTATTATAAGTTAAGATTAATTATCTGAATTTAGAGAGTAAAGTAAGTATTATAAAAGGGTTAAAGAGTACGTTAGAGTTTAAAAAGCGTTTAAGTTAACGTATTTTTAAACTCTTATACCCTCGCTTATAATATAAAAAGTATTAAACTATTTAATCTAATTATTATAGCTAGTTAACTTAGCTTAGGCTAAAATAAGTATAAGTATATTAGTTATTTTAAAAAGATTATAAGGATTGTATTAATAAGTATATTATTATAATATAGGGTCTTAACTAAGAGCTAGGCTTATAATTATTACGAGTTATAATATATAATAATAATTATATAGAGTATAGTAAAAGTAGCTTAATTATTAAAGTAGAAATATATAAAAAGAAAAGGTCTATATACACGATATCTAAGATAGATACGTGATTTAGTACGTGACGGGCACTTCGTGAGATGCGGATTATGTGACAGACCATTACGCCACACGCCTCGATAACTCTACACGAGACTCGAATTCGTTATACAATGTTCAAGAATTCGGAGGTCCTAAGGGCCAGAGAGGAACAAGAAGAAGATAGGAAGAGGTTGAAAGAGGAAGTGAACCTTCGCGGCAAGCAGGGACAGGACACGACCAAGGGCGAACAAGTGTGGTACTCTCGCCGCGTCGACGACGGGTGTCTTTTACATTGGGCCATCATCACGCACGGCCAGAAATACGAGCTCCGCCTACCGAATGGCAGTGTTCCGAAGCCGAAGGACAAGGTGCCAGAGAGCGAAAAGACCAGTTCTTTCGAGCCTGGTCGGGTGTATGAAGCGAGGGTGGCTGCATGGTCCTTGAAGGAAGAGACGAATAAGCTCAGAGCACTTCAGCTTTCGACACCGTCCAAGGGCTATCACACCCGTGACTACACAGTTTGTCAGATCGGCTGGACGACTTTGACGAAAGACGAAGTCAACACCGAATGGGCTGCCGCACGCTCATCCGTTCCCGCTGAAGATCTGGGATACGACGACTGCCGGGAGCTGCTCAAGAGGTTCGGCAGCATCATCAAGACGCCTGAAGGATGTGCACTAGACTATGACTGGTTCAAGGAAAGTCTTGAGACGCCAACTCATAGACTTACCGAGATTACTCCGGACAAGGCCGTGAAGGGGTTCCAGAATTCGATGCAGAACGGGCTATGGGGTGTCGCTGCCACGGGAGCGGGAGCCGGAATCGTGTATGGCGCGTATGAGGCTGGAAAACAGATGGATCCTTTGAGGAGTGGTGCCAATGTGGGCGGCAGTCTGGGTCAAGATTGTTGTTGCGCTGGTTGCTACTGCTGTACTTGCGTGGCAAGTGATGGATCTTTCTGGGAATCTTGCACTTGGCTGCCGTGTTTGGCCCTGAGCGGTGGCTGCACCTGTTGATAGTCGGATTTGTTCGATAGAGGTCGCTTTCTGCATAGAGTACATAGCAAACGTAGCGTTCCTTCTAGCGGTTGTGAATTTAATACCAACTACCTAGTCACTTATTCTAATTCTTCCATACTGAGTGTTATCAAAATTCCCAATGAAGTGTCAGGATGATTGGGAATTTGAGCACGTAGATTTAGCACGGAGTGTACACGGTCGCCAGAGTGGGAGGTTGTGTTTTCTAATATTATGAGTCTATGTGACAATGACCTTCTTCATTAAGGTGCCAAGTAGATCGACGATCTCTGATGCTGGGGGCTCTCTCTCTCTCTCTCTCTCTCGCCGACTGTTACACCGGAAATCTAGAAGGGAATCTTGAAGCCTGAGTGACGAAGGTTTTGGAAAACACCTGTAGGATCGTACTTGGTAGAAGCGGCCCTCAGCCTCTCGATGGAAGCCTCACCGTACGACGAGATAACATCTTGTACCTTGTGGGCATAGTTGAGGAAGATCCAACCCCAGTTCAAGTCCAAAGACGCAGCATAAGCCTCGACGTCCTCTGTGTAAGCCTGGATGTACGGGAAGGAAATGGTCTCATTCTCAGCTCCGTTGACGGCGAAGGTAATGAGGAACATGATGCCGTTGCCTCTGGTGATGTAGTGGTCCAGCCCCATGCTGTTCCCACCCATGGCGATGCCCTTGTCGACGATGGACTTGGTGATGGGCTGGAACATGCAGAGGGTGTTGAAGCCTGAGTCAGCACCGACGGCCTTCTCGAGATCCGCGTTCAGGGCGTAGAACTTCTCGACGGCGTAGTTCATGATCCGAGCATCGTTGTCGAATGCGAGCGTGAACCAGGCGTTGCGGAAGCCGGCGGGCTGACCGGAACCGAGTTCGTTTGCGACGATGGAGATTAAGTCGACCTTGGTAGTGTCCTGGGTAATGTTGCCAGCGGCATAGTAAGCGTCAAAGGCAGGGGGCGCAACCTCGGCCAAGGTATTCTCGATAGCGGCGTTGAGGATCATACCGCCGAGCTGGGGGAGGTACGCCCAGTAGACGATGGAAGAGCTGTTCTCGTCCTTGTGGACATTCTCCGTGAATTCAACGAGGGCATCGATGACTTTGGGCCCGGACTCCAAGTCGTAGATGAGGTTGCCTCCCCAGACTACCGGCTTTGTTGGGTCGGGAAAGTCAATTGCGTACATATCGAAGCGGGTGACAAGACCAAGGTTGGCGCCGGTTCCTTTGAGGCCTTGCCACAGATCAGGGTTGGAAGTGGCATTGGCATTAACGATGGATCCATCAGCAAGAACCACCTCAAAGTTGGCAACTTGGTCACATGCGAAACCATGAGACGCCGAGTGGAAAGAGTTGCCGCCGCCGAGAATGAAGCCTCCAGTTCCGACGGTGCCAGCACGGCCACCTGTGACGACAACTCCATACGGGGCAAGGGTGTCGTAGACAGTCTGCCAGTGACCGCCGGGTCCAATGGAGGCGATCTTGGTGTCTGGGTTGTAGGTGGTGCTGTTGAGGAAGCCAAAGTCAATGGTGACACCATCGTTGACACTGTTGGATCCAGCGAAAGAGCCATGGCCACCGCCGCGAACGCCGAATGTGCAGTTAGACGCAGCGAGGGTGGTGATGATGGCCGAGACATCCTCGGCTGTTGAGGGCTGTGCGACACACCAAGGGTCCAGGGCAGCGGTGATGGACCAGTACGAGTCCATACGTTCCACATACTCGGTGGAGTTGGGGAAGTAGATCTTGCCAGCGAGTCCTGGGGCCTTGTTCAATTTCAAGCACTGGTCAAAGTCAGTAACATGTTTGAATCTTTACGACGGAGGTGTGTCTGTAGCTACGGGAACTCACGCATGCCGTTGACTGTGAGTAGCAAGTCGCAGCAGACGCGATTTCGAACAAAGCTGCTGCAGTGCTCATTGCCATGATGGTAGACTTCATCATGGAGGCTGAAAAGAATTGAAATGCGACGGTCAGTTGATAGGACGGACGGGGAGAATTCTGGTGGCAAGGCCGACACCAGAGCCAAGGAGCGACTTGTGAAAAAAGACCAACGGGAGTGGGTTGCACTGACAGATGTGAACACGAAGGCAGACTTTCTGTGATAAGCCGTCAGCTTGTCCTTATATTACCCTGTGCTGAAGCAACCTCGGAGCTGCAATCCAGCACGGTGGACCGCAAGAAGCCCGAAATGGAATATTGGTCCATGAAAGGGCCTGGATAAACGAAGGACTGAGATGAAGGTGGGACAATACTGCCGTGATGCAGTAGTGTAGAACAAGACAGTCCCTCATCACGGCTTGCACCGTCCAGTTGTCATCGATGTGATGTTTATCGGTCCAGTCTTCAGTTCTGGCAAGGGTGGGTAGCATCCATTGCATGTGGCTAAGTTTGCTGCAATCCTTGCGTTGGAGACTTGGCGAACATGCTTCTTTCCCCCGTCTGGCAGCACAGAATATCGTTGGTGCGATTTCAACCCCTGTTGCTCTCTTCCCTCTTCCCATCCTATGTTTTTCCACAACGTTGCTCGATGTTGTTGGAAGTAACCGAATACCATCCTAGTCACCGAAGCTCCGTCGTCCCACCCAAGATCCTGGGCCTTGCTGTCGGGGAAGAAATTGACTTGCTACCGGGCACTGGGGTTCGATTCCGTGCCCTTCGCGTAAGCCCATCCTTCTGGAAACCCTGACAACTTACAGGCATTACGCCGACAACAACGAGCAACCAACACCGCCTCGGCCAAGGCCAGATGAAAATGCTTACTGACCCACGCTTCGACGAACTGAGCCGATCACGGGGGGCCATGCCGCATCGAACGATTTAGCCCCGCCATCATCCGGGGTAGCTCATCGACGGTACGGGTGCTATCAGATACAGCGCCACAATGCAAGGTGATGAAGGTATGCTAGGACAAAGTCTGATCGGCGTTGTCCATTTGGAAGGCTGAAGCTACCTCTTTCTCCGGAATTATCAGCATCTTATACCTCTTCATCCAAGCGACCTTGCAAAAGAGGCATCGATCGAACTTGCCATTGCTACAACTTCCTTTCACATAGTGGCACGGAAAGCGGTCGGACCGGAGATCAAGACCCGACAAGTGGCAAGTGAGAACGAATGCTGTAAATAACTCCCAAGACATTTTAAATTGAGATGTAGCCTCTTGCAGCCAACAACTGCAGGCACGAGACGCATTCATGCGAGTGTATTTGAGCCTCGAGATAGGTAACCGAACGACCTGGTCGTCGGTTCCGCCACGCGGTTCCTGAATTCTCTCGTGCATTTCGCCGAAAGAGAGGACGAAGAATTTGTCTCAACTCCACAAGACCCTAGTTCCAACACAATTCATCCCTGTGACCGGGTTTGTTGAGCGACAGGTAAAAGTGGAAACATCGACAATTTCGTGCTGTTCTTCGGGCCAAAATGCCGGATGAAGTGATATCGCGCAGAATTATCTTGGCCAACCGCTAGTCAAGGATATTACGGCGTTGGTTCCAACAGAAATTTGTGACTGCAGGACGGTGGAACAAGAACAGGGCCTTTTGCATCAGGAAGCACGGGGGGCCGAGGATGTGGACTCCCTTCTTCCGCTCTTCAAAGCTCAGGTTTAATATAAACGTGAACATGCTTGCGAATCACACTCTAGATACGATATGCGAAGAGTGTCGGTGTCAAGGAGTCGAGAGTGATACATGCTAAAACTAATACTTCCACGGTTGCTCTCGTATCGTTTGGTACATAACGACCATGGCGTCCGAAAATACCTTTCGCCCGAAGGATGTAATCTCCTTTAAGCCACCGGGCGCCCCCATACTTATGATACTGTGTTCCTGCCACTTGATCGACTTTGTTGAGTGACACATTTCACCGCAAGCATCAGCACGGAATCAGCAACTTGGCCATCCGACTTGTAGTATCCAAGCCATGCCAGTGGTGAAGGGCGTTGTCACTGTTCTTCCGCCTCCTGAAGGCTATGTGGTCAATTTCGATAACCCACAGCGGCAGGCTGTACCCGAAGCTTACTATGTAGCTGGATTTGGTACACTTCTCAGTGTTTTGCTCATGGCGCAAAGGCTGTACACGAAAGCCTTCTTGATCGGTCGATTGCAGTGGGACGATGGTAAGAATACCCAACAAACAGCACCATGAGATTCCTTTCCTACACTATCCTGTATCGTCACTACTTGACTTTCATCATATCTTAAGCAGCGACTCGGCAAGCTGCGTGGACTAACGCTTGGTCTTGGCAGTCTTTCTTCTTCTGGCTTGGGTAAGTCCCAGTATCTCGGACACCGGGTCGCGACTTGCAGCAACGTGCAGCCTCAAGCCCAGCCACACAACGCTTACAAGCTTGATCAACTTGTTGAGATCAGTCTCGCTGACTGTATTATAGTTCACCTCTATCGCTACCATTGGATTATGTGTTCGTGAGTGAAAATGCCAGGCTGAGATGGTCGGCTAGGTTGTTGCTGACAAGCCCTCGGTAGATATGTTTGCATATGGGTCTGGAGGTGTCCACGGATGGGAGATCTCTATCGAAAAGTACAACATATACATGATGGTAAGTGGGACCGGATCTCACTGTCTGTTCATTCCGTCTCTGGAGACTAGGATGTTCTTTTGCGAGCCCGGTGTACTAACGTAATCGTCAACGCAGGATGTTTTCCTCGCCGCCGCCATCTATACCCTCTGTGGAAGTTTCGCCAAAGTCTCCCTCTTGATATTTTACTTCCGACTATCACCTCAGAGATGGTTCAAACGAGCTGTGTGGATTTCTCTTGCGATCATTGCCGGTTACAGTATCGGCATCTTCTTTGCTCTGGTATTCGCCTGTGATCCAATCGCAATGAGCTGGGACGTTACCATCACGGAAGGCGCATGCATCAACCGACCATCACTATACATTGCGACTGCCGCGGCAAACATCATCTCGGACTTGATACTTTTCGCGCTTCCGATACCCATCGTTGTGAAGCTACAGATTCCGCGTAGGCAAAAAGTTGGGCTGTTCTTCATTTTCGCAGTTGGGTCACTGTAAGTTAGCATCGCCACTATTCTTCAAGATGATGGTACACGTAGCGAGACTCTGGCGAAGCTAACAAGACGTGTAGTACAGTCGTCACTTCGATCGTCCGCGTTTCTCTCCTTCCAGCCATGCTTACAAGCATGGACCAAAGCTGGGTCATCTCATGGGCCAGTTTGTGGATGTAAGTGAAGCTCAGCCTCCTTTGATCCTATCCCCAATATCCGTGGCTGTATTTTCTGAGAAATCGATCTTTCAGTATCGTTGAAGCGAACCTAGTCGTAATTTGCGCCTCTCTACCGACCTTACGCAAGTTTTTCCGACACGTCGCACCCAAGATCATCGGCGAAAGCACATATGGCAAGGGAACGAAGACTGTCGGTGGTACTGGGAGCAAGCCCATATCACGAATGACTATCGGTGGTACAAATGGGACGCGGAATAGAGCCGAGTATTCGCAATTTGATCGCGACAACAATGGCGAGGCATTTGTGATGGCCAGCATGGGGTCCAATAACCCAGTTACTATCGCGACTGGTCATAACGAGGGTGATCCGACAGAGGATGATTCATCAGAGAAAGCCATCATGCGAGGAAACAATATTGTCCAGACGAAGACAATCACGGTGGAGTACAGCACTAAACAATGAGACTTCGGATCACACCAACGCAATATAGATGATGGGCTACCAGTGTGCAAGTACGCATGATGTTAGCCACTTATCAAGGTACATGGGTGGAATGAAAGAAATTCCGAAGGCGTTATTGTGTAGTTATGTGAAGAAGTAACGCCATTTCTTCGACTTCAAGTCATCTTCACGCATGTCAGATTAAGATCCTCGGGAACTTTGACGCAACCAGCAAACCTCAACTGCGGAAGCAGAAAAGCGATCGACGTTGAAGACCCCCTTGCACATCCTGGTTCTCATCATAATGGCCAATGCGAAGTAAAGCCTTGGTGGCATCGCAGGGCGGATAGCCACCCGGCAGATCGTGCCGAAGACGCAAAACCAAGGAGCTCCGCTCTGGAAATTACAGTATACTAATACACAGGGGACCAGGCCTATGAGCCCACCGCGAGAACCAACAGCTGACCGCCAGGTTTTTCATATTAGCCAAGACAAAATCAATGAACAACCGGGATCCAGACTTATTCTATTTGTAATTGATATTGTCTAGATAGATCTTTCCCGCTCCTGCATTCTAAAGCCCACGTTGTTACTAGTTCTCTGCAAACCCCACGCTTACTACTCGGCCGTCCTGCAAGGTGACAATCTTGTCGATGCCACGGAGGGCCTGAGGACGGTGAACCACAGATATGATAGTATGATCAACGAACTCGCTCTCGATGATCCTAGCCATCATGTTTTCGGTTTCTTGATCGACGGCACTGGTAGCTTCATCAAGAACCAGGACCTTGCTAGAATTCTTCCTGACTATAGCCCGGGCTAGACACAATAGCTGCTTTTGGCCCTTGGACAGTGGTAGGTTGGAAACATCCGTGTCGAGACCACCACTCAAGGAGATGGCTGACCATAGTGAGACCGTAATCAGGGCATCTATGAGGTCAGCATCGGACGGCGCCTCGCCTGCGGTTGTGTCGTCGCTAAAGGGGAACAGATTCGTGCGCAGGCTGCCGGGCAAGAGGAGCGGCTCCTGCGGGATGGCGATGAGTGATCGGCGGAGCACATCGTTTGGAACACTGCCAATGTCAACACCATCGATGAGGATTTTCCCTGCATCGAGGCCAAGAAGTTTGAAGATAGAGAGAGTGAGGGTCGATTTGCCACTGCCTGTGCGCCCGCAGATGGCAACCTTCTCTCCTGGCTGGATAGAAAGCGAAACTCCCTTGAGTACCGGTCTCGTTTCCGCGGAGTAAGACGCCGTGATATTCTGTATCTCGACCTGGCCCTGTGCAGGCCATTGGCATGGGATATTGTCAAGCCCTTCAGCCGTTGGTTCGATTGGTGTTCGAGATACGAAGGTTCGCAAACGCGAGATTGCTCCCAGGGATGATTCGAGCTCTGTCCAAGAGGTAATCAGAGTTGTCAGAGATTGGTTGAAGTTGAGCACATTGTAGAGCGCAATGGCAATGGCTCCGGTGCTAGTCGCGTCCGGTATCATCATGGCCATTGAGACCAGCAATACTGCAATAGCACCGACAAGAATGTCGAGAACCAGAGTGAGCCAGCGCTGGATGCAAAACATCAGGTAGTACGGCCGTTGGGACTCATCCAAGAGTTCAAGTGAAGTTTCTCGGAAGGCAGTTTGCCAGCCGAAGGCGCGGATGGTTGACAGGCCATCGATGGTCTCGATCAACTTGGTCAGAAGAGGAGCCTGCGCCTGAAGATCGAGGAATCGCATCTGGCGAGAAGTTCTGAGGTAGAAAGCCTGTAGGCAGTAGAGAGCGAGCAAGGCGAACGGGATGACAGCTGCAAGATATTTGGCACCAATGACAATCGGGACAGCTTCTGCCAAGCAATCAAGCACAGCTGAGAGGGATTAGCTACGTAGTCTCGCTGATACCCGGGACAAGCCACTCACCGATTGAGGTCATGAACAACGCTGGAGGAAGATCTCGGTCAATGTGAGACAAGTCCTGACTGAACCTGTAGAACATGTTAGGCATCTACAGCTTTAGAGATGATTCTGATACGATTACCTATTGATCAAGTCGCCGGTGTCTGTTGACCCAAAGAACGACAACGGGGCCCTGTAAAGTAGTAAGCAACGATGTGCACCACAGTTTGGCAAAGTGTGACCCGCCTCATGACAGACTGGAGAAGTGTCCAGTGCAAGCTTTGAGAAGACTTAGGCACGATTAGAACAAACATGATCCTGTAGGCTTCTGTTAGCAGAGCCAGGATTATCAGTCGGCAGGAATATGCTTTGGCAATGTACCAGATATTGACGCCAATAACAAACAAGCCCACGACAGAAATCGCAGAGTAGACTCCGAAGTAGAAGCCTGTATCTGATGAACCGGTCCTTGCGTCCTCCTCCGTCCAGATCTTGAGCCAAATTTCTATCAGAGGTCAGAAACCATAGTCGATACAATTATTTGAAGGGAACATGAACTTACGAGGGAAGACTCGGAAGAAGCAGTCAAGAATCAAGGATATCGCACCGGCGGAGCCATACCACCAACCGATGGACTTCAGGTAGTACCAGTAGAGGGTAGTGTCACCCGCCTTTCTCAAGAGGTCCTGCTCTGATTTAGCCTCTACCCCTTTAGTTTGTGGTTGACTTTGCTGTCGAAATCCTGCGACTGAAATAGTCTCAGTGTCCCTTGAATCACTGGGCTGCGCATCCTCGAAAGAAAGGCTCTGAAGATAGGCGCTCTCCCGAATAGTGTCAAAATTGCCTTGGCTGGCAATACGTCCGTCATCGCCCAGGATGAGGATTTGATCCGCAAATTTGAGAAATCTCACTGCAGACAGTATGAGTACAAAGCCTATCTTGTGAAATCTTGCCGGGGATATATGAGTTTCCACTTACGTGAGTGTGTTGTTAGGATCACGGTTGCCCCATATTGGCGGACAAGTCCTCGTGGACTGAAAAGACAGTCCCAGATATGAGTCTGGGTTGCGTTGTCCAGCCCACTCAACGCATCATCAACAACTAGAACAGGCTTCCTAGAGAATACTGCTCGCGCCAGAGCCTGTCAAAGCCAGTGAGCGATTATGCACGATTGACAGCAAGATGAAGAATACTAACTTACAACCCGTTGCTTTTGACCTCCGCTCAGGGATTGGCCTTTGCTTCCAACCACTGTGTGATCTCCGTTTGCTAGCTGAGAGAAGTCGGGTACGAGAGCGCAAGCGTGCACCACCCTTTCGTACCAGTCCTCATCAGTCGGTGTCTCGCCGAGAATATTTTCCTTGACGGTTGCTGTCGTCAGCCAGGTTGTCTGAGCACAATACGCTACAGGACCATCAAGAGTCTTGACCGATCCGCTAGTCGGAAGTTCGCCGAGGAGTCCCCGAAGAAGGGTGGTCTTCCCCGAGCCAATTCTGCCAATCACGATAGTCATGGTGGAAGGGGCAATGTGGAGGTTGATATCGCGCAGAATGGGTTCCTCGTCAGCCTTGAGCCTGAACGAACCGTTTTGAACTGTCGCGATATCTCTCTGCTCGGAAGATGGCTCGGACGACGTTTTCGGCCGTATCGTACCCATCTATATGCCATGATCAGTTCCGGCATGCCCAAGGTCGTCAGAGTGGCTTGCAGCTTCAAGATAATCAGGATCTGTGACCGTTGATGGCCTACCCTGTTCAAGGAAGGCTTGAATCCTCTCAAAACTTCCCAATGATGCCACTAAGCTCGGTACCGAGGTGATGAGCTGCGCAAGAGGCCCAGCAATCAAGTCGATGATGGTCAGAGAAGTGAAGACAGTGGCGATAGAGAGTGACAACCCGGCGTTGATCTTCTGCGCAAGGATGGCAAGGCCAAAAGTGACAACGGGACCGATCATTGATGGGGCGTTGCCTGGATATCGAGGTGTCAGCTTGTGATATAAAAAGATTAAGAACCTCAAGATTACCGAGCATGTTCATATAAGTGATGAACCGGCGATACTGCTTTGCTCTGCGCAGCTCTGCCACTCTCAGGTCTTGAATCGCACGCTGAAGGAAGTCTACCATTCCCAGCATCTTCGTCTCCTTAATTGCACCAAGAACTTCCGAAGTGACTGTAATGCGCTTTTGGATTTCTTCGTTCCAAATCTTCGAGGCTCGAGGCATAAGTTTCGACAACCTCGCCATACCAATTGTGCAAGCTCAAGTCGATGTTAGATCAAAAGCATCATACTTCAGTTCGAAACAGTTGCTTACCGATAATGGTTACAGCCGGTCCAACGCTTCCAAGACCAAGCTGTCTTTGAAGTAGCCATATGGCAATGCCTATCTCGATGGGATTTGCCCACACCTCATGAATCGTTTCGAACGACCTGCAAATGGTTCTCACGTCGGTGCTGACCAAGGTCAATGGCGCAGACGGATTGCTGGCCTTCGCTGTGTCTAACTCGAGATTATTGGACATGATGAGGGAAACCAAAGATCCACGGATTATCGTGATATAACGGAAGAGCTTGTGCTGGTAGAAACCTGTCGACAACTAACACAAGACGAGCCGTATCAGCGGAGAGAACTACAACCGAGCAGCTTCACTGTAACCCACCGCATTGCCCAGGTAGACTAGGCCCGTCGCAGCTATCAAACCGTACCCAATAGATTTGGAATCAGATCCGCGGTCCCCATCGACGTATTTGATGATTCGGTTGATGAGAAACGGTTGCGAGAACTTAAATCCAATCAGGAAGAGTCTGGGTACCGCTGTTACCAAAAAAGCCATCTTCGTCGTGTTGAAGATCGAGCGTAATAGGGCCCGCTTCCCATACCCTCTTCGTTCATTCCACGCGGTGTTGAGGTTCTGGAGCAGGGGCTCGGACCGCATATCATCATCTATGTCGTAGAGTGTCGACGGAGATAAGGTGGCCTTGAATCCTTTCCCTAGCAGGCTGTTGAGCCACCAGAAGAAACCGCGGCCGATGATGCCGCTCGTGGCCTCGGGGCTCAAGTGGCGCAGAGCAGCGAGGAGGAATGTGCGTTTGCCTTGCACTTCGAGAAGAAACATCGTCAACTTCATTGCCAGCGCTGCGCAGGAGACGCTGGCCAAGTTGTGCAATCCGGGAAGCAGCCATAGTGTGCGGCATTGTACGGCGTCAAAGATGAGCGAGAACGCCAGGTAGACACAGATCGTGGTGGACGGTCGAATGGATCGGTGTCACGAGATATGGATGTGGTTAATGCTGCCCACATTGAGTGGGCCCGCTTTTTGTGACAGTTATAAGCCCAGCTCCTATCCGCTATGCTACAATGGTTAAAGTACCGCATTATCTATAGGTCGTATACCCCAAAAGCGAGAGGCGACCATTCGGGACTCCGTATAGGCGTGTTTTTTTGGCTAGTCTACTACCTACGGGGTTAAGGCGTAGTATAGACGCCTATTATACGGATAACGGCTCTAGGCGTCTAGGGGGTGTATCACGAGATATAGATGTGGTTAATGCTGCCCACATTGAGTGGGCTCGCTTTTTGTGACAATCGGAGATGTTCTGCGTGGCTGAGTAGAGTGAGGGCCAAGGCGTCTAGAACGCCGAGGACTGCGGCAGCGACAGAGACGCGGTTGGAGAGCGGTATTTGCGTCCATAGCGCGAGCAAGGCGATCTGAAGTCCGCCAAAGACGATGCAGGTGGCGATCTTGGCGACATTCAAGGGATGTCGTAGGACTTTACGGCGTTGATGAAGAAGCTGCTGTAGCCGGAAAGGGAGGGCCAGAAGCAATACTGCAGACGGACCAATGTTCATGATAGATTGCTCGAAGAGTAGGGTGAAGTCAAATCTATCGCTGCATACGGTTGCATCGGGGCCAAAAGACCCCTCGCATTCGGCGATGGTCGTGAAGTTGTCCATAGCGGCTGCGACGATTGATGAAGTTACAAGTCGACGGTTTAGGAACCTCTTGTTGGACGAACTCGACTAGTGTTTTACTATGCGGTGCTGCCAATCAAGCCAAGGATCCCTTGATGCGCCTAGGCGGCAAGTTTGGGGTGCTATCGTAACTTCACACGGAGTCAGGGTTCATTCTGCTTCAGGACGCGAGAAATCTTGCGAGTCGGGCTATGACTCGCAATCTGGCGCGACAATAGCGACAATGATGCTGCTAGTGCTTGAAGGGCATCAGGACTTCAAAGATTTGCTACCACAGCACGGTGCCACTAGCAACTGGATGAGCTCTGATCACCGAATCTCGGGTTGGTGACGAATTACACGTTGAATCATTGATCTTGGTGAGCTGTACGAGAGATTTTAAGCTTTTTCGGGCGGCTGAATGCGAGTCCCGAGATTGGGGGACGAATGTAAGAACGATCACCAAACAGGAAGGTCATCTGAACATGGAAATGGGTTGCAAATGCGCTAAGGATGTCACTCTCGAGCTCCAGGCGTTCGTGCCGAGATCCGGTTGGGTCTGGGACTTAAGCTGCTGCCAGACAAGCCTGTGGAAACGCGGACGTGGGTACAAGCTGCGTGTATGGCTACGAGTTTTCTGGGATCGATGAACTTCAAGTGCTGAGGCTATCCTTGCCTGGACGTGATTGCGTCGAATTCAAAGTCTTCACGAATCACGGAGACGATGATAACAGCCATAATCGCGGCACAATGTTAAAGTGTCACCTACGAAGGCAGGCAATGAGTCCGGAGTAGCCCGTTGGGTCAGAAAGCTTGTCTGCCAGGCGACAATTACCGAGGTTTACATACTAAGCTATGATACCTTAACTGTTGGTATCCCTATTACAGGGATATTGGTCGATTAGTTCGAACCGTGGGTTAATAAAGTAGGTTAATTAAACTATTTTAATATACTACGTAAGGTATAAAAAAGGAGGTTCTAATTATAAGTTAAGTAATTTATAATAATTATAAATAGGGCCCCTCGTTAGCCCCTACGTAGCCTTAGCTATATACTAAGGTCGAATTAGATTTCTAATTCGATATTAACTTTCTCTTTTTTTATTAATCGAATTACTACTTCTATTACTATTATTATTATTATTACTATTATAATTAGAGGTTTAATTTAACCTTAAGCTTATTTACTAAGTCGTCTCCCTTTACCCCTTTTTTCTATTCTTTTTATATAACCTATCCTTCTATTTATACTATTACTTTTTTTTTACTAACGAATTATTCTAATTTTTTATTGAGTATTACTTTTATAAAAGCGTTAGCGAGGTTATTATTATTATTAATCTAATAGATTTTAAAAATTTCTTATTATTCGTACGACTACTTAAAGGCTATAATATTTATTATAAGCCTCTTTTTTTTTATAATACTTAGCTTAATAAAGTACTTATATAACGAGTATAAATTAGTATAAATAATTATAAAGATCGTAAAAAAGTTAAGTTAATTTATAATCCTCTTAAGTATAATTAAAATTATATAAACGAGGTTGATATTATTAACTATATTATAAACTTTAGATATGAGTACGTTACGTATTACTTACTTATGATTTATTAACGAATAGTAAATAATATTACCCTAGATCGTAAATTCGTCCTTATTAAGCTTTTTATTAGTAAGGATAATTATATATCTTAATTATAAAGTTAAGTTATTATTATTTATAAATAATTTATTAATAAATATATAGAGCCTTATTAAAATAAGCTTAATAAGTTAATAAACGAGACCTCGGTTATAGTATTTTTATTACTACTATAGTCGTTAATTAAGAGTATTAAAGTTACTTTTTATAAGCTCTATAGCTTACGTAGCTTTAGTATAGTTAAAAGTAGCCTCGGGCTAATAAATATTTATATAGTGGTTTTTTTCCGGCTTTATAGGCACAACAGATCGACCTTAACGGGATCACGCTTTCAAGGGAAATTACACGATATAGTACACTTTTTAACTACATAATACGCGCAATATATCCTAAGCACGCGCTCGACGCAATATAGTAATTTCGATGCGAAAACCGCTATTTAATTCGGGAATAAATATTTATAATATATACCCCTTAAGCGAGCTTAGCCCTATATTACTTTTTATAATTAGGGGATTTTTAGTTAATAAGGGTAATCTTTTCGCCTTACTCCTTTTATTAAAATATTATATTATCCCTCTTAATTATTAAAATCCCTTTATTAAACGCTAATAGGGATTTTAATATTAAGATCTTTTTTAATTTAGTTATAAATTTAGCTTTATAAAGCTCCTTATCCTCCTTTTTTATAAACTCGATATTTAATAAACCTAGGGTATTATTTATTTATATCCTAATAATACTAAAGGGGTTATTGATATATATAGAGATTAGGAAATAGGGATTATATATTAACGTAATTATTAATAATTAATTAATATAAAAATCGTAATACGTCGCTTATTAATAAGTACTTAATTTAATAAGGCTATATAATAGCTTAAATATTTCAATAACCGTACTTTTTAAGTACTTACTAATTATCTTTTTTAAGAAGTAAGTAAAGATCTTTTTTATAAGCCTAGTTATTAATTAAGTATATACTTATATAATATTATAACTCTAGATTTAATATCCTCTTTATTATAGCAATACTATTAGTACTATTATAAGGCGCTAGCTATAGCGTTAAACTATAAGCGACTAAGTAAGTAACGTTACCTTCTTAACGTTACTATACCCTTATATAACGTACTTCGATTTCTTATATAGCTATAGGGTACCCCTTTTTTTTATTTCTCGAACTATATATAATTTAAAAGTATATAGATTTGCGTATTTAACTAGATCGTAGAAAATAAATTAATAAACCCTTCGATCGTATAGTATCTCTACTTTTACTAAGTCTAATTTCTTAAAAAGTTTTTTAATTATTATAATTATACTATCTTTTTATAGTTAGGTTATAAGTACGAAATTAGCCTTTTTCTTACTATATAAAATGTACTAATTATAGCGTTATTAATAATAAATTATTAAAGTAGTACCCTTTATCTAGGTCTTTTTATACGTCTTAGTAATATAAACATTACCTCTTCCTCGCCGTTATTATTTATTTATTTTATTATAATAATTTTATTAAAAATAATTTCTTATTCCTCTTTACGTTACTAAGGGGATTCCCTTAGCTCCTTTTTTTTTTATCAAGCTAATATTTTTTTATTAAGATTAGTATAATACGGTTATATTATTATAATTAATATTTTAAATAGTTAGTCTCGATCCTTAATAACGATATATAAACGTTCGTTAACCGAGATTAATTTATATAAGCCTAACTACTACTTAGTAATTTCCTTTTATATTTTAATATTTAAATTTTAGTAATATATCGAGGTTAGAGCTTATATTTAGCTTATTATAGATAGTAATAGCCTTATTAATTTAGCGCTTTATATTCGTTTTTTAAAATACTTTTATTACCTTATTAATTACTTAAGCTCGCTAGGCTATATTTAGTAATAATAGCGAGGCTATTATCGTTTTTAAGTATACTCCGAATACGAAAAGCGTTAGAACTAGTCCTTTTAAGCCTATAGTATTATTATAATACTTAAATACTATTTAAAAATACTCTTTATTTATAATATCGGGGTACTCGTTATAAATAATCTTAAACACTCTTTTTAATTATTAATAAGCTCTTTTTATTTTACTAATACTATAGTATACCTTAATAAGTACGATTTTTAATTATATACTATATATAGTAGTATTATTTTTAAACTTCGCTAATTTAAAGCTCGTACTTATATTAGTCCTAATCCTATTTAGTAACCCCTAGTATATATCGATCTATATTCTTTTTAATATTAACTAAATAGTTTTAATAAGTAGGTCCCTAAAGAATTAGCCTCTTTAAAATAATATAATTTCGTTAATAATATATAGTACTAAGTAATTATTTAAATAAAAAATATTAATGACGATTTCTTAGTTAAAATTAAGTTTATTATATAATTTAAACTTAAATTTACGTAAGCTCTAGACGTTTATTTAATATTAATAATATATTTTTATTAAGTACTCTAGAGCTCCTATTTTTATATTATTCCCTAATTATTTAAAGAGGTTATATAGCTTTATAATTAATAAGTAACTAAAGCGCTTATATAATTACTTAAGCTCTCTTTTTATAAAATAATTAATAAATTTAATATCTAATTCGAGTTTTATAAACGTATACCCCTATCGCTTTTTAATAAATATAAACTACTTATAATTTAATAATCTATCCCTTATATTATTAAATATAATACTTAACTAGTTTATATCCTTTAAGTATAATAAAAATAGTATATTAATAAGTAGGATATAAAAAACTATCGTTCCTAAGTATATATTAATGTTTATTATACCTAGGGCGTATATTTCTTTACTTAAGCTAAAGCTAATCCTCGTAATATTTATTATTAACGTATTCAATATAACTAGGGATATTTTTTAGAGTACGTAAAATTACCCTTTACCCCTAGTTAACTATTATAATACCCCTATATCCGGGATAATCCTTTAGAAAATATCTAAGCCGTATTATTCGTTAGTATAGAATATTTATATAAGCTTAGCGTTTAAATAATTTAGGGGGTATAAAAAGGACCCCTCTGAGTGCCCTTAGAATTACTTAGTACCCTATTTTTTTTTTTAAGTATTATAAAAAGTATTAATTTTTTTTAAACGTTAATAAAATAGGGTTTGGCGCTATTAAATTCGTTTATTTATTTATATTTATTATTTAAGGGATCTTCTCTTATTATCTATAAATAAAAGCTTATTTATTAAGAGCTTTTATTATTTTTTATTTATTTAACCTCGTATATTTTTTAAAAACTAACGGAGTAAAAAAAGAGTAGTTAATTTCGTTGATTTTACTAAAATCTATTTTATTAATATACGGGGTAAGATCTTTTTTATTTTTTAAATTTCTTATTATATACGGATCCTCTAGGCCGCTAATTATACTTTTAAATCTATTTTTATATATAATAAGGAATTAGTTAAATTAATAAGGGCTAGTTTTACTATTTATTATTCTTAACTTTTTATATTACTTATATAATTTAGTACGCTCTTTTTTAAAATAATTACTTAATTAATAGCTATCCTTTTTATATATAAAATACTTCTTTTTTTATTATTCTTATTTTAAATCTAACTAGTAGCTAACTAAGGAGTCTATTTTTCTAATTTAGTAATTATTATACTTAGCGTCTCTCCCCTTACTTTTATACGTACGGTCGACTTAATACTACTAATAAGGGCCGTTATACGATTATAAGTACGTTTATTAAAGTATCTTTATTTTAATATTAAAGCTAAACCTTAGCCTCGAGTAAAAGGTCTTATAATATTTAAATAGTTAATATAAAATTACTCTTATTTTTAGGACTCCTTATATAATAATATAAAAATACTTAACTTTTTACTTATTTATCTCTTTATTTAGCTACGTCTTTATTAACTTATTAATATAATTAATAAGTTCTTTAAAGATCTCTAGCCTCGACTTTTTTTTTATCGTTCTAATTATAAACCCGAATAATAATACCCTTAGCTTATTTAAGAGCTCTAAACTCCTATTTTAAGTCTTAAAGCGATTTTAAATTACGTTAACTATACTTAAAAAGTTAGTTTAGTTAATAGTACGTATTATTTTATAATAATAATCCGTAGCCTTATTAATTAGTACGACGTTAATTACTAAATAGTATTATTATTCTTAGATTCTAATTTTTTTATAATACTTATAAAAGATTATAAGGGTTTTTTATAAAACCTCGTATTTCTTTTTTAAGTATAATTTCTTTTTAAACAAGATTTTCGTAAAGTTAATAAATTACTTTATAATAACGACTATTAAGTCGGTCTCCTTACGTATTCCTTACGTATTAAAATAGTTATATAAACTTTACGTAGTTAATTATATACTTCTTTAATTAATAAGTAGTAAGCTACGTATTAGTAGTGTTACTAAACTAGTTACTAAGATTAATAAGATTATTAATAACTACTCTTTTTATATAATCTCCGTAACCCTTACTGTAATAAGTACTAATATATATTATTAATAATTTTTAATAAAAAGTCCGGTTAGTTTACTTTTTTACTAAAGTCGTCGTATTTTACTACTACTTAGTTAACTTAATTCTAATTTAATAATATAAATTCGTTAGTAATAACTATTATAGCGAGCGTTTTATAAACTCTTTATCTTACTACTTAGGATAATAAAATACCTTAATAATAAAAGAATTTAATAACCCTCTTTATTACGTTCGGATTAGCGCTTATAAACTACTTATTTTTTTAATTATTTAGGTTATTAGTAATTTTATAAAATAGGGGTTACCCTTCGAGCCCCTTCTAAATATAAACTTTTTTAAAATAAACTAATATTACGTTAATTTACTTACTATTAGGGTTATTAAAATCTTTATATACTTACCTTTTTTAATATTCTAATTAAATTTCTATTTACTTATATAATATAAGAATTTTTCTTTTTTAGTTATAAGCTAACTCGCTCCTCGTTATTCCTTAACTCGTACTTCGATTTATAATAATTAGTATATTTAATTTTAATAAGGTCGTTTTAGAGCTATTTACTAACCTTAGTAATAATATATTATTATTAATTACTAGATTTATTAAGGTCTAGGACCTTCTTACTTCTTCTCGTCTCTTTATACTAAGCCTCGTTACTATTTATTCTTAGTCCTCCTAGTTAAACGCTATTTTAGTAGTTTTTCTTTAGTTATTTAATTAATTAACGTTAGAAATAGATTTATAAGTAGCCTAATAACGTTTCGATTACGTAACGTTTCTTTTTAAATTAAAACCTAAGAGGTATATACGTTTATTAAATAAATTATTATTAATTAGTAGTCTACTTCTTATTTTTTTAAAATTAGTAATTTTTATATTAAGAATTAGTAATATAAAAAAAAAAGCTTTTTAGCGGCTTTTTAAAGTGTTCTTTTTTTATTATAATAATCGTAACTTTAATAAGAGGTTACGAGAGGATCTTTTTAGGAGTAGTAGCCTCCTTACTAAGCTAACTTCTAATATTTATAATACTCATAATTTATAAATTACGGCTATTATAATCTCTAAATCTCCTCTTTTTTATTATACCGTCCTTTTTATTATATTCTTAAATAATATCTAGGGAGATAGTTAAGAGGATTACGAAGAGATTATCTAGGTTTTTAAAATCGTATTTATAAGCCCCTCCGGGGTAGTCCCTTTATACGCCGTAGATTTCTTAGCTTTATAATTCCTATACAGGTTCTTATTACGCTTATTAAAAATATTTACTATACTTAGGGAACCCTTTTTTTAATTATATAGTACTCTTTTATACCGTACTATTAAGCTCGTTCGTCGTACTAATTAATTAAGTAGGTAGTCGTTACGTAAGTATTTCTTTTTACTAATTTAACTAGCTAGCTCTTAATTACGGGCCGGCTATAGGAGAGTTATTTTAGTAAAAGGGCTACTTAAGTTAATATTAAAAAACTAATCGCTTAAGTAGTTTTAATAATTAGTATAGTTTAACGTAATAAACGTCGGCCTTTTATAAGTAGTTAAGGCTTACGATTCTTTTACTTTGTTCTATTATAAAAATTCCGCGTTTTATTACTTACTTTTTATAAGGTTAAGTAATACGATTCTCCTATCGTATTCTATTTAAAAAGGTCGTTTTTTTATACTAAATACCTTACTAATTTACGATAGTAAAAATTAATTACTAATTATTATTAGTATCCCTATTATAAGGATATTAGTTAATTAGTTCGAACTATAGGTTAGCGAAGTAAGTTAATTAAACTATTTTAATATACTACGTAAAATATAAAAAAGAAGGTTCTAATCGTAAGTTAAGTAGTCTATAATAATCGTAAATAGGGCCCCTCGTTGGCCCCTGCGCAGCCTCGGCCGTATGCTGAGGTCGAATTAGACTTCTAATCTAATATTAACCTTAAATAATCGAGCGAGCCTCTTAAATCTCTACTACCGCTATATATAGACACGCTGTCGAAACTCTGGAAGCTCGTTTATCTATGTAATTTAATAATGTCTTTGGCTACCTTCTCGGCAGTAATAACAATTCTAGCTTGCGGGTTCGCAGTGAAAATCCCATTGAGTATTCCTGCGTCAACAATGTGCAGGTTTTTTGTTCCATGGACTTGCGCGTTAAGATTAACGACGGGTTTACGACCTTCTAGAGCAGAGTCGGTTCCAAGACGGGTGGTTCCAACCCAGTGATTGGCAGTACGGCCAATATCCACAAACAACTACTCACACAATGTGTTCAGCGTACTCACTTTCATATCGACTTCCGAGCGAAAAGTAAGATTGACTCACCTTTTGGACGTAGTCTCGCACGTCTTGACTAGGGGCGGGGTTGATCATTGTAGCGCCAGGAATGGATGAAATTGCCTTGACAACTCCACTGACTGTGGTTACAACAGTCTCAAAGTCGTGATTCCTTTCGTCATTGAAGTAAGAAAATACACCGACGTTCATAATGAGGGACGAGTTGATTGTGGCGCGACCACTCGAAGTCTTGCCAAGTCCAAGGGCAGCTGCCATGCCAGAAGTATCTGTGGCTATCAGCAATGATCATCTGAGAACAGAAATATGACTACGCACTGTATTGCTTGCCTTTATGCGGCCCGCCAACATAGCTCGTCCATTGAAACCATCTTTCGATGCCATCCTCTCCTTTGACCGCATCCCAGAAGATGGGGTTGATGTCTGGGGCTGCTTGGGTCAGTATGCCTGATCGGTTGGCCACAAGATTACTATCAGTCAATAAAGTCAAACCATCTCGCATGGAGAGGTCTGTTATCTCGAATAGGTATGCTGCAGCGTCATCCGGACTGGGGTTGTCGTAAGTGCTATTGAAGTCGTAGTTGGCTATGCCTGGGTGCTCGAAGAGAATGTTTGTCTGAGGAGGATTAACTTGATTATACTACGCTGAAGCAAGTATTACGTTCACATGGTCGTCGAGGTTGTGACCGACCGGAAGATCAATCCACTGGGTAGAGTCGATGAATACGTCGCCTTCGGTTTTCTGGGCAGTCTCTAGCTGATCTTTCGGGCCAATCCCACCTTTCGAGAGTGTTAGCAGTCATCTCGCCATTGGATTGAGAGGGGAACACTCACTCCGAAACAGAATCTTAGCTGAGCCAAATAATTACTCCAGCAGAAAGAATGACTCGGTCACCAACAGCAAGTTTAATGGTACCATCGTACCGCCCTCGCCAGCAGACTCTACTTGCACACCACTGACACTATCTCCCCTTCTCTCCACTCTGGTGACGAGTGTGTTCGTCCAGAGCTTAACGTTACCGCGAGCTGCTACTGACACAAGATGGGTTTCCAAGAGCCCACCTCGCTCACTATGCTGGTAAAAGTACTCTGATTGGGAAACGGTTCTTCTCTTAGCATCTGGCTCATCGTTTGCCTTAACGCTGTTCCATCCGTTTTCGACGAGCCCCTTCATCATTAGGTCTCTGGTCTGACGGTTGTGTAAGACACCATCTTTGCAAGGGACGTCAGTCCATGGAACACGCCTGAAGGCTCGGCTTGTGACAGCAGACAGGTTCTTGGCCTTCCAGCCATCGGGAAACTGTGTATCCCAGTCCAAGCTTTGAAGGCTACAGAATGTTAGTAACGGCCAAAGAAGATTGAATAGGAAACAGAAAGGATGCACTAACGTTGAATCAACGGCCCACGTTGATAGCAGATCCACCACCGAGACCACAGCCTGCCATGGGAACAACATCCGGACATTTGATGCCAGCGCTATCTTGCCATATGTGCCCGTAAAGCCTAGGAACGTCGAACCTTGTAAGATTGGAATTCTCAAGCCAGGCCCCTCTCCGCCCTACACACAATTGTCAGAGCTTGGTACTGTAGTTGGCCCAGCGATCTTTATTGACTTACTTCCGCCCCATCTGAAAGAAGATGGAGGTCCTCTTTCGATTCGAAGCACACTCTTGCCACGAGCAGAAAGCTAATCGGCAGTGACTATTCCTCCCGGGCCACCATACATGCCGGCACTCAGCCCGTGAAGTTTGCAGGCGACCGTTCGAGTCAGTGTGCACCTTCGGGGCTGTAAATTGCCGTGATATTGAAGATAGCCAATGCATTGCCCGCGGAGCCTTAAGGCTTGGCAAAACAGTTCATTGCGTCAATTTGTTGTTTCATCTTGGCAAAGACATTTGGAACAGGATTTCCTGCTGTCCATGTGAAAAGATCGGAATAGTCACCTCCTTAATTTCATACATGGCCAAAAATTAGGCATCCCCGATGAATGCAGTAGCTGGGCGCTGTCTGGCAGGTCTAATGCCTCACTGCGTGGGAATAGTGTTGCTTGACGGGACTTAAATCCTGCGCTTTTGGCTCATGGGATGAATTATCATGTGAGATGAAATTCAAGGTATCTTGTAGCGTTTGATACTCAAGGACTGCGACATAGTATGTCTCCGAGATCCTGATAGAGACTAAGCACGGCCAAAGATCGAGATAGCCAACTTCATTCAGACATGGTAAGACCTATTAGGCAGCAATAAAAGTCTGTCGAAGTGGATTGAGTCCCAATCTCAAATACATCAAGCTCCAGTGATAAAGCCCACTCACTAGCACATGGGAATCGCCATTTGGAGACTGACCAATTTCCTTTTCAAACGATCAACTTCGCCTTGTGGGAAGAAACAAAAGAAGGTCTACTCACATCGGCCTTACACTTTCCAATGGCATAAGATATGAGCCCTCCACTTATCTTGGTAACAAAAGGTTTGACTAACGACCAGGAGCCGCAAGACCTTGGTGGTACAAGACCGAAAAGTCGTCAGACCCGTCAAAAACTTCAAAATGAAAGGGACGAGACTCGAACTCGCGCGGGTTGCCCCACCAGGAAACAGATGTTAAGCTGACCTTAACCTGGCGCCATAACCAACTCGGCCACCCTTCCGATTGTTGGATTTCCGCCTTAAAATTTGTGTATATGGTGCCAGTCAACTTGCTAGGGATCCCATCCTGTGTCCTTGCCATGCGTTGCGCTGACGAGTGCCTCATAATATTAGAGTTACTCTTCAGGTTCGTATTCCAATCCGCTGGGGACATTTCGCCGCATACTCAGTAATCACTTACGTTCGGCGTAATCACACTCTCTGGCAGAGACATGGATCGTTGAACAAGAACGCGTCTGCAGCGGTCGACCCGCGACTTGATATCCTGCATATAAGCAAACTCCGATGCATTTTGCTATTCCACGTACAAGTCCTCTCACAGCTGAAGTACCAGCCTTATGTCAGGGATAGGAGGAATGCTTTTGTTGGAAACTGAGAATATTCGTGACTCAGTTGAGCGCTGAAGATGTTTGCCTTGTCCAGAGCACCGCCGCACGGTCCAGCGCTACTAAGCCGCTTACCACAGCCCTATCATGGCCTGGATCACGCCGTCGAACCCTGGAAATCCCCAGACTTGGCGCGATAGTCCCCGGAGAACTACAGCGTGACTTGTTTGTATTCGGATTCTGAGAAGAAGTGTTTGGGGGAAGAGCGTCCCTCAACTAGCAGAGGATCAAAGAAAAAAAAATTGACATTGACGTTGGAAATGAGGTTGAACACCGACATGGAAATATCAAACCTTATTTGAACAAAGCGTGGAGGTGACTTGAAGCTGAGCCGAAGAAAGCAACAGTGAAGGTTTGAGACATCTGCTTGTCATCAGACGAAGCGCGCAGGCACGAGGCACCCAGCCGGCTGGATGACTGCATACATCAGCAGACGGCAACATCCATTCGATCACCGCAAGTGCGCTAATATTTTCCATTTCTGCGGCACGTATTCTAGACTGAAGCCATTTTGTTACTTTCGATATCTGTTTCCGTTTTCAGTCAACACCTGATTACACCCGCACATCCCTGTAGCTCCGCTTAAAGGTAAGTCAAATTCTCGGAAATCTAGAGCGGCGTGAGCGGCAGCACTAATTTTGTAGATCCGATCTTGGAGACGATAGCCATGCCATCTCCTCGGGCCGGCCGCATAGATCGGACAGATCCGGTCGAAGAATTCATCTCGGCTCTTTTTGGACGGGTGAAGTGACCAGCACTGGTCCATGATGACCGGAAACGGATCATATGGAGTGCAGACTGGAGTAAAGCTAGAAGCCAAATTTCCGTATCGAGGATCCGCTGTAGAGAGCCTGGGAATGTTCCCATGACCGCCGCATGCATCCGCAAGCGATGGCCGCCCAAATAGCACCAAAATCTCCAGTTAGAGGCTGCCTCAAAAGTCGGGAGGTTTAAGTACCGTGTCATCCAGACTGAACTGTCGTCAATTCTATCAGCCCCCAACGCAGACCGCGGCTTTCTTTGTTGTAAGGTCCATCAACATCAATACTTTGTCGTCTTGTGAAGAATGGTTAAAATCGCCATTGTTGGACTGCTGTCCTTGGCGGGGATCGCTGCAGCGGCCACCTCTCCAGATCAGACCTGTGGAGGTTCCAACAGTTACACCTGTCCAGGATCTCAATGCTGCAGTCAATACAATTGGTGGTAAGGTTAACCTCGATGATGATAGACGAGACTGCGAAGAATTACCAAAGCTGACCTGGTACACCAGCGGAACAACTGACGCACACTGCGGAACAGGATGTCAATCCAAGTTCGGCAAATGCACCACTGGCTCTAGCAGCAGCGGGAGCGGCAGCACCAGCACTAACGGCAAGGTCAGCTCGGATGGCACCTGTGGCGGCACCGCGGGATACACCTGTAAGGGAAGCACTTTCGGAACCTGTTGCAGCCAGTGGGGATATTGCGGCAACACAGATGCCCATTGCCTCAACTCTTGCCAGTCAAAGTTTGGTGACTGCAGCTCCGTCACCAACGGTGGCAAGACGGTCAGCCAGGATGGAATCTGCGGTGGAACAGGTGGAAATACGTGTCGAGGTAGCAACTTCGGTGACTGCTGCAGTCAGTGGGGATATTGTGGCTCGTCTACCGATCACTGCAGCACCGGCTGCCAGTCATCCTTTGGAACCTGCTCTGCGTCCTCAGGCGGAGGGGCTGCAGCCTCTTCTTCAGCAGCGCAGCCTGCATCCACTGGCGTCAAGATGAGTCCAGACAACACTTGTGGTGGCTCCAATGGCTATACATGCCCATCTGGGTTGTGTTGGTAAGTCATAGACAATACTTCTTCCTATACTCTTGCATTAGTAGACCACTGACAAGTTATCTTATAGCTCGAAGAATGGATACTGCAACACCGGCGACGACTTCTGTGGCTTTGGATGCCAGAAATCTTTTTCACTAGGGACGTGTTCAACCTGCCCTGGCTCAGCATGCGCAGGTACGGTGACCAGCAACCCAACTTGCTCCGCAAACAACGGCTACTGCTGGACATTGAGTTCGAAGAAGTTCCAGATCATTTGCGGAAGGCTTGCCTCCGGAGACTATCTTGGCTACGTCGATGCCACAAGCTTGGGTGATTGCATTTCGAAGTGTGCTGCAAACTCAGCGTGTGTTGCTGCTTCATTCTATCAGGGCAGTAGCACAAGCTGTAGTTTACTGAGCAGTTATCAAGGGTCTGCTTATGGCAACTCGGCAGGTGGTCAGCAGAACCATGCTTACGTCCGCGGTTCCAGCTGCGGGTGAAGGTGTGTTGCGAACGTGACAGGCGGCTTAACTACGGGTTACGATCACGGCAACGAGGGCGATTCATGTGGCATACGGATTTTCCGTCAGAAAACACCATAAGCCTGTATACTTGATTTAGAAAATACCCCGTTACTGACTACTCAACTACGACGAAGGATGAATATCAGAGACGGGTCTTATCCGGCTAGCTGCAAATATTGACTTTCAAGAGGCCATGTGTACTATTCAAGCCCCTGCAGCCCACGCGATCGTCGGATTGATAGCAGAGATTCGGCTAGATTGTCGCGGCCCCAACAAGAAGCCAATTCCCATGCTATTCTGTCTCGCAAGTCTGTGGCTTCAAGTTCTGCGCCACAATCAAGCAATTGCTTCATAGCTGGGAGCGCAGGTCCGATGTGGTTATCGCTAGCAGCGGCCAATAGAGGTGTACGTCCCGCTTTCCCGCGGGCATCTACTTTAGCTCCCAACCTGACTAGAGTCTTGATGACGTGAGGGATAACCTCGGAACGACACCCTTTGATTGCATGTTCCAAGGCAGTGCTGCCCTCTGCACCTTGTAATAAACCACACTTGGCGCCATGTTGAACAAGAACCTCAAGAACATTTCTTTGACCAGCTCTGGCCGCTAACATCAATGGTGTCTGTCTTTTGTGTGCCACCGAGTTGGTGTTCGGATCCTGTTGGAGAAGTACCTCAACGACGTCCAAGTAGTCCGACTCGGCAGCAAAATGAAGCGCCGCCATACCATCGCGATCTCTTGGTTCCACATCAGCGCCTTTGTCAAGAAGCTTTCGTATGCAGTCGAGATTTCCTGATTTAGAGGCCCAGTGAAGGGGTGTCCTCTGCATCTCGTCTTTTGACTCCATTGCGGCATCATGAGTCAGGAGTATTTCGACGCAGCCCCCGTGGCCCTACTCTACAGCCCAATGAAGAGGTGCCTTCTTTCCTTCATCTTCCATTACAAAATCTGCACCACTGCTAATTAGAGTTTCGAAAAATTTCCTATCAAGTATCTAGGCGCTGGTCGCGGCCATTATTTGACACCATGGCCGAGATAATAGTTGGCTATTGGGTATGGATACGAGTCGTCTAGCTGGATAGGTTTTACGTATCACCTCGGTGGCGGGCTTAATCTATGATTCGAATAAAGCGACGTATCTACCACATAATATCCTCGGATAAGTTATACGGGTATATTTGTAGTTAGCGTTCCACTTTGGCTAATTTTAGAGAGAATGCGAGCAGACGAGGTATTATACGACTAGGATGATGGAGGATCTGGAGTTTCATTACATATCAAGTATACGAAGGAACGTAGAAAGCGCTGGATAGGAGAATTCCAGTAAGGAAAGCGTCCTCGCATGATGAATAGTGCAAATACTTCACAATAAGGGAAGTAGCTGTGCCATGACAGGGTCATTGATAAGCTTACATGTGCTGACAAGAGTGCTCAAGAACAGTGATCCGTAGGGAAGTGTCGGATCGGAAGTCCAATTCGACCGCGGCATACAGTCGATTGCGCAGGGGCCAATTAAGGGCCCTATTTACGATTATCGTAGCCAGCCTAACCTACGGTTAGAACCTCCTTTTTATACTATACAGAAGTTTATATAGTTAAATTAATCTCTTTATTAACCTATAGTTCGAACTAATTACCCTATAATAAGGAAACTAATACTAATTAGTAATTAAATTTTATTATTATAAATTAGTAAGGTATCTCGCTACGTAAAAGAGACGACCTCTTAATACCGTATGGGATAAGAGATTTATACTAATTAACCTTATAAAAATAAATAAAAAAAGAGGCGATTCTTAAATACTATATAGAATTAAGTAATTATAGCCCTTTATTACTTACGAGAGGTTAATATTTATTATATTAAACTATATTAATTAACAAAACTGCTTAAGTAACTAGCTTTTTATTATCGCCTTAAGTAGCTTTTTTATTAAATAACTTTTTTATAACCGGCCCGTAATTAGAAATTAACTAAGTAATAAAAGGGACTGCTAGAAAAGTAATAATTACTTAACTATAATTAGGCTATAAAAAAAAACTATTTAAAAAAATATAAAATAGGGTACTAAGGAGCCGTAAGAGGAAAATTTCTAAAGTATCTAACTTTACTAAGTACGAGCAGTAAGTAATATTTTTAATAAGTTTTTAAGGCTTATAATCTTATAAAAAAGGGGGAACTTAATTTTACTAATTATACTTAATAGCTTATATAGCTCTTTTACGAGCTGCTTAGTATTTATATTTAACTATTCTTACGGAATACCGCCCTAGAAGAGGTAAGTCGAAAAAAGAAGCTATTTAGAGGGTATAGAGAGTACGAGGCTTAGGAGGCTAGAAGTATATAGAATAATAGAAATTAGTAATTAATAAAGATCCCAAGACTAATTACTATATCTTTATATAGTAATATAAACATTTATTATTATTATTAAAAGGGGGCTACTAAAACCTACCCTTTTATACTAAATAAAAAGGAGGCCTTAATAAGTATAATAGCTAGCGATTTAAAAAGGTAATAGTAGTTATTAAAAATAATAAAAACGAGAGTAGTAGCGAGATAGCGAGAGGAAGTAGGAATCTCTTAAACTTTAATAAATTCGTTAGGTAGTAAAAGTACGGGCTTATTATAACTAACGCGCGGATTAAATATATCCCCATTAAAATTAAATACGTTAATAACTACTAATATAGGTATAAACTAGAGTACGACCCCTAGCGAGTTAAAATAAAGAAGAAAAGAAAAACCCGATCTTAGATAAAATCCCGATCTTTTATAAATAAGTAAATATTAACTTAGAATATTAAAGAACGTAAATATATAAGATCGTAAATTAGCCTAATAGTAAGTAAATTAACGTAATATTAATCTATTTAACTAAGGTTTATAAGAAAAAGGGGCTATAGAAGTAACCCCTATTTTATAAAATCGTAAACGACCTTAGTTACTAACTAAATAAATAGTTTATAAACGTAAGCTTAGGAATTATAAAAGTAGTTAATAAATTCTTTTATAAGCGAGGGGTATTATTAGCGTAATTATAATTATAAGAACTATATAAAATCCTAATAATAACGATTATAAAAAAGGAATTTATATTATAGAACTAGGTATAAGTTAATAGGGTATATAATTACTTTAACGAATTTAAAAAAAGGGTAAACGACACAAATTTCCTCCCTATAATTACTAATAATAATCTATTATTATAAAAGGATATATAAAAATAAAATATAGTACTAGAAGTATAATAATTAATAATTCTACTTATTTCGATTTATAGCTCGTCGCCACTACTAATACGAAATTCGGCACTAATTAGTTAATAAAAAAGGAGGTAAACGACTTAAAGTTATTAATAGTACGTAGTAACGCAAGGATCGTATATAGATATTAAAAATCTAATAATAAATACGAGGTAATTTATAAACTTTAAAAAGATCTTTTTAAAAAAGAAATTATACTCTAGGGGGAAGTATAAGGTCTTATAAAAAACCCTAACGATATTTTATAATTATTATAAAAAGGTCGGGATTAGGGAATATTAATACTATTCGGTAATTAATATCGTACTTATAAATAAAGCCTCTAATTACTACTACGAAGTAGTACGTAATCTTAATTAAAATAACTTTTTTAGTATTATTAACGTACTCTAAAACCGCTTTAAGACTTATAATAAGAATCTAAAGCTCCTATCCGAGCTATAAGTAATTTTTTTTATATTTATAGCTAGGATAATAGAAGGTAAATTGCGAGTAAAAATCCTTAAAAAGCTTATTAATTAAATTAATAAGCTAATAAAAACCTAGTTAAATAAGGGAACTAACGAGCGGAAAGTTAGATATCTCTATACTATAGTCTAATACGTACTAAAGGTAAAAATAACCCTATACTAAGTACCCGAAAATTATAAAACGCTTTATTTAAAACTAAGATTTAGTTTTAATATTAAGGCGAGAATACTATACTAAACCTACTTCTAAGCGTACGACGGCCCTTACTAATAGTACTAGGTCGATCGAATGTATAATAAAAAAAGGAAAAAAGCTAAGTACGGTAATTATTAATAAGGAGGCTTAGATTTATTAAATAAGTAGAGATTTAACCCGTAAGTAGGGTAACGTAAAAAGTAGTATTTTATTTATAAAAAGGATAGATATTAGTTAAGTAATTACTTAGAAAAAAAACGTACTAAATCGTACGAATAATATAAAAAGTCGAGGGTAATAAATAGTAAAACTAGCCCTTATTAATTTAACTAATTTTTTATTATATATAAGGGTAGATCTAGGGGCACGGAACTTAGTAAAAGTAGTTAGTTTAGCGTCCTAAAGTATCCGTACCCTATAAGAGATTTAGAAAATAAGGAAGATCTTACCCCCTATATTAATAAATTAGATTATAACGAAGTTAATAATATTAACTACTCTTTTTTTATACTATTAGCCTCGAGAGGATATACGAGGCTAAATAAATAAAAAGTAATAAAAGCTCTTAATAAGTAGGCTTTTATTTATAAATAGTAAGGGAAGGTCCCTTAGGTAATAAATACGGAGGTAGTTAAAAAAATAAATTTAATAGGGCCGAAGTCTACCCTCTTAATGCCTAAGGAGAATTACTAATCGACTTAGCCTTTTACTAATCCTAACGGTCGTTTATACGGATTCCTACTCGTTATACGAATGTTTTATTAAATTAGGAACTACGAAGGAAAAGAGGCTTATAATCGATATTATAGCCCTTAAGTAATCGTACAAAAGGTATAAAATCCTCGAAATTCGTTAGATTAATAATAATAATAACCTTACTAACGCTTTTATAAAAATAGTACTTAATAAGGGGTTAGAGTAATTCGTAAGTAGTAAAAAAGTTAATATATAAATAGAAAAATAGGTTATATAAAAAGAATAGAGAAAAGGGGGAAAAGAAATTAACTTAATAAACGGGCCCGAGGTCGAATTATACCTCTAATTATAATAATTAAATTAATAAAAAAAAGAGAAAGTTAGTATTAAATTAGAAGTTTAATTTGACTATAGTATATAATCGATTACACAGGGGCTAATTAGGGGCCTTATTTACGATTATTATAGCTAGCCTAACCTGTAGTTAGAACCTCCTTTTTATACTACGCAGAAGTTTATATAGTTAAATTAATCTCTTCGTTAACCCACGGTTCGAACTAATTACCCTGTAATAGGGAAACCAACAGGAAGACCAAGAGCACAGAAGTCCGATTCAACAGCATATAGTGGGGAAACAAGACTGAGTGCTGCATGGCTGACTGTAAAGCCGTTACTTCCACGAATGTGGCTTTTTCCCAAGATGAAATACCCCTCACATGCTGCCCACTGTAGTTGCGCGACTTGCGGCAGCAGATTAAATCAGCGATGCTCCGACTCCTGTTGCTTGACCAAAGTCTGTGTGGCCGTCTGAATCTTGTGGAACTGCCACGGTTTGATCTTTCTTTCAAAGAGCTCGTCCAGCTCGGCTGCGGATCGTCTGCAAAAGAGCTTGTATTATTAGCAAGTGGCTCTGCTGGCAAAATGTGTAGAATGGATTGTCTACCCGGCGGTATCGGGGATAAGGAACCAGATGCCAATCACGAAAGGCAGCCCAACGCCAGCATAGAACCAGCCTGTTTTGAGACCCCAGTTCCACTTATTGGCGTTGACCACTAGATCATATCGTCAGCACTTCTTCTATCGAGTACCCCTTCGTCTCGGAGTTAATCAACGTACTATAAGGCACTAGAACGTTCTTGACGATACCAATGACACAGGTACACGCGGCACCGAAGCCGGCTGTGTGGGGGCGTAGCCGCTGCGACGAGATCTCGCCGATGAATCCCCAACCGGCCGCCCCGCTAGCCGTCATGCCAATATCTTCAAAAACAATCTTGTTAGCAGGCACGTGTACAATGATCAAAAGGTCCGCCCCTTTTTGATGAATTGTACGACGAAAACTTACTCCAAAAGCAGGCGAACAGCACGAATACATATGTCGACGCCCAGACCTGCTTTATCACGCCGATGATGCCGATGACTGCGCAAGAGACCCAGCACAGCGTGATGCCTCCGCACGCGATCCACCGTCTACCAAGCCAATCAGCCGTGAAAATAGTCACGATAATTGTGGCAATGTTGATCGACGATGTGATGACCTTGATAAGGAACGGGTCCTGTAGCCCCGCCTGCTGAAAGAAATATTTCCCAAATGTCGCAAACAGTGTGAGGCCGATAAACTGTTGCGACAGGTTTGTCCAGAGGGAGATCAGCGTCCGCAGTCCGTCGGTGCCCCGGAATATCGCCGTCCACTTCTCGCGTTTCTGCTCCATCGCTACGGAACGCTCGTGCTCCACCGTCATCAGCAACGTTGCGTACTGTCGGTCGAGATCGAAATCGGGAACGCCGCGATATAACCAGGCGAGACACTTCTTTGCGCGCGACTCATCGCCACGATTGACGCACCAAGCTGGAGATTCGGGCAGAAAGACTTAGATGAGGATCATGAGGCCAATTTGCGCCCATTGCGTGTATATAGGGTTCAAGTAGTTATATGGCTCGTTCTTGTTCAGGTTCTGTAGCGCGACGTGGGCGCAGAAGGTGCCAACGGTCCACCAGAAGGAGTAGCACATGAGCAGGCCGCCGCGGATCCGAACAGGTGCGACCTCGGCGATGTAGACGGGGAGGGTCGACTGCAGGCAGCCGACGCCGACGCCGGCAAGGAGCTTTGCCACGAGCCAGGCGGGCCAAGCGCGCGCGACGCTCTTAACGGCGACGCTGACGGCGAGGATAAGTTAGAGGGTGTACATGGTAACCTTTCGGCCGAATTGAGAGGAGAGAAAGGGGATGGTGGTCATGCCAAGGACCTGGCCGACGGACATGATGGAGGACCAGCCCGAGAGGATGGGGGAGTCAAGGTAAGGTTTTCCGGAGGCGTCGGCAAGGGTCGCGAATTGGCGAACAAAGCCCTTATTTGCTACGATGCTGGCGTTCATGCTGGATGTGGGTGGAGTGACGGGGTTAGCAATGTAAACTAGAGAATCGGGCAAAATGGATGCGCGAGGAGGAGCAAAGTGTGAAACGTACCCGATTTGATAGCCATCAGTGGCGGCGCTGAAGGCCGCCGCGAAGCACGCAGCTGAGGCGATCTTGAAGAGCTTAACCGTCTCCCATATGGATAGAGACTTGTATCCCGAAATGTTTTGGCCGCGGGTTGCCGCGTCGACAGCTGCGTCGCTAAATTTCAGGCCATCATCCGCCGGGTATTCAACGTAGGCCACGTTGTCGACCGGCTTCTTGGGAGTTCCACGTGGAGATGCCATTACTGCGCAGGATAAAGGGCAAAACCAGAAAAGGGTATGGCTACTAACTTTTTGGTATGATGATTGCTATTCTATTTCGGAATCTGGCTTGGTTTTTATCTTGACACATCGGCACGTGTTGTCACGAAACGAAACGATTTTCATCGCGACGGTGGTGGTCTAGACCTATCGGAACAGTCTGCAAACAACGTCTTGTGTCCAGCTCACCAAAGACCTTCGTATACGATAGTGTGATGGACTTGCCCAAAGAATGGACAATTCTGTCCGCTGCCATGGACATTTGCTCGCATTCGTATTGTGGGTCCGCTGCTCGTTGTCTATTTTCCCAAGCCTTCTCATCACGAACGATCCGGGGTATGGGACCCCGCGAGGACCCCACGGGGATGATCTAGGTGTCGGATTGGAAGTCCAATTCGACCGCGGCATACAGCCGACTACGCAGGGGCCAATTAGGGGCCCTATTTAGGATTATCGTAGCTAGCCCAACCTGCGGTTAGAACCTCCTTTTTATACCTACGTAGAAGTTTATATAATTTAATTAATCTCTTTATTAACCTACGGTTCGAACTAAATACTTTATAATAGGGAAACTAATACTAATTAGTAATTAAATTCTATTATTATAAATTAGTAAAGTATTTCGTTATATAAAAGAAACGACCTCTTAATACTATACGGAATAAGAGATTCGTACTAATAAACTTTATAAAAATAAATAAAAAAAGAGGTAATTCTTAAATACCGTACGGAATTAAATAATTATAGCTTTTTATTACTTACGAGAGGTTAACGTTTACTATATTAAACTATATTAATTAATAGAACTACTTAAGTAATTAGCCTTTTATCGTTACTTTAAATAGCTTTTTTATTAAATAACTTTTTAATAGCCGGCCTATAATTAGAAATTAACTAAGTAATAAAAAGGACTATTAGAAAAGTAATAATTACTTAACTATAATTAAGCTATAAAAAAAACTATTTAAAAAGATATAAAATAGGGTACTAAGGAGCCGTAAGAGGAAGATCTCTAAGGTATCTAACCTTACTAAATATAAGTAATAAGTAGTATTTTTAATAAGTCCTTAAGGCCCACGATCTTATAAAAAAAGGGGGCTTAACTTTGCTAACCGTACTTAATAATTTATACGACTCCTTTACGAGCTACTTAGTATTTATATTTAACTATTTTTATAAAATACTACTCTAAAAAAGGTAGATTAAAGAAGGAAGTTATTTAGAAGTTATAAAGAGTACGAGGCTTAGGAGGCTAGAAGTATACGAAATAGCGGAAATTAATAATTAGTAAAGATCTTAAAACTAATTACTATATCTTCTTATAATAATATAAATATCTACTACTACTATTAAAAGGGGGCTACTAAAACCTACCCTTTTAGATTAAATAAAAAGGGGGTCTTAGTAAGTATAATAGCTAGCGATTTAAAAAAGTAGTAATAGTTACTAAAGATAACAAAAACGAGAGTAGTCGTAAGATAATAAAAAGAAATAAGAATTTCTTAAACCTTAATAAATTCGTTAAGTAATAAAAGTACGGGTTTATTATAACTAACGCGCGGATTAAATATATCCTTATTAAGATTAAATACGTTAATAACTACTAATATATATATAAGCTAGAGTATAACCCCTAGTAAGTTAAAGTAAAAAAGAAAAAGAAAAAACCCGATCCTAAATAGAATCCCGATCCCTTATAAATAAGTAAATATTAACTCGGAATATTAAGGAACGTAGATATATAAGATTGCGGATTAGCTTAATAGTAAGTAAATTAACGTAGTATTAATTTATTTAACTAAAGTTTATAAAAAAAAGGGGCTATAAAGGTAACCCCTATTTTATAAAATCGTAAACGACCTTAGTTACTAGCTAAATAAATAGTTTATAAGTATAAGCTTAGGAATTATAAAAGTAGTTAATAGATTCCTTTACGGGCGAGGGGTATTATTAACGTAATTATAATTATAAGAACTATATAAAATCCTAGTAATAACGATTATAAAAAAGGAATTTATATTATAAAACTAGGTATAAGTTAATAAGGTATATAATCGCTTTAACAAATTTAAAAAAGGGTAAACGACGTAGATTTCCTCTTTATAATTATAAATAGTAATCTATTATTATAAAAAGATATCTAAAGATAAAATATAGTACTAGAAGTACGATAATCGATAATTCTATTTATTTCGATTTATAACTCGTCGCTATTATTAATATAAAATTTAGCGCTAATTAGCTAATAAGAAAGGAGGTAGACGACCCGGAGTTACTAATAGTACGTAGTAACATAGGGATCGCTTATAAATACTAAAAATCTAATAATAAATATAAAGTAATTTATAAACCTTAAAAAGATCTTTTTAAAAGAGAAATTGTACTCTAGGGGGAAGTATAAGGTCTTATAAAAAACCCTAACGATATTTTATAATTAGTATAAAAAATCGGAATTAGGGAATACTAGTACTATTTAGTAATTAATATTGTATTTATAAGTAAAGTTTTTAATTACTATTATAAAGTAGTACGTAATCTCGATTAAAACGACTTTCTTAGTATTATTAATGTAATCCGGAGCCGCTTCGAGACTTATAATAAGAATTTAGAGCTCCTATCTAAGCTATAGGTAATTTCTTTTATATTTATAGCTAGGATAATAGAGGGTAAATTATAAGTAAAGATCCTTAAAGAGCTTATTAATTAAATTAATAAGTTAGTAAAAACCTAGCTAAATAAGGGAACTAATAAGTAAAAAGTCGGATATTTTTATACTATAGTTTAATACATACTAAAAATAAAAATAACCCTATACTAAGTACCTAAAAATTACGAGATACTCTACTCGAGGTTAAAATTTAGTTTTAATATTAAAGCGAGAATACTATGCTAAACTTACCTCTAAGTATATAATAGCCCTTATTAATAATACTAAGTTAATTAAATATATAATAAAAAAAGAAAAAAAGCTAAGTATAATAATCGCTAATAAGGAGGCCTAGATTCGTTAAATAGGTAGAGATTTAACCCGTGAGTAGGGTAATATAAAAAGTAGTATATTATTTATAAAAAGGATAGATATTAGTTAAATAACTACCTAAAAAAAGAGCGTACTAAATTATATAAATAATATAAAAAGTTAAGGGTAGTAAATAGTAAAACTAGCCCTTATCGATTTAACTAATTCTTTATTATATATAAGGGTAGATCCGGGGGTACGGAACCTAGCGAAGGTAGCTAGTTTAGTATCCTAAAATATCCGCACCCTATAAGAAATTTAAAAAATAAAAAAGATCTTACTCCTTATATTAATAAATTAGATTATAATAAAGTTAATAATATTAACTACTCTTTCTTTATACTATTAGCCTCGAGAGGATATACGAGGCTAAATAAATAAAAAGTAATAAAAACTCTTAATAAGTAAGTTTTTATTTATAAATAATAAAGAAAGGTCCTTTAGGTAATAGATATAGAGGTAGTTAAAAAAGTAAATCTAATAGGGCTAAAATCTATTCTCTTAATACCTAAGGAGAAGACGCTACCTTTCTTAATACTTAAAAAATAAAAATAAAATACTAAGTAAATCTAGGGGTAGCTAGAGGGGTCCTTTTTATACTACCTAGATTACTTAAATACTAAGCTCGTATAAGTATTTTATATAAGTAAAAAGTACGGCTTAGATAATTTCTAAAGAATTATCCTAAATACTAAGGTATTATAATAGTTAATAAGAAGAAAAGGGTAATTCTAAGTACTATAAAAGATCGTACTAGTAATACTTAATACGTTAATAGCGAGTATTATAAGAATTAGCTTCGGCCTAAGTAAGGAAATCGTCGTACTAAGTACGATAAAAATAGAGACGTACTTCGGAACGATAACCTTTTATATTTTACTTATTAATACCCTATTTCTATTATATTTAAAAAATATAGATTAACTAAGTATTATATTTAATAATATAAGGAATAAAATCTTTAGTAATAAGTACTTCGAGATAGTTAAACGACGATAAGAGTACGCGTTTATAAGGCTCACTAATAATACGAAGTTAATTAATTACTTAACGGAAAGTGAGCTTAGATAATTATACTAAAGATTTAGCTACTTATTAGTTACGAGGCTATATAACTTCTTAAAATAATTAAGCAATAATAATATCGAAATAGGGGCGCTAGAGTAGTTAATAAAAATATACTACTAATACTAAATAAATACGCAGAGCCTACGTAGGTTTAAATTTAAATTACGTAATAAGCTTAACTTTAATTAGGAAATCGTTATTAATATTTTTTATTTAAATAATCGGCTAGTTTTATACGTAATTAACGTAGCTATATCTTTTTAAATAAGGTAATTCTTTTAAGATTTATAAATAAAAATAGTATAAGTAGCCCTACGAAAAAACTAGATTAATATATACTAAGGTCCGCTAGATAGTATTAGAACCGACGCTAGTACTAGCTTTAAGTTAGTAAAGTTTAAGGAGAATACGACGGCCTACGGTATATAGCTAAAAATCGTGCCCGTTAAAGCGTACTAAAAAGGTATAGGGTATAAAGGACTTTCGTAGTGCGGTGCTTAAAAAGAACTACTAATACCTATAAAAGTAATATAAAATACCTCCTTCGATCGGGTTAATACGGCCTTAATTAACGGAGTTATAACTAAGAAAAGAGGGTAATATTAACTAGATCGGAAGGGTAGAGTTCTTAATCGTTTTATATTATCGTATTTAAAAATAAATTATTAAAAAAGCTCTAGTTTAATCTTAAAAAAGTATATATATAATTAAAATAAAAATCCGTATTACTAAGCTCCTCTCCCTAATCGGGGGCCCTTTTTTTTATATTTTCCTTTAATTAGCTCTTTTATAGGTCCCTATACTTAATTAATTTTAAAAAAAAGAAATACTAGGACTAATTACCCTACCCTATTTTAATTATCCTCTAATTTCTTCTTCCCTAATCTTTTATAAAAAAAACTTATCTTAAATTAGTCCTAGTTATTATATATAGTTAATTATATTAAGCTTTTTACTTACCCTTCCTCTTTATAATCGCCTTTTTTACCTCCTCTACTTTTATTACTTTCTTTACTAACTTTACTTAGTTCTTATTCTAATCCTTCTTAATAATCTCCCGATCCTAACTTTTATTAGCCTAATTCTCCCTAAATCTCTTTATTAATAATAGTATTTAAAAAGTATAAGCTAAAATTATATATATAGCTTTTATAATCGGGTTATTAAACTAATTAACTTATTATTCCTTTATACTCTTATTAATATTAGCTTTATTTATATATATATTATAATACTATAAGAGATCTTAATAAAACTTAGCTAGTTTTTAATATTAACGTTCGCTATTTTTTTATATAGCCCGATTATACTTAGAGAGCATACGCTTAATAACCTCTTATTTTAACTAAACCCTCGGTACTTTAATTAAAGTCTTTATAATAAGACTATCCCCGCCCCTAATTAGAATATTTAAAAGATTATTTTCCTAATTACTTAAATTAGCTTTATTAAGAGCCGGGCTAAGGTATAGTAGTAACTTAAGTAGTAATATATTTAATAAAGACTTTATAACTCGATAGGTCTTAAGAATATTAATTAAGTATATAAATTAATTATTAATAATAATATCTAAACGCTAGTTAGTAACTTTTATTAGTTTAATTACTTATAGAGTCCGATTAAAGTTACTACTTATTATAAATCTTTAAATACTCTTTAGTATTTTTAAAAATTAAAATAGTAAAAATAACTCTTTAAGAGCGATAAGTTCTTACTTAAAATTTTTAACTATTTTATACGTTTTTTTAAAATACGTAAGATTAATAAAAATATAATAGTTATAATTATAAGGGTTATAGATTTTTAGATCCTAGTTAGTAAACTTAAAGCTAAATAAGTAAGAACCGGATTTCTAAAGAGTTAGTGCTTTAGGGGCGTTAGTTATAATATAATTAGAGTTATTTAAGTTAGTATAGGGCTTATTTCTAGAGTCCTAATTATTTATTATTTTATTAAAGGACCTTTTCAAAAGAGGTCTTATTATATTAAAAAAGTAATAATTATTATATTAGAACTCGTAGTTAATTTACTAAATCTAAGCTATATAGAGTTTATTATTAAACGATCTAAAGTATTTATAAATTATTTAATACGTATTATAAGTTAGGCTAAGCTAGCTATATTAGACCGTATTATAAAACTATTCGAGTACGTATAGACCGTATTCCTATTTACCTAGCTATTATACTATAGGGACTACGTAAGCGCTTATATTAATTAGTTATTAAATATAAAAAGGTATATTAATCTAGTTATAAAAAGCTTTTAGTACTTAGATATTATTAACAAATATCCTTTTTAAATACCTAAGAGCTTACTTTAGATTATATTAATAAACTATACTATTTTACTAATTAATAATTATTTTTATAAAATAGCCCGGATCGTTAATATAAAGAGGGAAAATTACTTAGTACGCTAAAGTCCTAATTTTTTATATAGTCTCTTAGGTTTAAGGGATTAGGATAGGGGTTTTATTTAGTTCAAAAGTACTCTCCTATCCCTCTTTAATTATAATTATATTACGTACTAAAGCGAGGTCCCGTATTATAACCTCTATTATAAATTTAATTTTATATTTTTAAATTTAATTTTTATATAATAAGCGTCTTTAAAAATTATAATAATTAGTTAGGATCTCTATTACTTTATAATAGGTTTAACTTATCTAAGTTTTCTAGTTTTTTAGATTTTTAAAAGCCTTAGGACGCTAATTAAGGAAGGGAAGTACATCCCCTATACTAAGCTAATTAAGAAAGTCGATTTTATAAAAAGTTAGGATTATTTAAAAAAAACTAGTTTATTTAAGTACTAGGTTTAAGTAATAGTTAGTATACGTTTTATATTAGTAGTTTATATTAAAATTAATAAACTAAGAGTCCTTAGTATTCGTTATAGTCCTGGGGTTAGTCTTATTAAAAATAATATATCTATTTAGATTCTATTTTCTTAGTTAGTATTTAGTATTGTTTTTAAGGTTTTTTATTATAATTAGGCCCTAAATTCGCGCTATATCCTTTTTATTATCCGGCTTAGAAGGGGAGATAGGAAGTAAGGAGGTTATTATAAATTACTAAGTTAGTATTTATATAGTAAATTAGAAAGTAAAAATTAGAGGAAGTTTAATCGGTAGTAGTTATAAAGAAGTGGTTAAGGAGGGAAAAAAGAAAAGTTAAGTAGCTAAGTAAAAAGCTACCCTTTTATACTAATTACGAGGGTAGCCTCTACTAATTAAGAAAGAAGGTGCTATATTATAAATAATAAAAAGGCCCCGATCTTATAATTTACTCTTTCTTTTTTTTATATAGTAGCTATAATTTAGTACTAATTAGCTAAGAGGCCTATAGTACTTTCCTTTTTAATACCCCGGATCTAGGGGGGGTATATAGAGGCCCTTTTTTAATTCCTCTATCGCTTTTTATTTCTTTCCCTAAATAATAGCTTTTTAATTATAATTATCCTTTTTTACTTAGTCTCTTTTCTTTTTAATAATATAATCTACTTACTTATTATATCTAATACTTCGGCTACTAATAGAACGTATTAAATTACTAAAACTACTTATTATAACGTCTAACCTTAGTAATATTCCTCCTCCGCTCCTAAGAAGGTCTATTTTTAAAAAACTTAGGGCTATAAGTTTTAAAAAGTTAATAAAAAATAGACTATAGTAAGTACTACCCTATTTAATCTTTTTAATCCTTATCTTAATCTAATATTACTCTTTTTTAGATCCTTAAGATTATTAGTTAGTTAACTCTTTTTAAATTAGCTAGAGAGCTTTATACTAAATTCTATATCGTAAATCCTTAGGTTAATAAGTATATTAAAAAAGAAATAGCTTAGAAATTTTAGTAATTAACTATAAATTAGAACGTCGTTAAGAAGTATATTTATAATCTAAGTATCGTAAATAAATTATTTTTATAAAACTATTAGGTTTTTATTAATTACGATTATATTAATTATTTTAGCCCTTTATTCTAGCGATTAGGTAAACGAACCCTTATTATTAATTTTTTATTTATTTAAGCTTATAGCGTTCGGAATACTATAGTTTATAACTATTATACGCAGTCTTTTTAAAAATATATTAGTTCTAATACTAAGGAGCTAGTTAAAAAAATAGTCCCCTACTTCGAGTACGTTTCTCTTCTAAATTATTTTAATAATTAATATAATAATTATATATATTCTAAAAATAAGAAATACTACTTTGAAAAAAGTAATAACTAATAGGCTATTAGTTAATCTAGAGCTAACTCTAAATAAGGTTATTATTATTATTATATAATAAATAGTAATAGGGTAGCGTCTCTAATCTTAACTAATATTAAAAGAAATAAGACTTTAGTTTATATAGTCTTTAACTAGATTAATATTACTAAGACCGAGGAGAATAAATATAATTCTGTTCTTAAGGATGCTCCTCTTATATACTTTATTAAAAACTATATATTTATAACTCGTAAAAGTTATTTATATATTAAAATAAAATAAATAAAATAAGAGGTTATATAAGCTAAGTTAGATACTAAACGGGCTCGATTAAATAAAAAACTAGGCTTAAATACTTAAGAAAAGAGGTAGGGTTTTTTAATATAATTATATAGTTAGTAAATAAAGTTATTAAGTTTTTAATTATAATAACTAAAAAATAATTCCTATTTTCTTATTATCCCCTTATATTTTTATTCTAGATTTAAATAAAAAAGTAACTAAAAAATTAATAAGATTTAATAATATCTTTATAAAATAATATTTAATAAATAAAAAGAACTCGTAGCTTATACTAAGGATCGGTAGTAATAAGAGGTAATCTAGCCCTCTCGAGAGGCCCTTATTTATAATCGGGTTTATTTAATAACTAGTTAAGTATCCTTATCCTTAGAGTTTATTATATTATTATTATAATTAAGAAATAGAGTCGTAGTATCGATCCTATATATTTTCTTAGAGTATAACATAGTTACTAAGGTACGGTTTTTTAGGTAGTTTTTTTTTATAAATAGTATAGACGTTTACTTAGTTATAATAGCCTAAGTTAAGTTATATTATATAGACGTATTTAATTATATTTATAGGATTAGCTAAGGGGAGTATAAGTATAGTTTACTAAGGTAGTCTAATTTAATAATTTAAAATCTATTTAGCTAAAAGCTTAGTATCTTTCTTAGTTAATATATTTACTACGTAAGAAAGAAGGGTAATATAATTAGTAATTGCACGCTTTTTTCTATCTTTAATTATAATAAAAGGGATATCTTTTATAAAGTTATAATTATTACGTTTTTTATAATACTAAGCTCCCTAAGCTAAAATAATAAGATAAGCGTCCTTATTAAGAATATACTAATTATAATCTTTAATAATTTAGTAATATAGACTCTAGTAATACTAATAGCGGTCTCTAGGTCCTATAGTTAGGGGCCGATTAGGACGTGTAGCGCTTATATTAAATATATAAGTAGGACCTTAAGAATAAATACTATTCTAATAGATCTTTAGCTTATTTATTTTATTAACTAAGTTAAAATTAGTAATATTATTAATAGCTACCTAGGTAACCTAGGCCCCTATTATTAGCTAATAATATTACTAATAGTTCAGATACTAGTACTAAGTATTTTTACGTGCTTATAAAATAGGGGATTATAGCGAGGTTTTAAGTTAACTCTAATTATTTATAAAAAGTAGGCTATATTCCTTTTTATATATAATCGTATTAAGAAGTCCTATTTTAAACCTTACGTACTTTATTAATTTAATAAAGCTATTTAAAATAACCCCGACTTCCTCTACTACTTTTTTTATAATATTAATATAAAACTACTTATATATAGCCTTAATTAAGCTCTGATTAATTATAATATAGAGGTCTTATTATTTAGTAAAAGTAATTATATTATTAATCTTAGTAAATAGTACCTAAATAGAGTTTAAGTTAGAAAACGAGATAAGTAGTCCTTTAGTAATTCTTTTAATCTACTCTTTTTTATTTAAAAAGTAGTTAATATCCTATTTTTTATACTTTTTTAAAAAGAAATCCTTAGCTTAGGCCTAGGGTAGTTTTCTAATTACGTCCTTAATTAGAGTTTAATAATCTCCTCTTATAATATATATAATAAGTTTACTCTTAAATCGGTCCGGGACCCTACTAATTTTATACTAGTCCTCGAACTTTTTTAAAAAGTTTATAATATTATTATTTTTAAAAACTATAATCCCCTCTTAACTAAAGAACGGTATCTTATAAAACCCTATATTCTTTATTAAATTAGGCTAAAGAATCGTAGGGTCCTTAGTCTAAGGCGTAATTATTTAGATCTAAGTATTAATAGTGCCTAGGAGGGTATTAATTAAAATATCTATCCTAACTTAAGCCGTAACTAGCCTCTTCTAGTTAGATTAATAAATAAATCTATTACTAAAAGTAAGCTTATTATTATTAAATAACTCCGCGGTCTATAAGTCTTAATAAATTATAAAAACTAGTTTAGTAAACGGTCTATTTAAAATAAAAAGGTTAAGTTTGTATAATTAAATATCCTAAGGGGCGCTAATAATAATAAAAATAACGTATTAGTTATTTATATTTACGGTCCGAGGTTATTAAAAATTCAATTTGTTAATTTTATTTATAATTTTAATAATTTTATATTAGTCTATTTACTCTAAATAAAGTTTAAAAAGAGAGGAGAAGAGCTATCCTAATAGCTAGAGCATAGCTATTATCCTAATTAGTATAATTTAGGCCGTCCTTCTTAACTCTTACTAAGTATATAACTAGAGTTTTAATTAGACTTCGTATTAAGCCTACGGTAATACTAATTAATATTATTAATAAGTCTAATTAAAAGCTAGTTTCCTAAGCGCCCTTAGTTCGACGTATTTATACCTCTAAATAGGTTTATTATTAAATTTTTAAACTATATTAATTAATAAGAAATAGTCTAGTTAAATAACTAGTTATACTTATTAAAATATTTTATTAATTCTAATCTTAAATCGTCGTTCGTCTTATTATACTATTATAGCGTTTATATTTAGGCCCGATCTAGTCCTAAGTATTTACGTATTTCTCTACTTATCTATCTCGCTCGCTTATTAAGGTCTATCGTATTCCCCTCTTATTAAATAAAAAGCCCTTTTTTATATATTTTTATTTTCGTATTTTAATTATCTAGTTTTTCCTTTAATTAAAGTCCTACCGCTCGTATTTATCTTAATTATTATACTACTTTTTTTTATTTATTTATTTAAATTATTTCTAATCGAGTTAGGCTTTCTTTTACTTATTCTCTTATTTAAAAAGGGAAGGGATTTTTAAAAAAAAAGATTATTAAAAAGGTATAGGGTATAAAGGACTTTCGTAGTACGGTACTTAAGAAGAACTATTAATACTTATAAAAGTAATATAAAATACCTCCTTTAATCGGGTTAATATAGCCTTAATTAACGGAGTTATAACTAAAAAAAGAGAGTAGTATTAACTAGATTAGAAAAGTAAAATTCTTAATTATCTTATATTATCGTATTTAAAAATAAATTGTTAAAAAAGCTCTAGTTCGATCCTAAAAAGGTATATATATAAATAAAATAAAAATCCGCACTACTAGGCTCTTTTTATTAATCGAGGGCCCTTCTCCTTATATTTTCCTCTAATTAGCTCTCTCGTAAATCCCTATACTTAATTAGCTTTAGAGAAAGAAACATTAGGACTAATCGCCCCACCCTATTCCATTATCTCTTTTTTTATATTAGTATTATTATTACCTAGGGGGTCTTATAAGAGCTATTTAAAGCGCTTATTTATTACCTTAACCCTATATACTTTTAGCTTACTTATTATAGTTATTATAGCTAAGCGAGCGTTAATATACTAAATTTTAATATCCGTATTAACCCGGCTATTTACGGCGTTTATAATATTACTTAGTCAAATTCCGTACTACTAAAAAGTACTTTACTACTTCTTAGGTATATTTATATTAGTTACGATAGCTATAGCGTCGAGCTAGCTAAGGGCGCCCAGCCCGAGAGGGGCAGACTTATCGATAGGTATTTTTAGAGCAAGTTCTCGTCGAGGTAGTAGTTTATATATTAATAAGTTTATTTAGTAAGTTTATTTAGTAGGTTTATTTAGTAAATTTATTTAGTTAAAATAGAGAGTAGCTTTGGGTAATATTAGAAACAATAAGAATAAAAAGAAATTTTATAAGCTTTAGTACGAAGAGTAATAGATATTAGCTTATTTAGCCCTTTTTTAAAAAACCTCTATATTATTATTAAAGTTTAGAACCTCTTTAGTTAAGGAAGGCCGCCCCTAACTATTACGGCCGACTATTATAACTAATTATTATAATTAATTATTATAGCCGACCTCTACTACTAACCTTTTTAGCTAGTGCTACTATATAATAAAAAAGCTAGCTTACTTATCTTAAATTAAATAGTAATTTTCGTATCGAAATTATTATATTATATCAAGCGCGTACTTAGGATATATTGCGCGTATTATATAATTAAAAAGTGTACTATATTATATAATTTCCCTTAAAAGCGTAATCCTTCTAAGGTCGATCTTTTATACTTATAAAGCTAGAAAAAAAACTACTATATAAAAAAATACTATATTCGTTTAAAACTTTAAGTATAAAGAAGTATTTATTAAAGTTAAGAATATAGTCGTTTCCGAACTAATTATTATAATTTTGGATCTTTAAAAACTTTTTAAAATCGAAACTAACGTATTAAACTTTATTATAAAAGTAGTTCTAAAATAATAAAATAAATAAAAAAACCTTTACTTATATTACTTCTATTCTAAAGTATTTTATAAAATAAACTTAAATTAGTAAATTTATGATAAAGAACTAATAATAATTATCGAAGTATTACAAAAATAAAGACTATAGTTATTTAAAACTAAGTACGAAGTTATAGTCCATATAGATTATAAGAATTTTATAAACTTTATAATAAATAAAAACTTAACTAAACGATAAGTTAAATAGAGCGAGTTCTTATTTAAATATAAATTCTAAATTATTTATTAAAAAGGTTTAAAAATTAGTAGGATAAACCCTCTTAATAAAAGACCTAATTACGAAGTTATTGTCCTTAAAAGAATATAAGTTATTTTTAAATAAAAAAGGACGATACCTTTATACTAACTATAAAACTCCTTATAATAGCTAAAGGATTAATACTAACTTAACTAAGAAAATAACCCCTAAGTTTATTATAAAAATTTATAATACGCTAGTATATAGTTATTAAGAAGTTATTAAAATATAAAAATAGATCCGCTAGTATTATAATAAGTCCGCTATACGTACTAAAATTATAAAGGACTACGTAATTTATAAAAGAAATAAAAATATCCTATATAAACCTTATAGCGAGCTATAACTATTATAATTACTAATAGAAGTATAATAATTAATTATAGAGGACTTTATTATTAAATTACTAAAGTCTAAAGAGCTATTTACTAAAGTATAGTATAATAGTATCTTAGTTATAATCGATTAACTTACTAAATCTACGTATTTTATTTTATATAAAGAATTAAGTATTATAAAAAACTTAGTATACGTATTTGCTAAGGTTATACTTTCGAACTACGGTTTACTAAAAGAAATTATCTTTAATAAAAATAAACTATTTATTTCGAAGTTTTAAAAATTGTTGATTTCGTAACTAAGTATAAACTATAAACTATTAATATTATCTTATTTATAAACCGATACATAAATGAAAGGATTAACTAGATCCTCGAAATATATTTTCGTTATTATATAAACTATAACTAAAATAATTAAGTAGCGCTTTTATTAATAGCTTAGTTCGTATATAATAATATAATTAATAAAAGTACTAAAAAATCCCCGTTCTATTTCAACTACGGATTCTAACTAATAATATATAAAAAAGTATAATAAGAACTATAAACTATAAAAGCCGTAATAAACGTAAATAAACTTAAAAAGATCTATAAATAAGCCTTACTAAACCTTAAGTTTATATAATAATATATAAAACAAAATGTAAATAGATTAAGGATTAGAGAACTCTTTTTAAAAAAAGGGGATAGTACTTATTTTTTTTATTATAATATTAAAATAAAATAACTAAATAATAAATTAAACTATAGAAATTTAGACCTTTTAAAGTTTTTAAAAAAATCTTCTTAATTAATTACGAGCTAAGACTATTAAATACGAAATAATACTATTTTGTTTTTTATATTTTAATACTAGAGCCCGTATTAAAAGGTTTATATATAAAGGATTATATTATTATTAAACTAAACTAATTAGAGTACGAAGTTAAATAAAATATTAACTATGAAGATAAGAATAAGACGTAAGAATTCCTTATTAAATAAAAGAATTATAAATATAAAAAGAAAATTTAAGAACCTATTACGAACTTCTATAATTCTTAATAACTTCTTAAAGAGTACCGAAATTAAAATTAAAACTAAAACTCTTAGCTATTATAGTATCTTAATTAATAATCTTAAAAATACTATTAGCCTATACCTCTTAAGCTATTAAAAAAGTATTATTAGATTCTTTAAAAAACTCTTTTAATATGATTTAACTCTTTTTAAATATTATTTATTTTTAAATATAAAAACGTTCTAACTTAAATAATAATTTATTTAACTTAGCCTAAGCTTATTAATAAGCCTTAGCCTTTTTCTATAACTCCGTAATCCTTTTTTAAAAACGTAGTTCCTTTACCTCTTTTTTATAATTAAAGCGATCGGATTTTATTACTAAGTAGCTAACTATGTTTAATTAGCTAAAGACTTAATAAAAGATAAATGAAAATATAAAAACTTACGAGTATAAATAGTATTAATAAAGGTATCGTACGAAATACCTAAGTAATAGTATGTTCTATAAACCTTAGAATAAAAAGAACTAATTAACGGAACCCCCGCGAGTAATAATTTAAATAAAATATTATTTCTACGCCCTCGTTAAAAAAACAAATAATACGTAATAATTTATAACTAAACGTAACTATTAAAAATTTCGATTTTTTAATTCGACCTAATATCGTATTAGTATATTTTAAAAGAATACTTAATAATTCCCTAACTTAGGAATAAATAACCTATTTATAAGCCTAGAGGACTAGACTTTTAAAAGGAAAAGCTGTATTATAACCTAATACGTATGATAAAGCTAGGGCCTCGCCCTATAGGACCTATAGTAGTTATTATACTATATATATAAAAATACGGACTTAAAATAACTCTTTTTAAAATAAAAAAACTATAAATAAGTTATATAACTACGATTATATAATAAGATAAAGAACGGACGCTTATAAATAAGTAAAATAAATAACTACTTAGTAAATAGTTAAATAATAATAAATAAGAATATTATAAAAGATATATTTAAAAATAAGATTTATAAATAAAATAGACTTAAGCTAGGCTTAAGAATAGACTTTTTATAACCTTTTTAATAATTAACTTAATATTAAATCTTATAATTACTTTTAGCTATTTTTATTAAAAAGCTTTTTTAATAAGATTATAATTAATTATTAAAGCTTTATTTATTTTATAACTTATAAATGTAGCTTGAGAGAAGCTATTTACGATTATAATACTACTTACTTAGTACCGATAGCCTTAGCTTTTATTAATATACTTATTATAACTAGCTAGCCGTAATATTATTATAAAAAGGAGCTTAGTAAAGAGGATATATTAAATAATTCTATTATTATTAAGAAGTAGTATTTCTTAGCTTATTATACTATAGCTTATTTACTTAGTTTGATCAAAGATAATATATAAAATAGTTAAAGAGTAACTAGCCTATAGCTACTTAATATAGCTATACTTTTTAATAATCCTATAGTATTATCTAGCCTAGCTATATTATTAAATAATATTACTAATACTAAGTAAATAACTACTAATACTATTAAAGTTATTAACTAAATCTTTATAACGTTTATTATTAACTAGTTAACTTTTAAAAAAGCTAGCGATTTTTATAAGTAACTAAAACTATTTATAAAGCTTAGTCCTAACTATAATACTTAATATTTACTTTTTTATAAAGTTAAAAAAGCTTTTAATAAAAATTCCCTTTTATTAGCCTTATTTTAATAGTAAGTTCGAGTTCTAAAAGCTAAAGTTAAGTATATAGCTCTTAGGAAAAAGAAGAGTATTTCAATAAACCTAAATACTAAGTTCGCTAAGATTAAAAATATAAAAAGGGCTTAAAAAGATCTAATTAGTTCTAATTAAATTATAAAAGTCGAATTACTTAGTAAGAATAGTAGCTATATAGTAGTTTTTCTTTAGCTTTATAGGTATAAAAGATCGACTTTAACAGGATTACGTTTTTAAAAAGAATTATATAATATAATATACTTTTTAACTATATAATATATACATAGTGGTCTTTTTCCGGCTTTAGAAACACAAAAAGTCGACCTTAACGGGATTACGCTTTTAAGGGAAATTTTATAATATAGTACACTTTTGAATTATATAATATACGTAATATATCCTAAGTACGCGCTTAACGTAATATAGTGATTTTGATACGAAAACTGCTATTTAATTCGGGATGGGCATGGCGGCGGCGCTGGCTAAAAAGGTTAACGGTAAAGGTCGGCCGTAATAGTTAGTTATAATAGTCGGCTATAATAGTCGGAGGCGGCCTTCCTTAACCGCAGAGGTTCTGAATATCAATAGCGACGTAGAGGTTTCTAAAGAAAGGGCCAAATGGGCTAATATCTACTACTCGTACCATATAATATTTATAATATACCCTAAGTACGCGCTTAATATAATATAGTAGTTTCGATATAAAAACTACTATATAATTTAGGATTAGTAAGCTGCCTTACGGTAGTACTAACTGAAAAAGTTAATAATAAAGGTCGGCCGTAAAGGTTAGAAGCGGCCTTCCTTAACTATAGAGGTTCTAAACTTTAATAATAATATGAAGGCTTTTAAAAAAAGGGCTAAAAGGGCTAATATTTAGTTACTTAGAGTTTATAAAAATTCTTTTTATTTTTATTATTTTTTATATTATCTAAAGCTACTCTCTATTTAAACTAAATAAATTTATTAAATATAGTAAATAAGGCGTAATTACTAGCTAGTAATTACGGTTCTGTTTTTATACGATAGTTATATTACGGCTAGCTAGTCGTAATAAGTATATTAATAAAAGTTAAGGCTATGAGTACTAAGTAAGTAGTATCGTAGTTATAAATAGTTTTTTAAAAGTTATATTTATAAATTATAAAATAAATAAGGCTTTAGTAATTAATTATTATCTTATTAAAAGGAGTTTTTAGTAAAAAAAGCTAAAGCGATCGTAAAATTTACTACTAAGTTAATTATTAAAAAAGCTATAAAAAGTCTATTTTTAAACCTAGTTTGAATCTATTTTATATATAAGTCTTATTTTTAAATATATTTTTTATAACATTCTTATTTATTATTATTTAACTATTTATTAGGTAGTTATCCGTCTTATTTATTTATAATCGTCCGTTCTATTTATTTACGGGCGTCCGTTTTTTATTCTATTATATAATTATAGTTATATAACTTATTTATAGTTTTTTTATTTTTAAAAGAGTTATTTTAAGTCCGTATTTTTATATATATAGTATAGTAGCTACTATAGGTCCTATAGGGCGAGGCCCTAGCCTTATTATACGTATTAGGTTATAATAAGTTATAAGCCCTTTACCTTAGCTAGTTAGTATATATCTCTCTAAAAAAAGTCTAGCTTACGTAAGCACTATACTAAGGGTTACGGGTTCGAATCCTATCTAGTTAAATCTTTTTAAAAAAAGTGCGTTAGCCGCTTACTAAGTAGCTAATAGTAAGTAAGTCCCTAGTTAGCGAGCAGACTAACTAGTAAATATCTAGCTAAGTTATTAATCTAGGGGGGTATATAATAAGTAAGGCGTAATTACTAGCTAGTAATTACGGTTCCGTTTTTATACGACACTAAATAAACTTATTAAATAAACTTATTAATATATAAATTATTACTTATTAAGAACCTACTTTGCTCTTAGTATATAGTTAGTAATTAATAAGCTAGGACTCTCTAAAAATGCCCCTCGACAGGTCCCCCCCTCTAGGGCTCGATAGATTAGGCCCCCTCGACGCCCTAGCTATCATAACTAACGTAAATATACTTAAAAAGTAGCGTAGTACTTTTTAATAATATAAAATCTAGTTAAGTAATAATATAAATACTATAAATAGTCGGGCTAATATAAATATTAAGATTTAATATATTAATATTAGTTTAGAAATTATATATTATAAAGCTAGAAATTCTTTTAATATAAGCTATGTTATTAATATAAAAAAATATATAAAGGGCTCTCTAATTCTTAATAAGAAGGAGTATATAATATAGGATCTAGCTACTTATCTAAATTAATATTAAGAGGTTTTATATACGTTAAAATAAGTATAGCTAGCCCTTTAAATAGCTAAAAGCGGCAGAAAGTCGGGAGTTTTAATTAGTAGTTAGGTATAGAGCGCAATATACCTAGCTTTTCTTAATACGTAATACACGGTACGGCCCCGGCGGATTGCTCCGTCGGGGGGAAGGATAGTGGCTATACTATAGTAGTAGTAAAAAGTACTTAATTAATTAACTATAGTTAGTAGCGATGTTCCTGGACCTACTTGAACCAAACAAGATATTGTTGCCAGGCGACGAAGAGGAAGATGAGGATAAAATGTAGACCAGTATGAAATTATCAAGAAAAAAAGACAAAAGAAAGCTTAGAAATTGAATAGTTGAGCGTCTGCGACGGTGGGACAGCTGAACACGAGCTGGTTGTTCGTGACGGCCTGGGTGTTGGAGACGACGCCACCGGAGGGGTTCGTGAGCGAGAAATTGAACAGACCGCACTGCTGAGCGTTGACGAAGAGGAGACGGATGGGGTAGTACTGCCCCGCAGTTGCTGCGAACGTGTACGTGCCGGAGCTGCTCGTGTCGTAGTAATCGACGTTCTTCTGCGCGTTCGCGTTGGTGAAGCCCGTCTTCGCGGCACTGCCCTGGCCGAGCCAGAGATAGACGCCGTCATCCACGCCGCTGAAGCTGAAAGTGTAGGTGCCAGTGGTGAGAGGGTGGAAGTAGCCGATGTGCGGGACGATCATGAAGTTGGACTGGCCGCTTGTCGTTGTACTGTATACCGTTCGGGTGGTGGTGTCGCACTGCTGGACGAGGCCGATGGTCGTGGTGTATCCCGTGTTGCTCGGGGTCTGGCCATTGAGGACAGTTGGGATGTTGAAGTAGGTGGTCTTCCAGTTCGCCTTGGAGGTGTCGTCGGTGTTGTGGTAGGGGATGCGACCGGCTGTGCTAACGGTGTCGGAGGCTGCGCGGGAGAAGCCGTAGTAGGCCCATCGGAGTCCCGGGGTACAGCTGGGCGTCGTGATAGTGACGACGGTGGTTGTGCCGGCCGGGTCGGTTTGGGGCAAGGTCGTCACGCCAGTCTGAGTTCCTGTTGAGATTACAGTCGTCACGGCGCCCGTCGGAGGTACGAACGAGACCACGGTGGTCGTGCCGGCAGGGTCAGTCTGGGGTAGAGTGGTTACACCAGTCTGCGTTCCTGTTGAGACCACGGTAGTTAGGACACCAGTGACCGGAGGTATGAATGACACTACGGTGGTCGTGCCAGCCGGGTCAGTTTGGGGTAGTGTAGTCACGCCGGTCTGGGTACCTGTCGAGACCACGGTAGTTACGAGGCCAGTGACTGGGGGTTCGAACGAGACCACGGTAGTCGTGCCAGTCGGGTCGGTTTGGGGCAGAGTAGTTACGCCAGTCTGGGTTCCGGTTGAGACCACGGTGGTCACGGCACCCGTGGCCGGAGGCACAAAGCTGACGACGGTGGTCGTGCCGCCGGGATTCGTTTGGGGCAATGTGGTCACGCCGGTCTGCGTCGCCGTCGACACGATCGTAGTGACGAAGCCCGTGGCGGCTGAAGTTGTTGACGAGCTGGAGGGCTGGGCTGCGGTGCACGATTCAGGGTAGGCAAGCCCCGAGATGTCAGACGAGTTCGTCGCGTGGCCCGGTCCGTTGAAGAAGAAGTTTAGAGACGAGGGAGTACCCCAGTTACCAAACACCTGTCGAACCGGGTAGAAGGCCCCCGCGACGAGGTTGACGCTGGCGCAGCCGGTGTTTCCGTCGGCAGCGAACCAACTCTTTGCCAGGGGAGTAGCTCCCCTGGGGGTATCCGCGTTCGCGGGCCTGCCGCAAGCGAAGGCAGCGTCTCCAAGGTAAAAAGCGTCGCGGTTGTCGGCGTACCCGTAGCAGAAGTTGTACGTTCCGCTCTGATCAGGCCGGAAGTATCCGGTGAAGACGAGGGTGAAGTTGTTGGCGTTGTACGTGATGCCGCCGTACGTCTGCGTCAGACCCTCGTAGTACCGGAAGCCCGTCGAAGAGCCTGATGTCTGGGGAGTGTAGGGCGTGACGGTCGTGCCGCTCGCATCCTTGTAGGGAACGGAAATTGAGTTCGTGCTGCCTTGAGCCAGGGCATTCTGAGTGAGGTAGTAATCGGGCCCGATTCCAGATCGTCCGTCTGAGACTCCATAGCCATCGGCAACTTGGACCGAGTTTGCGTAGAGCTTGAGAGTGAGGCCGGATGCGGCACAATCCACGGGCGGAGTGGCACAAGCGCCGGGGGGGACGAAGGTGACAACGGTCGTTGTACCAGTGGGATTTGTTTGAGGTAAAGTTGTTACGCCCGTCCTCGTCCCGGTTGATACGATCGTCGTGATAGCGCCCGTGGGGGAGGGACAAAAGTGATAACGGTAGTAGTACCAGCGGGATCCGTCTGGGGCAGGGTCGTAACGCCCGTCTGGGTAGCCGTAGAGACAAGAGTCGTAATTGCGCCCGTAACAGGAGGAACAAAAGTGATGACGGTCGTAGTACCGGAAGGGTCTGTCTGGGGCAAAGTCGTTACTCCCGTCTGGCTCGCTGTTGACACAAGAGTCGTGATCGCGCCTGTTATACGGGGAACGAAAGTAATCACCGTCGTTGTACCAGAGGGATCTGTCTGGGGCAAGGTCGTGACGCCTGTCTGCGTGCCCGTTGAAACGAGAGTCGTAATTGCGCCTGTCACGGGGGGAACGAAGGTAATCACAGTTGTTGTTCCAGAGGGATTCGTCTGAGGTAAAGTTGTGACGCCTGTTTGAGTACCCGTCGATACGAGGGTTGTGATGGCTCCCGTCACAGGGACAAAAGTGATGACGGTTGTTGTGCCAGTGGGGTCCGTCTGGGGCAAAGTAGTGACGCCCGTCTGGGTTGCCGTTGACACAAGTGTCGTGACGAATCCGGTCGCTGGCGGGACGAATGTGATGACACTAGTAGTGCCGGCCGGATCCGTGGGAATGATGGTTGTGGCTCCAGTTCGGGTACCAGTCGAAGTGACAGTAGTCAGAGCACCAGTAGGCACCGTGACGAAGGTGATGACGGTAGTCGTGCCGAAGGGATCGGAGTTTGATAAAGTCATGACGCCGGTCTGGCTGGCGGTCTGAGTAAAAGTCCGAATGATACCGATGCGAGGTACGATGGTGACCACGGTAGGAGGACCACCGCTTGGGCCGGGAGGGATCGTGACCAGACCGGTGGTTGTGCCAGTGGATGTGAGGGTGACTGGAGGGGTAGTGGTCACGAGCGTCACCACAGTGGGAGGTCCGCCTGCGGTTCCAGGAGGGATTGTAGTCAGGCCGGTGTTGGTGCCGGTTGATGTGATTGTGACTGGGGGGGTGGTGGTCACGAAAGTGACCACAGTAGGAGGTCCTCCATTAGCTCCCGGGGGCAAAGTTGTGAGGCCAGTTGTAGTAGCGGTGGAGGTCAAAGTAACTGGGGGAGGGCTCGTCACGAATGTGATCACGGTGGTGGGACCCCCATTGGGACCGGGCGGAACGGTTGTCAAGCCGGTAGTGCTGGCGGTTTGAGTCAAGGTAACGGGAGGAGTGCCAGTAACGAAAGTGACCACGGTAGTCGGTCCTCCGTTGGAGCCGGGAGGCAACGTGGTGAGACCAGTAGTGCTTGCAGTCTGAGTGAGAGTCACTGGGGACGGGCCTGGGACGATAGTGATGACCGTCGGGGGGCCACCGTTAGGTCCAGGAGGCACAGTCGTAAGACCTGTGGTAGTACCAGTTGAAGTGATAGTCACTGGAGTCAGCGGCGGAAGGGTTACAAAAGTGATGACAGTAGGAACGCCGCCGTTCGGGCCAGGGGGAATGGTGGTGAGACCAGTTGTGCTGGCAGTTCGAGTAATAGTAATGGGGGGAGGGCCCGTTGCGAATGTAATGACTGTTGGTGGCCCTCCGTTGGGTCCAGGAGGTATTGTCGTGAGACCAGTGGTGGTCGCAGTCTGAGTGAGGGTGACAGGGGTCAATGGAGGAAGGGTTACGAAAGTAATGACTGTGGGGACACCGCCGTTGGGGCCAGGGGGAATCGTTGTCAGGCCGGTTGTGCTAGCAGTCTGGGTGAGAGTCACAGGAGAGGTCCCGTTGCAAAAGTGATGACTGTGGGAGGTCCACCGTTGGGTCCTGGAGGAACGTTTGTGAGCCCAGTAGTAGTGCCAGTCTGAGTAATTGTGACCGGCACTGGCGGGGTGGTGGTTGCGAAGGTGACAATAGTAGGCGGGCCTCCGTTAGGACCCGGAGGTAAAGTGGTCAATCCGGTAGTGCTTCCGAAAGACGTTACCGTAACCGGCGGGGGACCGGTGACCAAGGTAACGATCGTAGTGGGGCCACCGTTCGGCCCGGGCGGGATTGTGATAAGGCCGGTGGTACTTCCGGTCGAAGTCACTGTGACGGGAGGAGTGACACCCGGGGGGCCGGTAGCAAAGGTAATGACTGTCGGCGGGCCGCCGTTAGGGCCCGGGGGAAGAGTAGTTAAGCCGGTGGTTGATGCCGTCTGGGTGATGGTCACGGGGGTCTGAGGAGGAGGCGTGACGAATATGACAACGGTGGGAGGTCCGCCGTTAGGTCCAACTGGGAGGGTAGTCAAGCCAGTTATCGACGCAGTGGATGTGAGGGTGACTGGTGGGGGACCGGTAATGTCGTGATAGCTTTAACTATCTATGGCCTTACTACACGTTACGTGACCTCGGTTATATGATTACCGTGGCCTACTTTACTTATACCCTCTATATTAGAGCGAGCTTTATACTTATTTTTTATTTTTAATAAATAACCGTTCTCTTATTTATATTAATACCCTTATTATAATTATATAATAGTTATAAGTCTAGCTCTAACTTAGACCTTTATATACTTTTATTAAAAAGTTACTTCCCAGGGACTATAGTTTATTATATTTTTTTTATAACATTATTTACTCTTATTACGTTTTTTAACCTTAATCTTAAATAAACTAATATTTTTTAAAAAGATTATTAATACTCCTAAGTAAAAGCTTAATTATTAATAAGACTAGTTAAAATAGTACCTCGCTCTCTAAGTTAAGGCCTAATGAAAGAACGTCTAGGACTTACTAAACTTAAATAACTACACTTTTCTATCGAATCCGTTACTTTTTACTAAGTCTATTTTTTTTAATTAAGGAGTACGTTAAAATACGAAATATTTTTTAAAATTAAGCTTATAAAGCGGCCTTAACTAAATATTAATAAAGACTTAATAAGTTTATTTAATAATAGGATAAATAAGAATTAGAAAATAAAACTATAATTAAACTTAAAAGCGACCTAATTAAGTAACTAGTTATTCTAACGAAGCTAAAGACCATAATAACGAATTAAGTACGTTTTATTAAGGAATACACTTCTTTTATTTAGTAAACCGTATTTAAAACGATTTTTATATAAAAAAAAAGAGATCGTACGAATTAAAAAATCGCTAGATCTTTTTTATAATTACTTAAAAAATCTTAAAAAATATAAAAAAAGAGTTTATTAATTTTTTAAACTACTCCCTTTATACTATAATCTAAGGTTTTAAATAAAAGTATATACTAAGCGACTTTAGCTTACTTATAACTATAAAAGAAGGATTTAACGTAGTTATAAGTAGGGCGAACTCTAGTATTAACTTATTAACCTAAATTAAAGATTTGTTTTTAGCTTACTATTAGGTAATATAGCTTAAGCTACTTAAAGTCTAAGGGACCCTCGTTTTAAAAGCCTTTTTTTATATAATTATATATCCCCCCGACGGAGCAATCTACCGGGGCCGTACTGTGTATTACGTATTAGGGAAAACTAGGTATATTACGCTCTATACCTAATTACTAATTAAAATAGCTCCCGACCTTTTACTACGTAAAGTCCTCTAAGTTCTAGCTATCTAGAGTGTGAGCTATACTTACTCTAACGTATATAAGACCTCTTAGTACTAGCCTATATAAATAACTAAATCCTATATTATATACTCCTTTTTATTAAAAATTAGGGGACCCCTTATATATTCTTTTATATTTATAATATAGCTCGTATTAAAGGGATTTTTAACTTTATAAAGTATAATTTTTAAACTAATATTAATATACTAAATTTTAATGTTCGTATTAGCCCGGTTATTTATAACGTTCGTACTATTACTTAGCTAGATTCTATATTATTAAAAAGTACTACGCTACTCTTTAAGTATACTTACGTTAATTATGATAGCTAGGGCGTCGAGGGGGCCTAATCTATCGAGCCCTAGAGGGGGGGACCTGTCGAGGGGTATTTTTAGTAGAGTAGGTTCTTAATAAGGTAGTAGTTTATATATTAATAAGTACGTTTAATAGGTTTATTTAATAGGCTTATTTAGTAAATTTATTTAGTTTAAATAAAGAGTAGCTTTAGGTAATATTAGAAACGATAAGGATAAAAAGAATTTTTACGAGCTTTAAGTAGCTAGATATTAGCCCTTTTAGCCCTTTTTTTTAAAAAACCTCTACGTTACTATTAAAGTTTAGAACTTTTATAGTTAAAAAAGGCCGTTTTTAGTTATTACGGCCGACTATTATAACTAACTATTACGGCTAACCTCTACTATTAACTTTTCTAGCCGGTATTACTACGTAAAGGGTAGCTTACTTATCCCGAATTAAATAGTAGTTTTTATATTGAAATTATTATATTACGTTAAGTACGTACTTGGGATGAATTACGCGTATTATGTAATTAAAAAGTATACTATATTGTATAATTTCTCTTAAAAGCGTAATCCCGTTAAGGTCGATCTTTTATACCTATAAAGCCGGAAAAAAACCATATAATAAAAGAACCATATATAATTATACATTACTTTATCCTAAATTAGTTTAACTAGGAGCTTACTAATATTATTAAGTTAGAGTAGAAAGGGGAAGCGATCTTTAATATAAAGTATTATACTAAGATTTTTAATAACTCTTTATATAAAAAAGTAGTATATAGTAAGAGTAGTAAATAAACCTTAATAGTATTCGTAATACTAGCGGGTCGTTTAGATTTCCTTAAGTAAAATAAAACGACTCCTAACTTATTTACTAACTACCCCTATAAGGGGTCCTATTATTAAAAACTAATAAACTATACGAAGGTAGAGCTTACTCTAATTAGTAAAATAAAGTTAAAATATATTTAGTTAGGTAGTAACGAGGCTTAGAAAAAAGTTTCTATTTAAATTAGGAGAAGTATACTAATCTCCGTACTAACCTCGCTTAGAAGGGCTAGATTTATATAAAACCCCTTATTAAATAGAATAATAATAACCGAGGTAATTTTAAAAAAATAACTAAAAGTACTAAGCTAAGTAATAAAAAGAACTTTAAAATAACTTATTTTTTAAATATTATAATTATAATTATTAACGTTACTTGTTCCCTAAGCTAAGTACGGAGGTTAATAAGAATAGTAATTTTACTGTTTTTTTTATCCCCTTTACTAGCCTATATTTCTTTTTTAAAAATACGGTTATAGATAACTATAGTACTATATACCTTATTAATAACTAATCGCTTCTAAAGCCGGATTTTATTTAATAGAATAATAGCTCGGAGAATATAGACTTTCAAACCGCCTTTTATTTTATAATTATTAAGGGAACAAGGATTATATAAAATATTCTTATAGGACTAAAAGGGCCTAAGATAAAGTACTTTACTTTTTATAATATCGGTTTTATTAAGAACTTTTATATAAACGTTATATTAAAAATGGTAATTAATAGAGAGGTATATAGAATTAATATAGAGGTATATACCTTATAGCGGCATACGTATCCGCTATTATAATTAGTCTAAAAAAATAGTACCTCTTTATAAAGGTAGTAAGGGTAACTATATTAACATAGCTATTCCTACTATCCTCTCTTACCTAAGCTTTAGTTTAAGATTTTTAAAAGTAAAAATACTACTATAACCTACGTACTCGTTTAGAACTACTATATTACTTATTTAAAATTTATAGATCTTAAATAAGCTAGTAATATAAGCTTTTATAAATCTTAAATAGGTAAGGCTTTTTCTTACTATATACTTAAGATATATAAAAAGTAAATTATAATAACGTCCGCTTAACTACCTCTTTTAACGTAGTTATAATAATTTATTATTATTATAAACTACTTTTTATTAGCTCCGTTTCCTCTAAATATTAAGCTATATTAGCTATTTATTTATATAATTTCTTATTATCTTCCCCTTATTAAAAACGTTAAACTAGCTCCTTATTTATTACTAAAATAAGCTTAATATTTAGTTTTAACTTAGCTAACTTATCTTTTTTATAAGCCTAGCTAATATTAACTTATTTTTATTTTTAAATAGGCGGCCTCGCTTTTTATTACTAACGCCTTAGTTATTATAAGTAGTACGGGCTTAAGTAACTAACCGGCTTTTTTTAAATAAGGCTAGTTATAATAGAATAGGCTATATTATATTTTTTACCTTATTATAGAGGGATATAGTAATTTTAGGGTTAAGGATTTAGTAATATAGATCTAAAAAAAACGTCTCTTAAAGACGTTACTAAGGGTATACTTTTTATTTATTAAAAGTAGCTAAATTTAATATTTTAAAATAAATCTTATAATAGTATAAGATACTTAGCTTAATTAAAATAGTATATTTTAGATTATAAGATCTGAGGGGGTCTAAGAATAGCTTCTTATTAAGTAGTATTACTTTTTTTATAAGCCGGCTTTATATCTTAATTAAAGTAAAATATTTTAAAAAAAGTATTATTTAAAGTTTATTTAAGTACTTAAAATAAGTACTTATATACTCCCGGCTTATAAGTACCTCGTCCTCTATATAAGTTTAGTAAAAGCGTAGCTCTTAATTATTAATTATATTTTATATAACGTCGATAAGCCGATATAAGTAACTAAAACTATTTAAGAAATAACCCTTAATATTATTATTACTTAACTTAGTACTAGAGGTAATATAAGTACTAAAGTTCTAATATTTTTAAAAAAAGTAATAGGCCTACTATACTTTTAAAAGTAGGTATATTACGTAGAAGTACTAGAGAATTAGGCATTAGTTATTAAACTCTGTATAAAGCTTAGTCTAGGCTTTTTTAAAAATATACTCCGTTTTAATAATAATAATAAGCTTTTATATAATTTATACCCCGCGGTAAGTATATAAAATAGCTTAATTTCCTATTATTTTAATATAGGCGCGGTCCTTATTACTAAGCTCGGCTATTACTTACGTAATTAATTAATAATCGTTATTATTAAACTTATTACTATTACTATTATAACTAGGGTCCCTAATCTACTTCTATTTAGCCTTAAATATAACGTTAGAGTTAATATAATAAATATAGAGTTATTACTAGACTTTAAGAAACTACTTATTAAGTATAGTCTTTATTTACTTATTATAATTATTAATAATAATAAAAGGCTAGCGGATTAAGTATTACTTAATTAGTTAACGAATACTTATTAAAAAGAACTAAAACCCTTCTAGTCTTTTATTATTAATAAGACTAAATACTATATTATAAATAAACCTAAAATAGGTCTGCTTAGTAGTTTAGAAAAGAGGGAGCTTAAAGCGATTAGTATTATATATATTATTAAAGCTAATTATTTTAGGGAACCGCTTCTATATTTAAAAATAGTAAGGAAAAGTCTAAATAAGCCTAACTAAGTAATTAGGCTTATTAACTATTTACTTAATAATATATAGGATCCCTCGTTTATTAAATAGCTTAATTAACGCCGCTATTAGTAAATATTTATTTAATTTCTCTTAGTTAATACGGGCTCTAGTATTATAGATATCCCGCTAAGTAAATAAGGCCTCTAAGAATTACTCTTAAATAATAGCGCGTATATTACGTACCTAAATCCTAACCCGTTAGCTTATAATTTTAATAATATTCTTAACTAGCTAAATAAGCTTATAATAAAAAGGGTATATAAATACTCCGAGGCTAGGGCCGTAGTTATATTAACTATACTAAGGGGCTAAGTAATAATATAATAGCTACTTACCCTCCTCTTAGGCTTCTATAATTACTTATTATTAATAGCCGCACTTTTAAAACCTACGCTATTTAATACCTATACCTTTTAAAAAACCGGGCTTACTAAATCGATTATATTAGAATAAGTATTATATAAGCCGACCTATTTAGAAAATATATATTCATACTATTTTATAATACTAAATTTATTAATCTTAGTAAAAGTATTAACTCGATCAAAAAGAGCATTCGCTATTAGCTTTAGGTCGCTAAGGATTAGTAGATTTAGGGTTTTATTTAATAAAAAAGAGGAGGATTTATTATTTTAAGTACGATAAGAAGCTATAGTTTAAAAAGATAATAGATTTAAAAAAGGGTTTTATTATAAAAGTAAATAAGGTAGTAAGTTCGTTTAAAAACCACACGTTTTTTACTATAAATATCTTTACTTATATTATTATATAAGGCTAGTTATTAACCTTTTATTAGTCCTAATTACTCGTATAATAAGCTAAAGAATATTATTAAACTATTTTATAATAAGCTAAGTAAGTTATTAAGATTTATTAAAAAAAAGAGAGGGACTAGGCTCTAGCGATATTTAGGAAAGGGTAGTATACTAAGTAGTCTATATTCCTCTTAAGAAATAGCGCGTAAAGTAAATATAAGCTATTTAAACTCTTTATTAAAAGGGGGAGGACTACGCGTTAGTAAGAATTAGGGAATAGTAAAAGGCTAGAGAATATTAGTTCTATTAAGGAATTTATAATTAAAATAGAGGGTTAGTTCTATTTTAATATATTAGTATAGATAGTAAGATAGTAGTCGTATTTCTTATAATAGCTTAGGTAATAATTTATTTATTAAGTCGCTATATATATAAGGATCGCTAACTTGATAAAACTAGCTAATACTAAAATAGTTATTATTTAAAATAAGAAATAATAGTATATTATTATTATTAGAGCGTTAACGTTTTATAATACGGTTTAGATTCTCTAAGCTATTAACTAGAGCTTAGTAATATAAGTTCGGTATATAAGTTACTAAAAGAGCTATTTAATAGTATATTAATTATAAAGTTCGTAGGGCTATAGTAAGAAGGACGTATTTAAATTCTAAAAATCTAAGCTAAGGTAACTTTAAAAATATTAAATAAGAAATTAATATACTAGCGTACCTCTAGACTAGTACGGCTTTAATAAGAAGGAGATATAAAACGTATTAATTTAAGCTTCGTAACAAAGCTCCTTTAAAGTATATTCGTATTATAAAAATAAATAAGTACTTTAAAAAAATATAGTAGAATCTAAGTATACTAATAATTAAAATTTTAGCTAATCATAACAGCGGACGCGCATGCTACTATAAGGTATATATCTCTATATCAATTCTATATACCTCCCTATTAATTCCCTTAAAAATACTCTTTTAAAAAACTAGTATTTAGTCCTTAGGCTTTAATTATACCCTTTAGGTTAGTAATAAATCTAATAACATTATTATTAAGTAGCTCAAAAAGAAAGTTAATTTAGTTTTTTCTTGAAATATAAGCCTTATTTATCTTATTCTTTACTTAGAAATTAGTCTTTACTTATTGATATAATTCTAATACTTAATATATAATACTTACGTTCTTTATACTAATTAAGGAATAACTAATTAAATATAGCCTAGCTCTAGTACTTTAAATCTAGCTATTTTGCGTTAATAATACTTAAGAAGCTCGTTTTAGTTACTTAGGGAGTAAGGATTAAAGGACTAAGCTATTTAGAATATTAATACTATACGATTACTTATATAAAATACATTATCTTATAACATACCTTAAAATAAAAAATAACTTAACCTTATTATAAGATCTTATAGGACCTCTTTAACTACTTATTAGTTTATAAATAAAGTAAGTAGTTAATACTAATTAAAAACGAATACTTAAACAAGATCTTTATCTTTTTACGAGTTATAAAAACTTATGATATACTATTTAGGGTTTTATACTTTTTTAAATAATAAGTACGTATATAAAAGGGCGTAGCTATTTATAAAATTTAATAAGATATAGAACGTATAGTAATTATAATTAATAATAAAACTCGTTTTTAAATATAAGTATAGGAGCTAAAAATAGACTTAGAGATTACTTTTTTATATATAAAAGAGCCGAACGGAGGAAGGGAACGAGCTAGTTAAGAAATTATTAATAAAGCGATTAATATAATATTAATAAGTAACTTATTAAACGAACTCTAAGTAAAAGCTATATTAACTATAGCTTATTTATATAATATTAGCCCTAGATAACGTACTAACTAGCTATTACTAATTTAAATTAAAAAAGTTAAGTTTATTTATTATTTTAAGTAATAATAATTAATAAATATACTAAAGCTCGTTTACGATTTACGTCCTTATTAGGGGTAGACGTACGTATATAGTTATAGAGCGTACTTTTTTAAGAGGGACTATAAGAAAGGAATTAATAAGAGACGTTTTAAAATAGAGTAAAGGGGATATATTAAGTACTTTATAAGTTACGTACCGAACGCTTATAACTTATATAAAATTTAGATCCCCTCGCTTTTAAAAATTATTATTACTTAGAATATAACGTTCGATAAAATAGCTTTTTATTTAAAAAATAATACTAAATCCGTAATTCGTTTACTTAAGTTAATAGCCGTAGTAAATAAGATCTAATAACTACTTATAATAATTAAACTTAAGCTCTAATTTTTTAGAATTATAAATAAAGAGGAGGCCGTATTAATTAATAATAAAGAGTAGTTATTACTACTTATATTTATTTTATAAAAAATAAGTATAGTTATAAAAAAGCTTAGTTTATTTTTTAATAAACAAGGCGGGTAGTTACTTACTCCTAAAATAACCTTAGATTTTAAGAGTTTAGAATAAAATACGAACCTTATTTAGCTAATTAAGTTAATAAGCGAGGTTATAAAAAAAGTCGATCTTTTTATTAAAAGGATTAAAAATATAATATATATATAAATAAATATAAAGACTTCTTAGAGCTTTTTTAAAAAGGATCTTTTTATTTAACTAGACCCTAACGAGCTCTTTTAATAAGCGAGCTTATATTAAAAAATAAGAGTAATAAACGACTTAGTTAGCGATTCTAATATAACTAGTATATATAATCAAGAAAATAATAAGTATATTAAATAAAGCCGGAGGTTAAGGAACGAATTATTAAAAGTATTTATTTAAGACCCGAGTTAATAAGAGTAATTCAAATAATACTCTTTTTATACTTAAGTAAAAAGAGACTAGGACTCTTTTTTTAATACGTATATACCTAATTAATAAAGAGCTATTAATAAAGTAACCTAAGGGTATTAAATACTATACTACTACGTTTATATTATAATAATTAGAACGAAGTACGTTTTATTAACTACGCTCTAATCTAACCGAATTTATACAAATTATTTAATTACTTTTTTAAAGAAGTAAAAAGATGTTTTTAAAATACCAGAACTTTTAAAAAGTTAATTTATAGAGGTAGTATAATTAGAAATCCGGAAGCTAGAGGAAATAAATACTTAGAAAGTAGTTAGTAGGGCATTAGTTATTTTTAAACTAATACTCCTTAAATAAGTATTTAATTATAAACTTAAGAATAATAATTACCTCGATTATTATAAAGTGAGAATTTATATTAAGGGGGACCTTTAAAAACAATACCCCTTAGAAAATACCTACGTAGCGACGTTAATAACTAGGATATTTAAGGTAGCTATAGCTATTACTACTTAATTCGACTTAAAAATCTATTAGTATAATATTATAAATACTTTTCTAAACGTAGTTAAAACGCTGGGCAACCCCTCTATTATTTACGAGCTTCTAAATAGCTTTTATAAGCTAGGAATATATATAAAGCTCGAGTAGGCCCTATATAGCGCCCGTGACGCTCCGTTATTATAGTATAAAGAGCTAATATTAATTTTTAAAAACCTAGGTCTCTTATTTATAAGCGAGGACCCGTACTTATTCTAAGATTTTACTAAAGGGTACTAGTTCTTTTTTACGTAAATAATATCCTCGTTTTTTATAATAAAAACTATATTTATAAAGCTAATTAGGTAACTAAGGGATTTAAAAAAAATACAAAATAAAAAACTAAGGGTTAGTTTTATAATATTTAAGAATAAGGGTCGTTCGTAATTAATTAAATCGAAAAATATACTTTATTTATAATTAGTATCTTAAGAGAGTAGCTAGGAAGTTCGATTTTACTAATCTTACTACTCTTATAACCCTATTTTTAACGGTCCGAATTAAGAAGAACTTAGGGATTATATTTCTAAATAAAACTAGGTCTTTTTAAAGAAAAGTTAGTTTAATATTATATATAATAATTATAACTCGGCCTAACGTTGTTGTTATATACGCCCTACTTTTTTAGTTCTTAACGAACCTATTTTATTAATATTACTCTATTATAAATTAGGTTATATAATACTTTTTTTATATATAATACTTAGTAATTTACTTTAAGATCTCGGGAGGTAACTAGGTATTATTAATCGTAAATAATACTTCGTTTATAAATGATAAAGAGACCTAAAGATCCTCGTAGGGTTTTATAATTTCTTTTTTTAATAGCCATATTAAGTAAAAAGTAGCTTATTAAAATATAATAATTATATTAATTATAGAGGCCGAATTACTAAGTCTAGAATATATAAGTAAGGAAATACTCGCTCTTAAATACTTTTTTAAAAATATCTTACTTAAGCTCGGTAATATATAAAAAGTATATTATAATAATCGTTAAATAATTAAACTCGTAATAAAAAAAGGGAACGTATTTTAACTTACTTATATTATATTAATATTTAAAATATATAGCTATAATAAGAGTACTCGAGAGGCTTATTTTAAATAGTTTATATATAAATAAATAAGATACTAACTAACGGTTTTATAAAGAACTTTTTTAAAACAAGGTTCGAGTACTTCGTATCGCTCTTAAATATAAGAAATATAAGAGAGATAATTATATTAAACGAAGGGACGTTTAAAAAGTAATAAAACGGCCTAGAGGGGCCCGGTTTTCAATTAAAAAACGTAACTTATAGTTAAGGAGTATAAAATTACTTTAGTAACCCCGTTAAGTTACTTAGAAGAGGCTATTTATTTTAAAAAGTAAGTATATACTTATTTAAAAGGGACTTAAACACGGGCTATATATTTAAAGAAATATATAAACTAATAAGAATATTAATTCTAATTCGGATACTATTTATTATTATAAGCGAAGTAGCGAATATTATTACGTTTTTAATAAGTTCTTTTAATAACGCTTTTAGTATAAAAAAAGTACTTATAAACGCTTTTTTTATTAGGGCCTTACTTATATAAACCTCTTTATTCTTATTTTTTTTTAAAAAGCCGTCGTACTCGAAGGCCTTATATAATACTATTATTATATAAATTAAGGTTTATATATTAAATTATAAATAAAAAATAAAACGAGGATAGCTTAGAAGTTATTTTATCAAATATAAGTAAAACTATATTAATAATTATAAACGCTACTATTTTTCTTATTATTTCTTACTTAAAAAATAAGAACTTTATACTTAGGTCCTATATATACTCCTTAGGAATAGGAGTATAACCTAACTTTTTATAAGTTTAGTAGCGTTAGTATTTATTCTTAATATATAAACCCGGGAGGTACGTACTATTTAAATAGCTACTAAGGGCGCTCTGAATATACCTAAGGTATTCGTAACTAAATAGGGGAGGTAGAAGTACTAGCTCGTATCGAACTTTAGTACTAAGATAGTATTAATAGGGTCTATTATTAAGAATTAGTTTTATAAATAATAATAAATAAAAAGGTATTATATATATAGTTAATTAATTTACACCCTTTAAAAAGAGGCGAGGGAGGGGGCTATAAACTTATTTTATTTTTACTATTTCTTTTTTTAAAAAAAGGTCGTTATTTTTTTTGTTTTATTTAAGAAGAGGTAAGAGAGGGGGTTATATAGTGGTTTTTTTCCGGCTTTATAAGCACAAAAGAACGACCTTAACGGGATTACGCTTTTAAAAACATTTATATAATATAATATACTTTTTAACTATATAATACGCACAATATATCCTAAGTACGCGCTTAATATAATATAGTAATTTCGATACGAAAACCGCGATTTAATTCGGGATAAGTAAGCTACCTTATTACTTATTAATAATAAGCTAAGTAATATACTTACGTAGTAGCGCCGGCTAAAAAAGTTAATAATAAAGGTCGGCTATAATAATTAGCTATAATAATTAATTATAATAGTCGGCCGTAATAATTAGGGCCGGCCCTTAACTATAGAGGTTCTAAACTTTAATAACGACGTAGAGGTTTTTAGAAAAAGGGCTAAATAGGCTAATATTTACTACTCTTCGTATTAGAATTTATAAAGATTCTTTTTATCCTTATCGCTTTTAATATTACCTAAAGCTACTCTCTATTTAAACTAAATAAATTTATTAAATAGATTTATCAAATACATTTACTTAATAAATTTACTAAATAAATTTACTAAATAAATTTACTAAATAAATTTACTAAATAAATTTACTAAATAAATTTACTAAATAAATTTACTAAATAAATTTACTAAATAAATTTACTAAATAAATTTA
>MPDP01000012.1:0-253776 GCA_030869315.1 Colletotrichum cuscutae
GGGGGGGGGTGGCCGAATAGGGGTGTTCCGACTTAGTTATCACGAGTTATAGCACGCAGCAATGGGCATATAGAGTATAATAAAAGTAGCTTAACTATCTAAGTAAAAATAGACAAAAGGAAAAGGTCTATATACACAGTATCTAAGATAAATACGTAATTTAGTACGTAATAGGCACTTCGTAAAATACGAATTACGTAATACACTCCCTAATTACTACCGCTAGGGAGCTATTATACCTAAAATAAGATTTTTAAATACCTTTATAAAAGCCCGATTTAATTAAATATAAATAAAGGAAAAATAAGTATAAGAAATACGTATTTTTTAAACCGCGTTTATTATAAATATATCCTTTTATCTAAAGTAAATAGAATCCTAACTTAGAATAGTACGTATTTTATTATTTTTAGTATATAAATTACTAAGGTTAAGGCTACTTAACTACTTTACGTATATCTAAATTCTTATAATATTACTTAGTTATTATTTTTCTTCCTCTTTTTAACTTTTTATAATTATTATAAGTACCCCCGTTTACTATGCGCGTACCTACGCTATTAAATTATTTACTAATTTTATTCTAAATATAAATATTTAATATATTTGAAAATAATAATAAGTTTTATATAATTTTTATAATACGTCTTATATATAAAATATATAGTTTATTAAGAGTTTAAATAAGTAATAATACTAATAAGCCCCTCGAGGTTATTACCCCTCTTTATGCTTTTTAACCTACTTATTAGGGCCTAGTTACTAAACTCTCCCTCTTTAGCTAAGAGAATATCGAAGTTACTAATTAAAATACTAAGAACTTTATTAAGTTCGAAGCTCTTATTAATAGTATTAATAAGGGTAATAATAAAATAAATAATAATAATAAAAGTTTTAATAAGCTTTTACTTATCCCCTCCTTAGAGCTTAAGAATAAAAATAAGTTTAGTTTAGAAATCGAGCTCTTTAAAAAAGGTATATTATATACTATTATCCTACCCTTTAGGGTCCGGTCCGCCTTATTAGGGGCCATCTTCGCCTTTACGAGCAAGCTGGTCTATTAAGGTTAATATCGAGTATCTTTATTACGTACTTTAATAAAACTTTATAACTAACTATAGCCGGCCGTAGCTATTACTAATTATTAATATTAACTAAACTTAAAATACTAATAACCCTACTATTATAGTATATTAATTACTTTTTTAATAACTAAATACTACCCCTTATTTTCTCCTCTTATTTTATTTAATAATAACCTCTTCTTACTAATATTCTTATTTAATACGCTCGCCTATACTCTTTCTAAGCTCTTAATTATATTATTAAATCTAAGCTTATCTATATTACTTTATTATATTAAAAAGGTACTAATAAGAGCAACGCTTATTATAATATATCTATTTATTTTTTATAAATTAATATTATAAATATAATATTTATTAAGGCGGTCTCTTTATAGCTCGGGGTCCTTTAGTATAATACTTATAAGATCGAACTTCTAGCTATTAAAGAAGCCCTAAGGGTTAACGAGCTATTAGTAGCGTCTTAGCATTTTAATAAAGTGTACTTAAGAGTAGGTAGACGGTTAGATAGTAATAGTAATAGTAATAGTATAATAGCAATAGTACAATAGCAATAGATAGCAAGGGAAGTAGCGTTTTTAACTTTAATAAAGGTAACGAGGTAACGAATATATATATATGCGAGTTAAAGTTAAAAGTATATATTAATAAGGTTAGTATTATTCTTAACGACAGTAATGAGGGTATCTCTAATACTATACTATTATAAGCTATTATTATTTAAAAAGGTAGCTAACTTAGCTAAGTACGTAGTAGGCTTATAAAGTAGTAATATTAGGTACTTAATATTGCCGTTAATAATCCGTAATTATAAACTTTATAAGAGGGAAAGTTAAAAAGTTAGAAAATCTAAAAAAAATAGTCTAGCGAGATAGTGTGGGTATTTACTAATACCGTGTATTAATACTATGTAAATAATACTGAGAACCGCCCGAGTAGCTAGCAAAGGCAGAATATATAAATAAATACTATTATCCTAGGAGTTCGTATTTAATATTATTTTAAACTTTAAAAAACGTAAAGCTAGTTTTTTTAAAAAAGTAATAAAAAGTAAAAAAGAACGCTAAAAAGCAAAAGTACCCCCCGTAATAAGTATAGTTCTTTTCGCTATTCTAGGCTTATTTAATATATACTTAGTTCTTAAAAAGCTTAAAAAAGAGGCTCTTAAGGAATAAGAGATCTAGTATATACCCTATTTTTAAGTAGCTCTCTAGTATACTAACCTTAAGAATAGTAATTATTATTTTATAAAAAGTAATAACTAATATATGTACTAATTTAATAACTATTTAGCCGCGTAATATATTAATATACTAATCGTTTTATAATTAATAACCTAGGCCCTTATTAAGGTTATTATAAATAGCGCTCCCTTTTTTATAAATATATTATCCTTTTTTATTATTAAAAAGCGTATTCCTAACTATAGTTTAGTAAAATATCGCTAAGTTCTACGGTATTATTTATTAAATAAATAATAATATTAAGATATATAAGAATTATATTAGTTTTTATATTAAGGACTTTCTTCTCTCGCGCCCCCGGGCCCCTTCTCTAAGTATATTTATATTATTAATTATACTTATTATAATTATTTATAACTAACTTCTTATTATACTACCTACTCTTATACTCTCAGTTATTAACTTAATAATCGCTCTACTTCCCGCTCTCCCTATTTATAATTTTAAGAATTTCGAAGTATATAAGGCGTAGTTCTTAATAAGTATAACTAGTCTCTTTATTATTAATACTATAGTTTTAATAATTTCGTACTTCTTAAACTAGGATTTTAAATAATAAGCGTAAGCCTTAGTTTTATTTTTATATATATATATTTATAAGATAAAGTTATTTTAAGAATTTAGGTTTTTAAGCTAAGAAAAGTTCTATTTTATTTATTTTTAAGCTTCTAAGCCGCATTCTAAGTTCTATTCATTATTTATTTTTAAGTATTAAGTTTTTTTTAAACGTAGCCTAAATTAATTATTTCTAACTATTTTAGCTATTTATAATAACTTCTTATATATTATAAAAATTAAGAAGTATATAAAAATATTTAAACTTAGCTTATAGAAGGTATTTAATAAGCTTATTTAGTAGTATATTTTCTATTACTATATAAGTAATTTTAAAGCTATTTTTAGTATACTCTTATCTTAGCTATATATTTTATATATTAATATAATAAAGTTAAGTAGCTATTCTTTCCCCTTTTTTTTTATAATAAGCTAAATTATTTACTAATTATCGTAATTAACTAACTATGTTTTTCTTAAGTTAAGGGTAATATTTTTAAAAAAGCGCTTTAGAGCTATAGTCTTTTTTACGGTTTTTTTAAAATAAAGAAGCTTAGCTTTAGTAATTAACGTTATAACTATTATTTAACGTACTAATTTTTATTAAATAGGGCTATTAAAAAGGAATATTATATATTCTTAAAATAAACGTCGTATTACCTCGTTATTTATAAAGCTAGTATCTCTAGTTAAGAGTAATAATTACGTAGTTAGTACGCTACTATAATAGAGTATAAGATATTTTATTATATAAAAATACTAAATATATTAGTTAATTATTTTAATATAGGTTACGCTCGGGTTAGTTAAGAAACGTAATAATTATAAGTAAGTAAAACCCCCCGATAGAGCAATCCGCCGGGGCCGTACTATATATTACGTATTAGGGAAAACTAAGTATATTGCGCTCTATACCTAACTACTAATTAAAATTAACCGACTCGACCGTTATCTCCCTTTTATTAACTCCCGACCTTTTGCTATAGTCCTCTAAGTTCTAGCCGTCTAGAGGGCGAGCTATACCCACTCTAATATATATAAGACCTCTTAGTACTAGCTCGTATAAGTAGCTAGATCCCGTATTATATACTCCTTTTTATTAAGGGTTAAGAAACCTTTTATATATTCTCTTATATTTATAATATAGCCTATATTAAAGGGATTTCTAGCTCTATAAAATATAATTTCTAAATTAGTATTAATATATTAAATCTTAATATCCGTACTAGCCTAGTTATTTATAGCGTTCGTACTATTACTTAGTTAGATTTTGTATTACTAAAAAGTACTACGCTACTTTTTAAGCGTACTTACGTTAGTTACGATAGCTAGGGCGTCGAGGGGGCCTAATTTATTGAGCCCTAGAGGGGGGGACTTATCGAGGGGTATTTTTAGCCCGCTAGTTACTAACTATATACTAAGAAGTTCTTAATAAGTAGTAGTTTATATATTAATAAGTTTATTTAATAAGTTTATTTAATAGGTTTATTTAATAGGTTTATTTAGTAAATTTATTTAGTTTAAATAGAGAGTAGCTTTAGGTAATATTAAAAGTAATAAGGATAAAAAGAATCTTTACGAGCTCTAAAAAGTAGCTAGATATTAACCCTTTTAACCCTTTTTCTAAAAACCTCTATGTCGTTATTAAAGTTTAGAACCTCTATAGTTAAGGGCCGCCTCTAACTTTTATAGCCGACCTCTACCGTCGACCTTTCCGGCCAGCGCTACCGTAGGGCAGCTTACCTATCCCAAATTATATAGCAATTTTCGTATCGAAATTATTATATTACGTTAAGCGCGTACTTAGGGCATATTATGCGTATTATATAGTTAAAAAGTATACCGTATTATATAATTTCCCTTAAAAACGTAATCCCGTTAAGGTCGATCTTTTGTACCTATAAAGCCGGAAAAAAAACCACTATATAAGTAAGTAAAAGCGACGTCTAATCTAATTATAATAGCTATATAAAGTATACTTTTAACTTTTTCTTAATAACTCTTTATTTCCTTTTTTATTACCTACCCCTCGTTTAGTCTAAACTCCTCTTAAAAAAGAGGGGTAGCTAAATATAGCGAATTTATAAAGTTAAAACGCTTAGTAACTCGCTTATTATATACGTTATAAATAAAGTAAATCTTATAAATAAGACGGTTTTATAAAATCCGCACTCTAAAAAAGTAATTAATTAGTCCGTTCTCTTTAAAGTTAATATATTTTTTTATACTATTAACGATTTTCTAAGCCGCTTTCCGGTCGTCTTAATAATAAAGAATAATAAAGTTATTAATATAAAATATTAGTATTACTTTCCTATTTACGGTTTAATAAATATAGATCTCCTCGTAGTTATATATTATATTTATATTACGAAGTATAGAAATAAAAGTTTAGAATTATAAAATTAGTAAGTTTTAGAGGCCGTATAGAGCGCGTTAGAATTTACTTATTTTATTAATAACTTTATATTCCTCTAGAAGTTTAATAATTACTAGTTTTTTATGTTTAATAAGTGCGTAAAAGAATACGTTAATAGTATCGTATTAGTTAGCTTTAAAGTTAAATTAAGTAGTTATTATTATTATAAACCTAAAGGCCTTTATAGTGAGTATTGAAGTATACGTATTTTATAAAGGGTTAAGTAGTTATATATCCCCTATTTATATATATACGTACTTTTACCTCGCTAACCTCGTTATTAGCGTTATATTTATAAGTATATACCTACTTTAATTAAAATAAGCTCCCTTATTTAGGATTATAATTAACTTCTTTTTATATACTAATATTTTATAACTTTCTTATTTTTATATTTATAGTATCCCTAAGTAGCTTTATAGTTATTATAAGAGATATTTAATATTACTAAACTTTTTTAATAAGCTTTAGAAATTGATTTTAATAAGTTAGGGTTTTTAAACTCCTCTAGAGCGCTCTAAATAAGTCTTATAAACTATTCTTTTTATTATTTAATAAAGTATTATATATCTTATACTACTTTCCTCTATAGCTTTTTACTAATTAGGTATAAAAATAAAAAAAAAGTAGTCCTAGTAGTAGTTATAATAATTACCGTTTTTTATATTTAAATATAAAAACGTTATAAAGATATTATTATTAAAATATTATAGAGGTTTACGGGTCCGGTTTAAATATTTAAGACTTAATAAAGCTTTACTTAGTACTTAATAAAGTAGTTCTTATAAGCTCTATTCTTATATAGTATTAGAAGTTTATTATAAAGCTTCTTTATTAATATTAATTTTAGTATTAAGAATTACTTTTTTATCATTAGTACCTCGTTTATTATATACTTTAGTATTTTACTAAAAGTTATTAAAAATTAAAGGCTTAAGAACCTCTATAATATATATAAGTATTCCCCTTTGGGGTCCGGTCCGCCTCATTGGGGGCCATCTTCGCCTTCACGGGCAAGCTGGTCTATTAGGGTCAATATCGAGTGTCTTTATTGCGTACTTTAACAAAACTTCATAACTGACTACAGCCGGCCGCAGCCGTCACCGACTGTCAACACTGACCAAACTCAAGCAGCCAACTCAGCCAGGTGCGCGGGCTCACAAGGTGGTGGCGTCGGGCGCCCAACATCGCCGTCAATGATCCGTGGTTGTGAACTTTGCAGGAGGGAAAGTTGAAAAGTTGGAAAATCTAAAAAATAGTCTAGCGAGACAGTGTGAGTATCCACTGATACCGTGTATTAATACTGTGTAAATGATACTGAGAACCGCCCGAGCAGCCAGCAAAGGCAGAATATATAAATAAATATATAAGTATTCGCGGGGAGGAACGTAAATTATATAAAGCTATTTATAACTTAGTTATTATACCCCCTTCTTTACTCCTACCCCCGAGCTTACGTAAGGGGGTTATCTTAGGGGTTAGTAATAATAATAAGACCATAATAGCCTCTTTAATCTTATTAACTATACCTTATAATACGCTTATTAATTACTTAGCGTCCTAAATAGTTAAAAATCTAATAATAATACTATTTTTAACTATAAAGTTATCTTAAGTATTAGTATTTCCGAAGTCTAAATCTATTTTTTTAAGTACTTAAATTAACTTATTATTAATATTAAAGAGTTCTTATAGTTCTTAAATTACTAAATTTACTTACTTATTTATAATAGCTTATTTTTTATATATAGGATTATAAAAAACTTTTTTATTAAACTTAATATTCTTTATAATAAATACTTACTCGAGCGCGGGTACCTAGATCTTATATAAGTTATGCGTTTTTAGTACGTATTTAACTAAGTATCCTATTTACTTATAGGGAAGTATTTTAAACTCTTTTTAATATATACCCCTCTTATAATCCCTATAAAGAGAGTATATATAGTAGCTATATACGTAGAGACTACTGAGATATAGAGTTATTAGTTTAGAATTACGTACTTAGTAACCTATTTATTATTAATATTAATACTACTTTTACTAGTTAATTTCTATTATAATAAGCAAGTCTCTGTTATTAGCCTCCCGTAGGGTAATATTATAAATAAAAATTATTACTAATACTATTTTATTTTATAAATTCGTAAGGAGGTTTATAAAAAGGCGTATTTTATAAGCTTTAGTAATTACTAATTAACTTACTCTTTTTATATTATTTACGGGTTTTTTTATATATAGAAAGAAAAGCTCTATTCTAATTCCTAGCTTACTATACTATATTTTATATACGCGTCTAATATTAGTAATTAGGAAGGCGGTCTTATTATTATTTTTAAAAAAATAAATTAGAGTCCTTTTTTAATAGCGGATCGCTACCTCGAGGCTCTATAGTATAAAAAGTACTTTTTTTTTTATTTTAGTTTGTAAAAAGAACCCCCTAAGTTACTTAGTATATTTATTAAAAACGATAAATATATACTATTATTTATTAAGAAATAGCTCGAAGTAGAATAGATCTTAGTATATACAGTACTATAGCTATAAGGCTCTTTTTAAGAGTAGTTCTCTTAAGATTATTAACTTAACCTTAGATAATATATATATTTTATACTTAACTTATAATAGAGGTTTAATATATATACTACGAGTCTTATATAATAATTAATAAAAAGTATTAAGTCTAAGATAACCTATTCTAAGGTATTATAAGAGCGTATTATTAAACTTTTTATAAGTACATTAATATAAGTAATAGAATTTTCTTTAGTTAACTAGTAGTATTATACTAACTAAGCTCTATAAAATACGCTTAAGGGTTATAAAAAAAAGTAGGATTAAAAAGGCTTATATTTAAAAAAGATTAGGTTATTTTTTTAAATAAGCTATTTCTTAATAATACTCTTTTAAAGCGTTTTTTATTATAAAGTATAATTCAGACCGTAGTACTAAAGTACGCTTTTATTTAATAGAGTTTTTAAGACTATATTAATATAAAATTCCTTGATATAAGTAATATTCTAAAGCTTTAAATTATAAGTTCCCTTTTTTTTAGGGCCGTTTAGAACGCCCTTTATAATACGAGTACTATATATAATAATAAGTAGTATAGTAGTTCTTAATTTAATATAATCGTTATTATTAAAGAGTACGTAACTCTCGAGTTTAAAGAGGTTCTTATTATTAACTAAATATATTATTCTATATAGTGGTTTTTTTCCGGCTTTATAAGTACAAAAGATCGACCTTAACGGGATTACGCTTTTAAAAGAAATTATATAATATAGTACACTTTTTAACTATATAATACGCGCAATATATCCTAAGTACGCGCTTAATATAATATAGTAATTTTAATATAAAAGCCGCTATTTAATTCGGGATAAGTAAGCTACCCTACTATTTATTAATAATAAGCTAAGTAATATACTTACGTAGCGGCGCTAGCTAAAAAGGTTAATAATAAAGGTTAATAACAGAGGTCGGCCGTAATAGTTAGCTATAATAATCAGCCGTAATAGTTAGAGGCGGCCTTCCTTAACTATAGAGGTTCTAAACTTTAATAATAATATAAAGGTTTTTAAAAAAAGGGCTAAATAAGTTAATATTTATTACTCTTCGTACTAAAGCTTATAAAAATTCTTTTTATCCTTATCGCTTTTAATATTACCTAAAGCTACTCTCTATTTAAACTAAATAAATTTACTAAATAAATCTACTAAATAAACCTATTAATATATAAACTACTACTCTAAAAATACCCGTTAATAAGTCTACCCCTCTCGGGCTAGGCGCCCTCGGCTAGCTCGACGCTATAGCTATTATAACTAACGTAAGTACGCCCGAGGAGTAGTAAAGTACTTTTTAGTAATATAGAATTTAGCTAAGTAATATTATAAGTACTATAAATAGCTGGGCTAGTACGGATACTAAGATTTAATATATTAATATTAGCTTAGTTATAATAATTATAATAAATAGGTTAGAGGTATATATAGTTAGGGTAATAAGCTAGTACTTTAAATAGCTCTTATAGGACCCCCTAAGTAATAATAATACTTATATAAAAAAAAAGATTATATTAGAATGGGGTAGGGCGATTAGTCCTAGTATTTCTTTTCTCTAAAGCTAATTAAGTATAAGGACTTATAAAAGAGCTAATTAGAAAAAAATATAAAAAAAAGGGCCCCTAATTAATAAGAGGAGCTTAGTAATACGGATTTTAATTTTAATTATATACGTACTTTTTTAAGATTAAACTAGAGCTTTTTTAATAATTTATTTTTAAATATAATAATATAAAACGATTAAGAACTCTACTTTTTTAATCTAGTTAATATTACCCTCTTTCCTCGGTCGTAACTCTGTTAATTAAGGCCGTATTAACCCGATCGAAGGAGGTATTTTGTATTATTTTTATAAGTATTAGTAGTTCTTCCTAAGCACCGTACTGCGAAAGTCCTTCATACCCTATACCTTTTCAATACTAAACTTAACTACTTACGTAAGCTAATACTAGGAGGTCCTGTGCGCGTTAGAGTGGGTAAAGCTCGCCCTATAGGCGGGCGGCAGAAGGTTAAGAGCTATTAATAAAAAGGAGATAACGGTCGAGTCGGTTAACTATTTTAATTAGTAATTAGGTATAGAGCGTAATATACCCAGTTTTCCCTAATACGTAATACACAGTACGGCCCCGGCGGATTGCTCCGTCGGGGGGATATATTATTCTATAGCTATTTATTACCGTTCTTTAAAATAGAGAATAAGCGCTACTTATAAGGGTACTAAAGATTATATTTATTTTTAAGTTCTCACCTTTTATAAGTATAGTAATTACGTAACCCTCGTCGTTATTTATTAATAAGCTTATTTTAAGTTAGTTAGAGGAACTTTTTTAAAAAACCGGGTTTCTTAGGGGTTCTATTATTTTTTAACTATTTAACTTTCTTAAGCTTACCGTAAAGTAATTTTTATTTACTTAATTTAATAACGATAAGGACCTCCTCTACTTATCCCTTTAGTATTCGTATTAATAACCTATTAACGTTTTAACTTATAAGTACTTATTTTAATTTTTAATAAGCCGTTAGTTTTTATAAGTATGCGTAATTATAAAAGTATATAATATTATTTTTATTATTTACTTCGTTAGTTATATTAAAACGTTTTATAAAAATAGAGTAAGCTCCTTTTTTTTTAAAAAGCTACTTAGTATATACGTCCTAAGTAACTAGGCTAAATATATATAAAATCTCCTTAAGGGTCCTAGTATTCGTTCTAAAAGCTATTAATTTATTAAAAGTCTTATATATACGTTAGCCTTATATAGGATTAAGTCTAGACTTAATTATAATTAAGAAGTTAAGTATAGTAATTTTTTTATTAATTTTTAAAATATCGTACGATTTAGCTTAGAAATAAGTAAATTACTACTCCTTATACTAGCGTTATAGGTTAATTCCGGTCTTTATTTTATTAAGGGTTTAGTAATATTCTTTTTAAATTATATTCCTAATTACTATTTCGGAAGGCTAAAGTTCTTATTTTAGTTATTTAATAAGTTATTATATACTAAACTTAGAGCTACCCTTAGTAGTTTTTTAAAATACGTATTTATAAAAAGTAGTGTTAACTAATTTTACTAACTATTTAGCAAGGAGTTTAATATACGTATTAATTATATTACGTTTTTAAGCTTTAAATTATTCGTATTTAGCGTCGAGCTCTTACTATTTTTAAATACTCTTAAGTATATAAATCCTTTTTATAAGTATTATAAAGGTATAGGGTATAAGGGACTCTCGCGGTACGGTACTTTAAAAGAACTACTAATACTTATAAAAGTAATATAAGATACCTCTTTCGATCGGGTTAATACGGCCTTAATTAACGAAGTTATAACTAAAAGAAGAGGGTAGTATTAGCTAGATCGGAAGAATAAAGTTCTTAATCGTCTTATATTATTATATTTAAAAATAAATTATTAAAAAAGCTCTAGTTTAATTTTAAAAAATTATATATATTTTTAAAATAAAAATCCGTACTACTGAGCTCTTCTCTCTAATCGGGGCCCTTCTTTTTATATTTTCTTCTAATTAGCTCTCCCGTAGATCTCTATACTTAATTAGCTTTAAAAAAGAACTACTAGGACTAATCGCCCTACCCTATTCTAGTATAATATAGGGATAGATTTAGTTATATAAAGTAAGTAGTAAAACTAGTTTTATAAAAAAAAAACCCGGCTTAGTTTTATAAGTTACTTATATTTAAAAAGGTTAAAGGGGTTATACTAAGAGTTAGGTCTAAAAGCTTTTAGTAAAGGATTTTTTAGTTTTTTTAATTATACTTAAACGCTTTATAATATACTTAGTAAGCTCGTAGCTCTTTTTTATTATAAGTTAAGATTAATTATTTAAATTTAAAAAATAAAATAAGCGCTATAAAAGGGTTAAGGAGTACGTCAGAGTTTAGAGTATTTAGGTCGACGTATTTTTAAACTCTTATACCCTCGCTTATAATATAAAAAATATTAAACTATTTAATTTAATTATTACGGCTAGTTAACTTAGCTTAGGCTAAAGTAAGTATAAGTGTATTTATTATTTTAAAAAGATTATAAAAATCGTATTAATAAGTACGTTATTATAATATAGGGTCTTAACTAAGAGCTAGGTTTATAATTATTACGAGTTATAGTACGTAGTAATAGGTATATAGAGTATAGTAAAAGTAGTTTAACTATTTAAGTAAAAATAGATAAAAAGAAAAGGTCTATATATATAGTGTCTAAGATAGATACGTAATTTAGTACGTGACGGGCACTTCGTGAGATGCGGATTACGTAATAGTAGTTGTCTCCGAAAAGTCACGAACTTACCGCCGTGCCTGCTTGGGGTAATACCGCAGTGGTACAACAGACCTACAACAGAGCTCGTCCTGCGCCAACATCTTTCCAGGTTGTTTCAGCCCATCCGTGAGAAGTACCTATCAGTATCTTGGGAGATGACTGAATAGGAGGTGGACCCCAGCAGTCGGCAAAACTTGGGATTTAACTTCTTGCATCAAGACGCAAGAAACTACTCATGCGAGGCCCACACGAAAGCTGCAGTGACAGGTCATATCACATGCTGGGTAACATCAATCTCAAATCGAAGTCATGCTGGGCATAAACAGCTTTTGCGTATATAAGACGGCTTGACATGCGCCTAATTTTTGAAAGAGAGCGAAAATGGAGAGTGACCTGCCGTGGAAAAATAATACTTTCTTGGTTTCTGGCATTCCCGGGGGCCTCAACATTTTTTCTCTTCGACACCCCATTTTCAATCTCAGTCCGAGCTCATATTAGAAATCGGATCTCTTGAGATAAATCTGTTGTCATCCTTCTACCGATAATTTGCATCGAACTCGCCATTTTCGCGCATCTCGATCATCACTTACCGTCGTTATGTCCGAAGCTAGCCTTACTGTCGAAGCAGTAGGCGCAGAACTTCGCGAGGCAGCTCGTTCGACCGTCGGTGAACCTGGTGGCGTCCAAGAACCCGAAAACTCAATCGATGGCCAACTTTCGGACTCCAAGAGCAACCCTGGAGGTGCGACTGATCAACTGCAGTCACCCTTGAGCCAGCACCTCCGGACAATGGCGAGCCCCGAAGCCATGGCCGACCTCAAGACGCTTCGTGAGATAATCAACGCAGATATTCCCAAAGTCAACGTCCAAGATAGCATCACGAAGGTGGCACCCCTTCACATTGCGGCTAAGCGTGGCCTTGTCAGTGCCATCGGAGTCCTTCTCAAGGCTGGTGCCAGACTTGCAGTCCAAGACCGCGAAGGCGCGACGCCTTTTTTTACGGCCACTGAGGCTGAGCAAGCAGATGTTATGGAAGAGCTGCTCAAGCCTCGATTGGGAGATGACGATGTCAAGTCTCCACTGGAAATACGCGACAATTCTGGGCGGACGCCGCTCCTGTTGGCAAGCATAAACGGCTTCTTGAAAGGTGCGAAGCTGTTGATCGATGCCGGTGCAAACCGAAACGCCCAGACTTTCGAGTCCAAATCAACACCTCTGATAGCAGCCTGCAGCTGGGGTTACCAGGATGTCGTGGAGGCTCTTCTCGACCACGACAGCAGTAACCCCAGTCGCCGTGCAGACCTCAATCTTCAAAATGCGGACGGAGCTACTGCTTTACACGTAGCGATCATCGAAGGACGGCATAAAATTGCCGAGTTATTGCTGAATGTGGGGGTCGACGTGACAATCAAAGATAACAACGGGCAGAGCACCTTACATCTAGCGAGTCGACAAGACCATCAGAGTGTCGTCAACGGACTCTTGGGCATGAAGGCTAATGTAGATAATTATGATGGAGATGGTCGAACGCCGCTTCATATCGCTATCGACTCTCTACAGAAAGTACAAAGCAAGCTGTCATTAGGCCTGTTTCGCTGGGCTGGCTTAAAGGAAGAAGACTTGAGCGAAGCGAGGCCCCAAACTGCTCAATATATCGCTATAATAATTACAACTTCTCCTCGCCCATGGAGCTCGACCCGTAGCCCGAACCGCCGAGAATGAGACAGCGCTGCATTTTGCCATAGCTTGTGGCGAGCTCTCCATTCTCAATGGTATTATAGGAGAGATAAAGCCTGACGACTATCGGATTAGAAGTCCAATTCGACCTCGGCATACGGCCGAGGCTGCGCAGGGGCCAATAAGGGGCCCTATTTATAATTACTATAAACTACCTAACCTATAATTAGAACCTCCTTTTTATACCTTACGTAATATATTAAAATAGTTTAATTAACCTACTTTATTAACCTATAGTTCGAACTAATTAACTAATATCCTTATAATAAGGATATTAATACTAATTAATAATTAATTTCTATTATTATAAATTAGTAAAGTATTTAGTATAAAAAAGACGACTTTTTCGAACGGAACGTAATAAGAGAATTATACTACCTAACTTTACGAAAAGTAGGTAATAAAATATAAAATCTTTATAACGGAATAAAGTAAAAAAATCGTAGCCCTTAACTACTTACGGAAGGCTAACGTTTATTATATTAAAATAACCCCTAATAATTAATAGAATTATTAAAGTAACCGAGCTAGTATTATTAACTTTATATAATCCTTTATTATTAATTAACTTATTTACGGCCGGCCTGCGATTAAAAATTAATTAAATTAATTAATTAATTAGTAAAAGGGACTACTTATATAACTACTTACCTAATTAATTAGTATAATAAACGAGCTTAAGAAGTACGATATAAAAGAGTACTATACGATCGAGGAAAAAGGATCCTTAAGTATAGTATATTTATTAAGAGTAGTAAGAGGTATAAGTATTATAAGACTAAGAGATTTATAGTATATAAAAGAACTATACCCGAGGGGTTTATAAATACGATTTTAAAAACCTAAACGATCTCTTCGTAGCCTTCTTAACTATTTTCTAAGTATTATTTAAGAATATAGCGTAGAGAATAGTATAATAAAAAAGAGGAGATTTAGAAATTATAATAGTTATAATTTATAAATTATGAGTATTATAAGTATTAAAGGTTAGTTTAATAAAGAGGTTATTATTTTTAAAAAGATCCTCTTACGGCCTCTTATTAAAATTATAATTATTATAATAAAAAAAAGAACTTTTTAAACAACTATTAAGAAGCTTTTTTTTATACTATTAGCTCCTAACGCGAGATTATTAGTTTTAAAAAAGTAAGAAATAGATTACTAATTAGTAGTAATTTATTTAATAAACGTATATACTTCTCGGGTTTTAACTTAAAGAAAAACGCTACGTAATCGAAACGTCGTTAGGCTACTTATAAATTTATTTTTAATATTAATCGATTAAGTAATTAAAAAAAGAGTACTAAAATAGTATTTAACTAAGAAGATTAAGAATAAATAGTAACGAGGTTTAGTATAAAGAAATAAAAAGAAATAAAAAGGTCCTAAACCTTAATAAATTTAATAACTAATAATAATACGCTATTACTAAAGTTAGTAAATAGTTTTAAAACGACCTTATTAAAATTAAATATACTAACTATTATCCCTTTGGGGTCCGGTCCGCCTCATTAGGGGCCATCTTCGCCTTCATAAGTAAGCTAGTCTATTAAGGTTAATATCGAGTGTCTTTATTACGTACTTTAATAAAACTTTATAACTAACTATAGCCGGCCGTAGCTATTACTAAGTAGCTATTAATACTAACTAAACTTAAGATATTAATAACTCCGCTATTATAGTATATTAATTACCTTTTTAATAACTAAATACTACCCCTTACTTTCTCCTCTTATCTTATTTTATAATAACTTCTCCTTACTAATATTCTTATTTAATATACTTACTTATACTCTTTTTAAGCTCTTAATTATATTATTAAATCTAGGCTTATTTATATTATTTTATTATATTAAAAGGGCGCTAATAAGAGTAATACTTATTATAATATATTTATTTATTTTTTATAAATTAATATTATAAATATAGTATTTATTAAGGCGGTCTTTTTATAGCTCGGGGTCCTCTAATATAATACTTATAGAATCGAACTTCTAATTATTAAAGAAGCTCTAAGGGTCGACGAGCTATTAGTAACGTCTTAGTATTTTAATAAAATATACTTAAGGTAAACGGTTAAATAATAATAGTAATAATAATAGTATAATAACAATAGTATAATAGTAATAGTACGATAATAATAAATAGCGAGGGAAGCGTTTTTAACTTTAATAAAAGTAACGAGGTAACGAATATATATATATACAAGTTAAAGTTAAAAATATTAATAAGGTTAATATTATTCTTAATAACGGTAACGAGGGCATCTCCGATATTATACTATTATAAGTTATTATTACTTAAAAAAGTAGCTAACTTAGCTAGGTGCGCAGTAGGCTTATAAGGTAGTAGCGTTAAGTACCTAATATCGCCATTAATAATCTGTAGTTATAAACTTTATAAAAGGGAAAATTAAAAAGTTAGAAAATTTAAAAAAATAGTCTAGCGAGATAGTATAAGTATTTATTAATACCGTGTATTAATACTATATAAATAATACCGAGAACCGCCCGAGCAGCTAGCAAAGGTAGAATATATAAATAAATACTAACTATTATAGATCGAAATACGAGTTAGAGAACGACGAGGAGCGAGTTAGTATATAACTAGAAAAAAAGAATTCTTATATTATATAAATAAATAGAAATTAAACTAAAATACTAAAAAAGTAGATATATAAAGATTTTAATAATCTTAATAATAAGTAAATTAACGTAATATTAGTTTATTTTATAAAAATCTATACTTAAAAGGGGCTCGAGGGGTAACCCTTATTTTATAAAATTACTAATAACCTAGGTAATTAAAAAGATAAGTAGTTTATAAGTACTAATCCGAACGTAGTAAAGAGGGTTATTAAATTCCTTTACTATTAAGGTATTTTATTATCCTAAGTAGTAAGATAAAGAGCTTATAAAACGCTCGCTATAATAGTTATTATTAACGAATTTATATTATAAAATTAGAATAAAATTAACTAAGTAATAGTAAAATACGACGATTTTAATAAAAAGGTAAACTAACCGGACTTTTTACTAAATATTATTAATAATAATATATTAGCGCCTATTATAATAAGGGCTACGGAGATTATATAAAAAGAGTAGCTATTAGTAATTTTACTAATCTTAGTAACTAGCTTAGTAATACTATTAATACGTAGTTTATTACCTATTAACCAAAGAGGTATACGATCGACTACGTAGAGTTAATACGACTATTTAATATATAAGGGATATATAAAAAGACCGACCTAACGGTTATTATTACGAAGTAATTTACTAATTTTATAAAGATCTTCCCTAAGGAAAAACTATATTTAAGAAGGAAATACGAGGTTTTATAAAAAACCCTTATAATATTTTATAACTATTATAAAAAAGTTAGAATTTAAGAATAGTAATACTACTTAATAATTAATATCGTATTAATTAGTAAAGCTACGGATTGCTATTACTAAGTAGTACGTATTATTAATCGAACTAATTTCCTAAGCGTAATTAACGTAATTCGAAGTCGCTTTAAAACCTAAAATATAAATCTAGAGCTCCTATCTAAGCTAAGGGTATTATTATTTAGGTTTATAATTAGAATAATTTATTTATATATTCTGCCTTTGCTGGCTGCTCGGGCGGTTCTCGGTATTATTTACATAATATTAATACACGGTATTAGTGGATACTTACACTATCTCGCTAGATTATTTTTTTAGATTTTTTAACTTTTTAACTTTCCCTCTTATAAAGTTCATAACTACGGATTATTAATAGCAATATTAAGCGCCCAACGCTACCACCTTATAAGCCTACTACGCACCTAGCTAAGTTAACTACTTTTCTAGGTAATAGTAGCTTATAATAGTATAGTATCGGAGATACCCTCGTTATTATTATTAAGAATAATACTAACCTTACTAATATTTTTAACTTTAACTCGCACATATACATATTCGTTACTTCGTTACCTTTATTAAAATTAAAAACGCTACTTCCCTTGTTGTTTATCGCTATCGCGCTATTGCTATTACTATTACTATCTAACCGTCTACTTACTTAAGCACACTTTATTAAAATACTAAGACGCTACTAATAGCTCGTCGACCCTTAGGGCTTCCTCGATAGCTAGAAGTTCGATCCTATAAGTATTATACTAAAGGACCCCGAGCTATAAAGAGACCGCCTTAATAAATACTATATCCGTAATATTAACTTATAAAAAACGGATAGATATATTATAATAAGCGTCGCCCTTATTAGCGCCTTTCTAATATAATAGAGTAGTATAGATAAGCTTAGACTTAATAGTATAATTAGGAGCTTAAAAAGAGCGTAAGCGAGCGTATTAAATAGGAATATTAGTAAGGAGAGGTTATTATTAAATAAGATAAAGGGAGAAAGTAAGGGGTAGTATTCGGCTATTAAGAAGGCGATTAATATATTATGGCGGCGGGGTTATTAATATCTTAAGTTTAGTTAGTGTTAATAGTTAGTAACGGCTACGGCCGGCTATAGTTAGTTATAAAGTTTTGTTAAAGTACGTAATAAAGACACTCGATATTAACCCTAATAGACTAGCTTGCCCGTAAAGGCGAAGATAGCCCCCAATAAGGCGGACCGGACCCCAAAGGGTAATTAGAATAATAAAAAGAAAATTAAGGCTAAAAATCCTCGAGGAACTTATCGATCGAATTAATAAACTAGTAAAGACGTAGCTAAATAAGAAGATAAATAAGTAAAAAATAAAATATTTTTATATTACTATATAAAGAGTCCTAGAGGCGAGGGTAACCTTATACTAACCCCCTAAGTATTATAAAACCCTCTACCTAAAACTAAGGTTTAGTTTTAATATTAAAATAGAAATACCCTGTTAAACGTACTTATAATCGTATAATAGCCCTTATTTGTTTTTTTTTATTCTGCCTTTGCTGGCTGCTCGGGCGGTTCTCGGTATCATTTACACGGTATTAATACACAGTATCAATGGATACTCCCACTGTCTCGATATAATAGCCCTTATAAATAGTACTAAGTCGACCGTATATATAGAAGTAAGAGGAGAGACGCTAAGTATAATAACTATTAAATTAGAGAAATAGACTTTTTAACTAGTTATTAATTAGATTTACAATAGAGGTAATAAAAAGGGAAGTGTTTTATATATAAAAAGGACAGCTATTAGTTAGGTAATTATTTTAAAAAACAGCGTACTAAATTATATAAGTAGTATAAGAAGTCGAGAGTAGTAAATAGTAAAACTAACCCTTATTAATTTAACTAATTCCTTATTATATATAAAAGTAGATCTAAAAATAAAGAACTTAGTAAAAGTATAATTAGCGGCTTAGAGGATCCGTATATAATAAGAAATTTAGAGAATAAAAAAGATCTTACCCCTTATACTAATAAAGTAGATTTTAATAAAATCGACGAAATTAACTACTCTTTTTTTTTACTTTATTAGTTTCTAAAAAATATACGAGGCTAAACGAATAAAAAATAATAAAAATTCTTAATAAGTAAGCTTTTATTTACGGATAGTAAGGGAAGATCCCTTAGATAGTAAATATAAATAAGTAAATAAATTTAATAATACTAAATCCTATTTTATTAATATTTAAAAAAAAATTAGTACCTCTCTTAATACTTAAAAAGAAATAAGGTACTAAGTAATTCTAAGGGTACTTAGAGGGGTCCTTTTTATACTTTTTAAATTACTTAAACGCTAAGCTTATATAAGTATTTTATACTAGCGAACGATACGGCCTAAATATTTTCTAAAAAATTATCCCAGATATAAGAGTATTATAATAATTAACTAGGGGTAAGGGGTAATTTTACGTACTCTAAAAAATATCCCTAGGTATATTAAATATATTAATAATAAGTATTATAAAGATTAGCTTCGGCCTAAGTAAAGAGATATGCGCCTTAGGTATAATAAAAGTTAATATATACTTAGGTATAATAGTTTTCTATATCCTATTTATAAATATATTATTTTTATTATATTTAAAAAATATAGACTAGTTAAGTATGGTATTTAATAATATAAAAAATAGATTATTAAATAATAAGTAGTTTATATTTATTAAAAAGCGATAGGGGTATGCGTTTATAAAGCTTAAATTAAATATTAAATTTATTAACTATTTTATAAAAAGCGAGCTTAAGTAATTATATAAGTACTTTAATTACTTATTAGTTATAAAACTATATAACCTCTTTAAGTAATTAAGGAATAATATAGAAATAAAAGCTCTAGAGTACTTAATAAAAATATATTATTAGTACTAAATAAACACCTAGAGCCCGCGCAAATTTAAGTTTAAATTATATAACGAGCTTAATTTTAATTAAGAGATCGTTATTAATATTTTTTATTTAAATAATCACTTAGTATTATATATTATTAATAAAGCTATATTATTCTAAAGAGGCTAATTCCTTAGGGACCTACTTATTAAGACTATTTAGTTAATATTAAAAAGAACGTAAATCGATATATACTAAGAGCTATTTAATAAGATTAGGACTAATATAAGTACGAGCTTTAAATTAGTAAAGTTTAAAAATAATATTACTACGTATAATATATAGCTAAAAATTATACTTATTAAGGTATATTATAATATTAATAAAGTAAAAAGAGCTTATTAATAATTAAAAGGAGTATTTAAAATTATTTATAATAAGTACTTTAATACTATAAATAAAGAGTATTTTTAAATAGTATTTAAGTACTAGAACGATACTATAGGCTTAAAAGGACTAGTTCTAACGCTTCTTATATTCGGAGTATACTTAAAGATAATAATAGCCTTATTATTATTACTAAATATAACCTAGCGAGCTTAGGTAATTAATAAAATAATAAAAGTACTCTAAAAAATAAATATAAAGCACTAGATTAATAAGGCTATTACTATTTATAATAAGCTAAATATAAGCCCTAACCTCGATATATTATTAAATTCGAACGTTAAGGTCTAGAGGGAAATTAGTAAATAATAATTAAGTTTATATAAATTAATCTTAATTAACGAACGTTTATATATTATTACTAAAAATCGAGATTAACTACTTAAAATATTAATTATAATAGTACGACCGTACTATACTAATTTTAATAAAGAGATATTAGCTTAATAAAAAAAAAAAAAGAGCTAGAGAAATCCCCTTAGTAATATAAAGAGAAATAAGAGATTATCCTTAATAAAATTATTATAATAAAATAAATAGATAATAATAATAAAGAAGAGATAATACTTATATTACTAAGACGTATAAAAAGACCTAAATAAAGGGCATTACTATAATAGTTTATTATTAACGACGTTATAATTAGTATATTCTATATAATAAAGAAAAAAAGCTAATTTCATACTCGTAACTTAATTACGAAAGGATAGTATAATTATAATAATTAGAAGACCTTTCGAGGGACTAGACTTAATAAAAGTAGAGATATTATATAATTAAGGGGTCTATTAATTTATCCTCTACGATCTAATTAAATACGTAAATCTACGTATTTTTAAATTATATATAGTTCGAAAAATAAAAGGGAAGGGTACCCCATAGCTATATAAGAAATCGAGGTATATTATATAAAAGTATAATAATATTAAAAAGGCGACGCTACTTACTTAATTACTTATAGTTTAATACTATAACTAGTGCTTTATAATAGTACTAATAATATTATTATAGTAGAGAGGATACTAGATCTAGAGTTATAATATTACATAAGCGTATACTTAATTAGTAACTAGGCTTATAAAGAAGATCCTCGCCTACTTCTTAAAAAAAATAATTAATAAGTACTTAGAAAGTACGATTATTAAAGTACTTAAACTATTATATAGCCTTATTAAATTAAGTACTTATTAATAAATAACGTACTACGACTTTTATATTAACTAATTATTAATAATTATATTAACTTACGATCCTTATTTCTTAATTTCTATATACGTAAACGACCCTTTTAATATTATTAAAATATAAATAAATAATACCTTAGGTTTATTAAATATTAAGTTTATAAAAAAGAAGGATAAGGAGCTTTATAAAGCTAAATTTATAACTAAATTAAAAAAAATCTTAATATTAAAATCCTTATTAGCGTTTAATAGAGGGATTTTAATAATTAAAAAGAATAATATAATATTTTAATAAAAGGGATAAAATAAAAAGATTACCTTTATTAACTTAAAATCTCTTAATAATAAAAAGTAATATAAGGCTAAGCTCGCCCGAGGAGTATATATTATAAGTATTTATTAGCCCAAGGCTATTTTTAATTATACTAAAGCTATATAAGCTATAGAGCTTATAAAGAGCGACTTTAATACTCTTAATTAATAAATATAATCATAATAAGATTACCGTAATTAAGGTCTCGTTTATTAGTTTATTAAGCTTATTTTAATAAGGCTCTACGTATTTATTAATAAATTATTTATAAAATAAATTATTTATAAATAATAACGACTTAATATTATAATTAAAATATATTATTATCCTTATTAATTAGAAACTTAGTAAAAACGAATTTATAATCTAAAGTAATATTATTTACTATTTATTAATAAGAAATAAGTAAGTAATATATACCGTACTCGTATTTAAAGTTTATAGTATAGTTAATAGCGTTAACTTTACCTACGTAATTTTTATTATACTTAAGAGGATTATAAATCGACTTAACTTTTTTATAGCCCCTATAATCGTTTATATTAATTTATACTCACTATATAAATACTTTATTAAGCTAGGTATTATAAAAAAAGAGGCTTATAATAGATATTATATAGTAGTTTTTTTCCGGCTTATAGGTACAAAAGATCGACCTTAATAGGATTACGTTTTTAAGGGAAATTATATAATACGGTATACTTTTTAATTATATAATACGCGCAATGTGCCCTAAGTACGCGCTTAACGTAATATAGTAATTTTAATATAAAAACTACTATATAATTCGGGATAAGTAAACTGCCCTCTTTAGCTACTTATTAATAATAAGCTAAGCAATATACTTACGTAGTAGTGCTAGTTAGAAAGGTTAATAACAGAGGTTAGCTATAATAATTAGTTATAATAGTCGGCCGTAATAGTTAAAGGCGGCCCTTAACTATAGAGGTTCTGAACTTTAATAATAACGTAGAGGTTTTTTAAAAAAAGGGCTAAAAGGGCTAATATTTAGCTACTTATACTAGAGCTTATAAAGATTCTTTTTATTTTTATCGTTTTTAATATCGCTTAAAGCTCTATTTAAACTAAATAAATTTACTAAATAAGCTTATTAAATAAACCTATTAAACGTACTTATTAATATATAAACTACTACTTTACTAAAAAATACCCCTCGATAGGTCCCCTCCTCTGGGGCTCGATAGATTAGGCCCCCTCGACGCCCTAGCTATTATAATTAACGTAAGTATGCCTAAGGAGTAGTATAGTACTTTTTAATAATATAGAATCTAACTAAGTAATAGTACGAACGCCGTAAATAGCTAGGCTAGTACGGACGTTAAGATTTAGTATATTAATACTAATTTAGAAATTATATTTTATAGAGCTAAAAATCCTTTTAATATAGGCTATATTATAAATATAAAGGAATATATAAGGGGTCCCTTAACTCTTAATAAAAAGGAGTATATAATACGGGATTTAGCTACTTACGTAAGCTAGTATTAGGAGGTCTTATATATATTAAAGTAGGTATAGCTTGCCCTCTAAATAGGTAGTAAAAGGTCGGGAGCTATTAATAAAAAGGAGATAATAATTAAGTTAGTTAACTACTATTTTAATTAGTGATTAGGTATAGAGCGTAATATACTTAGTTTTCCCTAATATATAATATATAGTACGGCCCCGGCGGATTGCTCTATCGGGGGGATAATAAATATTATAACCTTTAAGTAGTTATATAAATAATAAGAGATCTTTAAGATTTATTAAATTAATAATAATAATAACCTCGCTAACGCTTTTATAAAAGTAGTACTTAATAAGGGATTAAAATATTTTATTAATAAAAAAAAGGTAATTATATAAATAAAGGGATAGGTTATATAAAAAGAGTAAAAAAAAGAGATAAAAAAATAACTTAGTAAATAGGCCCGAGGTTAAATTAAACCTCTAATTATAATAATAATAATAGTAGTAATTAAATTAATAAAAAAAGAGAAAGTTAGTATTAGATTAGAAGTTTAATTCGACCTTAGTATACGGCCGAGGCTATATAGGGGCTAATAAAGGGCCTTATTTATGATTATTATAGACTACTTAACTTATAGTTAGAACCTCTTTTTTATACCTTACGTAGTATACTAAAATAGTTTAATTAACCTACTTTATTAACCCACAGTTCGAACTAATCGACTAATATCCCTGTGATAGGGATATTAATAACGACTTCTTTATACGCAATCGAAAAGGCCAAACTGCACTCTCCTCCCTTTTCCAACTCAAGGGACAAAAAAGAGCTGTCGCGATGGAAACATTTGCCAAGCTATCTCCAATGAAAATTGCCAAGTTCGACACGGGAGACGAACTGGACAATGCCCTTTATTGGGCTGCAAACGATTCTATGTCACACGACGTCGTGCGACTAATTTTGACGTACAAAAGTACGCAACATGCAACATTGCCAGCTGGGTATGAGACCTGGAGCGCAATTGGATGGGCGGCGCACCGACAGCTTCCAAAGCTGCTGTCGCTTCTGATATCCAGCTCGTCTGGTACCGAACAAATCGAACATACGCTGAGGTCAATCCTAGCGTCGCCCTTAGAGCTAGTCAAGAGGCTACAGAGCAGAGAAGCAAGTGACCAACCTCCGCTAGTAATACTCTGGCAGCTCATCACTGCTTTGAAACGAACAACTGAAATTGAAGAAGTCTTGAAGAAAGCTTCTGAAAAGCTAGACCGTCAAACGCTCGCGCAGGAATCACGAAATGCGACTTACTTCTCCGAGGTTACCTCCGGAGCAAGGGGTAGTAAACACCAGAAAACGGGCCTGATGGGGAACAATACGTTGATGTCAGCCGGTGAATATACAGTATATACTAAGAAACCGGTATCGAATCAGGAAACTGTCGGATCGGAAGTCCAATTCGACCCCGGCATACAGTCGATTGCGCAGGGGCCAATTAGGGGCCCTATTTAGGATTATCATAGCCAGCCCAACCTACGGTTAGAACCTCCTTTTTATACTACGTAGAAATTTATATAGTTAATTAATCTCTTTATTAACCTATAGTTCGAACTAGTTACTCTATAAAAAGGAAACTTATACTAATTAGTAATTAAATTCTACTATCGTAAATTAGTAAAATATCTTATTACGTAAAAAAAACGACCTCCTAATACTATATAGGATAAGAGATTTATACTAATTAACTTTATAAAAATAAATAAAAAAAGAGGCAATTCTTAAATACCGTACGGAATTAAGTAATCGTAGCCCTTTACTACTTACGAAAGGTCGACGTTTATTACGTTAAACTACGCTAATTAATAGAACTACTTAAGTAATTAGTATTTTACTATTACCTTAAGTAGCTTTTTTACTAAATAACTTTCTAACGGCCGGCCCGCGATTAGAAATTAACTAAGTAATAAAAGGGACCGGTAGAAAAGTAATAATTACCTAACTATAATTAGGCTATAAAAAAAACTATTAAAAAAATATAAAATAGGGTACCGAGGGGCCGTAAAAAGAAAATCTCTAAGGTATTTAACCCTACTAAGTATAAGTAATAAATAGTATTTTTAATAAGTCCTTAAGGCCCGCGATTTTATAAAAAAAGGGGGGGGGCTTAACTTTACTAATTATACTTAATAGCTTATATAAATCCTCTACGAGCTACTTAATATCTATATTTAACTATTCTTATAAAATACTACCCTAAAAGAAGTAGGTTAAAAAAAGAAGCTATTTAGAAGTTATAAAGAGTATGAGGCTTAAGAAATTAAAAATATATAAAATAATAAAAATTAATAATTAGTAAAAATTATAAAATTAATTATTATATCTTCTTATAGTAATATAAACGTTTATTGCTATTATTAAAAAAAGGGGGTTATTAAAACCTACCCTTTTATACTAAATAAAAAAGAGGTCTTAATAAGTATAATAGCTAGCGATCTAAAAGGGTAGTAATAGTTATTAAAAATAATAAAAACGAGAGTAGTAATAAAATAGTAAAAAGAAGTAAGAATCTCTTAGACCTTAATAAATTCGTTAAGTAGTAAAAGTACGGGCTTATTATAACTAACGCACAGATTAGACATATCCCTATTAAAATTAAATACGCTAATAACTACTAATACGGGCATAGGCTAGAGCACGACCCTTAGTAAGTTAGAGTAAAAAAAAAAAAAAAAAACCTAATCCTAAATAAAATCCCGATCCCTTATAAATAAGTAAATATTAACCCGGACTATTAAAAAACGTAAATATATAAGATTGCAAATTAGCCTAATAGCGAGTAAATTAACGTAATATTAATCTATTTAACTAAGGTCTATAAGAAAAAGGGGCTATAGGGGCAACTCCTATTTTATAAACTTATAAATAACTTTAGTTACTAGCTAGATAAATAGTTTATAAACATAAGCCTAGGAATTATAAAAGTAGTTAATAGATTTTTTTATAGGTAAGGGGTATTATTAGCATAATTATAATTATAAGAACTATATAAAATCTTAGTAATAATAATTATAAAAGAGGAATTTATACTATAGAACTAGGTATAAGTTAATAAGGTATATAATCGCTTTAATAAATTTAAAAAAAAAGTAAACGATACAGATTTCCTCCCTATAATTACTAATAATAATCTATTATTATAAAAGGAAATATAGAGGCAAAATATAGTACTAAAAGTCTAATAATTAATAATTCTATTTATTTTAATCTATAGCTCGTTGCCGCTACTAATACGAAATCCAGTACTAATTAGCTAATAAAAAAAGAGGTAAACGACTTAAAGTTATTAATAGTACGTAGTAATATAAGGATCGTATATAAATACTAAAAATCTAATAATAAATACGAAGTAATTTATAGACCTTAAAAAGATCTTTTTAAAAAAGAAATTATACTCTAAAAAGAAATATAAGGTCTTATAAAAAACCCTAATAATATTTTATAATTATTATAAAAAAGTCGGGATTAGGGAATACTAGTACTATTTAGTAATTAATATCGTACTTATAAGCAAAGCCTCTAATTACTACTACGAAGTAGTATATAATCTTAATTAAAATAACTTTTTTAGTATTATTAATATAATCCGAAGCCGCTTCGAGACCTATAATAAGAATCTAGAGCTCCTATCTAAGCTATAGGCAATTTCTTTTATATTTATAGCTAAGATAATAAAAAGTAAATTATAAATAAAGATCTTTAAAAAGCTTATTAATTAAATTAATAAGTTAGTAAAAACCTAGCTAAATAAGGGGACTAACGAGTAAAAAATTAAATATCTCTATACCGCAGTCCAACGCGTACTAAAAACAAAAATAACCCTATACTAAGTACTTAAAAACTACGAAACGCTCTACTCGAGGCTAAGATCTAGTTTTAATATTAAAGTAAGAATACTATACTAAACCCACCTCTAAGCATACGATAGCCCTTACTAATAGCACTAAATCGATTAAATATATAAAAAAAAAAAAAAACTAAGTATAGTAATCGCTAGTAGAGAGGCCTAGATTTATTAAATAAATAAAGATTTAACCCGTAAGTAAAGTAATAAAAAAAGTAGTACTTTATTTATAAAAAAAATAGATATTATTTAAGTAACTACTTAAAAAAAGAGCGTACTAAATCGTATAAATAATATAAAAAGTCGAGAGTAATAAAAAGTAAAACTAGCCCTAATTAATTTAACTAATTCCTTATAATATATAAGAGCACATCCGGGGGCACAGAACTTAGTATAAATAACTAAATTAATAACCTAAAGTATCTACTAAGAAACTTAAAAAATAAGGAAAACCTCATACCCTATACTAACGAATTAGATTATAATAAAATTAATAATATTAACTACTCTTTTTTTACCCCGTTAGCCTCTAGAGGATATATAAAAATAAACGGGTAAAAGGTAATAAAAGCTCTTAATAAATAAGCTTTTATTTATAAATAGTAAGGGAAAGTCCTCTAGATAATAAGCATAGAGAGGGGCAAAGAGGGTAAATTATAATCTGGCCCGCTAAATTTAATAATACCGGATTTACTTCTCTTAACGCCTAAAGAGAAATTAGGTACTAAGTAATTATAATAATAACTAAGGAGGTCTTTTTTATACTACTTAAACTACTTAAATACTAAGCTTATATAAGTATTTTATATAAGTAAAAGGTATAACCTAAAAACTTTTTAAAAGATTATTTTAAATACTAGGGTATTATAATAGTTAATAAGAAGAAAGGGGTAATTTTAAGTACTATAGAGGATCGCGCTAGTAATACTTAATACGTTAATAGTGGGTATTATAAGGATTAGTTTCGGCCTAGGTAAAGAAATCGTTACCCTAAGTATAATAAAAGTCGAGACGCACTTCGGAATAATAACCTTCTATATTTTACTTATTAATACGCTATTTTTACTATATCTAAAAAATATAGATTAACTAAGTATTATTTTTAATAATATGAGGAATAAAATCTCTAGTAGTAAGTACTTTAAGATAGTTAAACAATGATAGGGGTACGCGTTTATAAAGCTTATTAATAATACGAAGTTAATTAATTACTTAATAAAAAATAAGCTTAGATAATTATACTAAAGATTTAGTTACCTATCGGTTACGAGGCTATATAACCTCCTAAAGTAATTAAATAATAATAATATTAAAATAGGGGCGCTAGAGTAATTAATAAAAGTATACTACTAATACTAAATAAATACGCAGAGCCTACGTAGGTTCAAATTTAAATTATATAATAAGCTTAACTTTAATTAAGAAATCGTTATTAATATTTTCTATTTAAATAATTAGCTAGTCCTATATATAATTAATAAAGCTATATCCTTTTAAATAGGGCAATTCCTCTAGGATCTATAAGTAAAAATAGTATAGGTAGCCCTACGAAAAAGCTAGATTAATATATACTAAGGACCGCTAAATAGTATTAGAACTAACACTAGTACTAGCTTTAAATTAATAAAATTTAAAAAAAATACGATAGCCTACGGTATATAGCTAAAAGCTATACTTATTAAAACGTACTATAGTATTAAAAAAGTAAAAAGGGCATACTAGTAGCTAAAAAGAGTATTTAGAATTATTAAAAAAGAAAATCAAGATTCTATTAATAACGAATACCTCTAGATAGTACTTAAATACTATAATAACACTATGGGGCCTAACGGGCTCATACTAACGCTTCTCGTATTTAGAGCATATCTAAAAACGACCTTAGCCTCGCTACTATCGCTAAACATAAGCTAATAAGCCCGAGTAATTAAAAAAATAATATAAGCACTACGCGAGGTAAGTATAAAAAGGTAAGTTAACAAAGTAATTATTATATATAATAAGCCTAATATAGGGAGTAATTTAAATATATTACTAAATTTAGATATATAAGTATAGCGTAAAATTACTTAATAATAGGCTAGGCTATATAAATTAATCTCTATTAACGAGCGATTTTACGTAGTTATAAGGGATCGTAACTAACCCCTCAAAGTATTAATTATAGTAATAAAACTATATTATATAGATCTTAGCGAAGTAATTTCTAACTTATAAAAAAAAAAGAGCTAAGGAAAACTATATAACCTATAGTAAAAGTATAAAAAATTGTTCTTAATAAAATTGTTATAATAGTACTAATAAACGACGAGGAAGAGGAAATTACTAAAAGGGTACTAATACTACTAGTAAGATATTATAGAAAACTACGATAATAAGTACTAACGTAGTAATTTATTATTAATAACGAGGTAATTAATACCTTTTATATAATAAAAAAAAAAGCCGATTTCGAACTAGTAGTTAAACTACGTAAAGAAGGCGTAATTATAATTATTAAAAAGCTATATAAAGAATTAGACCTTATTAAAATAAATACTCTTTATAATCGAGGGGTCTATTAATTTATCCTCTACGACCTAAAAAAGTATACAAACCTCCGCATATTTAAATCGTAAATAGTTTATAAAATCCAAAAAAAAAGAACACCTTAACTATATAAAAAATCTAAGTACGTAATTTAGGGGTACGGTAACGTTAAAAAAGCAACGCTACTTATATAATTACCCACAGTATAGCACTATAGCTAACAATTAATAATAGTACTAATAACATTATTATAAAAAAAGGGGTACGAGATCTAGAGCTATAATATTACCCAGGCATATACCCAATCGGCCATAGGGCTTATAAGGAGAATCCTAGCCCATTTATTAAAAAAAATAGTTAATAAGTACTTAAAAAGTACGATTATTAAAATACTTAAACCACTATATAGGCTCGTAGAATCGGGTACTTATTAGTAAGCTATATATTACGATTTTTATATTAATTAATTATTAATAATTATATCTACGTACGACCCGTACTTACTAGTCTCTAAGTATATAAATAACTAATTTAAAATCGTTAGAATATAGACTAATAATATATTAAGCTTATTTAATATTAATTTTATAAAAAAGGAGGATAAAGAGCTCTAAAAAATAGGCTTCGTAATAAAACTAAAAGAGGTCCTTACGATAAATAACCTATTAGTATTTAATAACGGGATTTTTATAATTGAGGGAGAAACCGTTATTTTTTAATAAAAGGAGTAAAGTAAAAAAATTAGCCTTATTAATCTAAACGTAATTAATATTAAAAAGTAATATAAGGCTAAGCTAGTATAAGGGGTATATATTATAAATATATACTAGCCTAAGGTAACTTTTAACTATGTTAGAGTAATATAAGCTATAGAACTAAACGAATAAAACGTTAAGGTACTTAATAAGTAGCTTAAGTAATAGTACTTAAATCTTAATCGAGGTCTCGTTTACTACTTAATTAACCTCGCGGCTAGTAAGCTCTACGTATTTATAAATAGCTTATTTATAAATAATAAGGACCTTATTTTATAATTAGGGTATATTATTATTCTTATTAATAAGAGTATAAATAAGAGCGAATTTATAATATATAATAATATAATCTATTACTCGTTAACTAAAAATAAATAAATAATAAAAAGTATATTAGTATTAAAAATCTATAGTATAGTTAATAATATTAACCTCGCCTATATAATTTTAATAATACTAAGGAGAATTACTAATTAACTCAGCCTTTTACTAATCCTAATAATTATTTATATAAATTCTTATTTACTATATAAATATCTTATTAAATTAAGAACTACGAAAGAAAAGAGGCTTATAATCGATATTATAGCCCTTAGGTAATTATATAAAAAGCACAAAATCCTTAAGATCCGTTAAATTAATAATAATAATAACCTCGCTAACGCTTTTATAAAAGTAGTACTTAATAAGGGGTTAGAATAATTTATAAATAATAAAAAAGTTAATATATAAATAAAAAAATAGGTTATATAAAAAGAATAGAGAAAAAAAAAAAAAAGAGACGACTTAATAAACGGGCCTAAGGTCGAATTATACCTCTAACCGTAATAATTAAATTAATAAAAAAAAAAAGTTAGTATTAGATTAGAAGTCTAATTCGACCCTAGTATATAGTCGATTATATAGGGGCTAATTAGGGGCCCTATTTAGGATTATCATAGCCAGCCTAACCTACGGTTAGAACCTCCTTTTTATACTACGCAGAAATTCATATAGTTAATTAATCTCTTCGTCAACCCACGGTTCGAACTAGTTACCCTGTAAGAGGGAAACCTACAGAAACCTTCAAGTCAAAGCATTTGAAGATGCTTAAAGACATCCTGCGTGACCCTCCCCTTGCACGAGGCCACAAGCAGCTCTTGGATTACAACATACCGCAACCTAAGATCGAGGTGTCCCTAAAGGGCGTACTAGGAGACTACGAAGCTCACATCGTGCAATTTAATAAGGTCAGAGGCATTCCCAGAACACTTCAAGCCAAGAGACCAATCAGCGAGGTCATATACGAGGTCGGCCCAGCAGAGATCATGCAGACCGGGATCACTATGCAAAAGGACATGCAAACAGCCGTCGCCAATTTGAATGGAGATTATATCGAGGTTGAACCTACGTGCGACTTCACATGGGTACATTTACCAACCACGAATGTGAGTATTTCTTCATTTCGTAATTGAATATCACTAATTTGAGATAGATGGATTGGATGAATGTAAGCATTACGTCCAGTGACTGCTTCTGACATTTTGAGAAAAGCCATCCAAATAAAATTAAAGGAAGGAAAGTTGAAGCTCACTCTTTACAGGACCTTCTTACCAGGATTTTGAAGGATGAAGAATGTTGTCCTCGCCACTATTACGAGGCGAAGTCGTTTTTCCAAGATAGCTGGATTGAGGTTCCAAATGGAAAATCTGAGTCGAGAATTATGAGACCGCGAACCGTAATCAGACAGTCTACGAAGCAGGTGGACTGCAGGAGACAAGACCCAGGCGAAGGCAGTAACAATCCAGAGGTAAAGCTCACGGAATTAGACTGGAGAAAGGCTTGCAGACATCTAAAAGAGATCGAGATAGAAGACAGACAAGGGTGGAAGCCGAAAGAGCTTGGCGTCGAGTTGAAGGAAAATGGTCGTGGAACTAGCAATCCTGATTTTGATATTTCATCGGCAATTTATATAAGTATTCGAAGCTGCCATCATGAGAGGGGATTACTTCTAATATGAGATCTTAGATGCCGTATCTCTGCTTCTCAGTCAATCTAGACAAGGGCTAAAAGAAGTTCTAAAATTTGCTAGCAGCTTGTCCGAAGTCGATTGTTATTAGTATCCTTATTATAGGGATATTAGTTAATTAGTTCGAACCGTGGGTTAATAAAATAGGTTAATTAAACTATTTTAATATACTATATAAAGTATAAAAAAAAGGTTCTAATTATAAATTAAATAGTTTATAGTAATTATAAATAGGGCCCCTCGTTAGCCCCTACGTAATCTCGGCTATATACTAAGGTCGAATTAAACTTCTAATTTAATACTAACTTTCTCTTTTTTTATCGATCTAACCGCTACTACTACTACTACGATTAGAAGTTTAATTTAACCTTAGGCCCTTTTACTAAGTCGTCTCTTTTTACTTCTTTTTTTTTATTTTATTTTATATAACCTATCCCTCTATTCGTACTATTACCTTTTTTTTATTAACGAATTATTCTAATCCCTTATTAAGTACTATTTTTATAAAAGTATTAGTAAAATTATTATTATTATTAATTTAATAAATCTCGAGGATTTTTTATTATTCGTATAACTACTTAAGGGCTATAATATTTATTATAAGCCTCTTTTTTTTTATAATATCTAGTTTAATAAAGTACTTATATAATAAGTACGAATTAATATAAACGATCGTAAAGATCGTAAAAAAGTTAAGTCGATTTATAATTTTTTTAAGTATAATTAAAATTATATAAGTAAAGTTAACACTATTAACTATATTATAAACTTTAAATATAAGTACGCTACGTATTACTTACTTATTTTTTATTAATAAATAGTAAATAATATTACCTTATATTATAAATTCGTCTTTACTAAGCTTCTCGTTAATAAGGATAATAATATATTTTAATTATAATATTAAGTCGTTATTATTTATAAATAATCTATTAATAAATACGTAGAGCCTTATTAAAATAAGCTTAATAAGCTAGTAAACGAGACCTTAGTTATAGTATTCTTATTATTACTATAATTATTAATTAAAAATATTAAAATCGCTCTTTATAACCTTTATAACTTATATAGCTTTAGTATAATTAAAAGTAGCCTCGGGTTAATAAATACTCGTAATATATACTTTTTAAATAAGCTTAGCCTTATATTACTTCTTATATAGTAGTTTTTTTTCCGGCTTTATAGGTACAAAAAATCGACCTTAATAGGATCACGCTTTTAAAAGAAATTATACAATATAGTACACTTTTTAACTATATAATATACGTAATATATCCTAAGTACGCGCTTAACGTAATATAGTAATTTCGATACGAAAGCTACTATTTAATTTAGGATAAGTAAGCTATTAGAATAGGGTAGGGCGATTAGTCCTAGTATTTCTTTTTTCTAAAACTAATTAAGTATAGAGACCTATAGGAGAGCTAATTAGAAAAAGATATAAGAAGAAGGGCCCCCGATTAGGGAGAGGAGCTTAGTAATATAGATTTTAATTTTAATTATATATATACCTTTTTAAGATCGAACTAAAGCTTTTTTAATAATTTATTTTTAAATATAATAATATAAAACGATTAAGAACTTTACTCTTCTAATTTAGTTAATATTACTCTTTTTTTTTTAATTATAATTTTATTAATTAAGGCTATATTAACCTAATTAAAAGAGGTATTTTATATTATTTTTATAAACATTAATAGTTCTTCTTAAGTATTATACTATAAAAGTCCTTTATACCTTATACTTTTTTAATAATCTCCCTTTTTAACAATCCTTTCCCTTTTTAAATAAGAGAATAAGTAAAAAAAAGCCTAACTTAATTAGAAATAATTTAAATAAATAAGTAAAAAAAAGCGGTATAATAATTAAAATAAATACGAGCGGTAGGACTTTAATTAAAAGAAAAACTAAATAATTAAAATATAAAAATAAAGATATATAAAAAAGGGCTTTTTATTTAATAAGAGGGGGATACGATAGACCTTAATAAGTGAGCGAGATAAATAAGTAAAAAAATACGTAAATACTTAGGACTAAATCGGGCCTAAATACGAATATTATAATAATATAATAAGATAAATAACAAGTTAAGATTAGAACTAATAAAATACTTTAATAAGTATAATTAGTTATTTAACTAGACTATTCTTTATTAATTAACATAGTCTAGAGATTTAATAATAAACTTATTTAGAAGTACGGATACGTCGGACTAAGGGCGCTCGTAAAACTAACTTTTAACTAGACTTATTAATAATTTTAATTAGTATTACCGTAAGCTTAATATAAAATATAATTAAAACTCTAGTTATATACTTAATAAGGGCTAAGAAGGACGGCTTAAATTACGTTAATTAAAATAATAACTACGCTCTAGTTATTAAGACAGCTCCTCTCCTCTCTTTTTAAACTCTATTTAAAATAAATAAACTAATATAAAATTATTAAAATTATAAATAAAATTAACGAACTATATTTTTAATAACCTCGGACCGTAAATATAAATAATTAATATATTATTTTTACTACTATTAGCGCCCCTTAGGACGTTTAATTATATAAACCTAACCTTTTTATTTTAAATAAACTATTTATTAAACTAATTTTTATAGTTTATTAAGACCTATAGACCGTAGAGTTATTTAATAATAAAAAGCCTACCCTTAGTAATAAATCTATTTATTAATCTAATTAAAAAAAGCTAGTTACGGCTTAGGTCGGGATAAATATTTTAATTAATACCCTCTTAAGTACTATTACTACTTAGATTTAAATAATTATACCTTAGACTAAGGACCCTACGATTCCTTAGCCTAATTTAATAAAAAATATAGGGTTTTATAAAATACCGTTCCCTAGTTAAAAAGGGACTATAGTTTTTAAAAACGATAATATTATAAACTTTTTAAAAAAGTTCGAGGATTAGTACGAGATCGGTAAAGTCCCGGACTAATTTAAAAATAAACTTATTACGTATATTATAAAAAGAGATTATTAAATTCTAGTTAAGGATACGATTAGAGGACTACCCTAGGCCTAAGCTAAGGATTTCTTTTTAAAAAAGTATAAAAAATAGGATACTAACCGCTTTTTAAATAAAAAAAAGTAGATTAAAAGAGTTATTAAAAAACTACCTATTTCGTTTTCTAATTTAAACTCTACTTAAGTACTATTTACTAAGATTAATAATATAATTACCCTTACTAAAAGATAAGACCTCTATATTATAACTAATAAGAGCCTAATTAAGGCCGTATATAAGCGGTTTTATACTAATATTATAAAAAAAGTAATAGAAGAAGTCGGGGTTATTTTAAATAGTTTTATTAAATTAATAAAGTACGCGAGGTTTAAAATAAGACTTTTTAATACGATTATATATAAAAAAGAATATAGCTTACTTTTTATAAATATTTAAAGTTAATTTAAAACCTCGCTACGATCCCCTACTTTATAAGCGTATAAAAATACTTAGTATTAATATCTAAATTACTAATAATATTACTAGCTAACGATAGGGGCTTAGGTTACCTAGGTAGTTATTAATAATACTACTAATTCTAACCTAACTAACGAAATAAATAAGCTAAAGATTTATTAGAATAGTATTTACTCTTAAGGTCCTGCCTATATATTTAATATAAGCGCTGTGCGTTTTAATCGGCCCCCGATTATAAGACCTAGAGACCGTTACTAATACTACTAAAGTCTATACTACCGGATTATTAAGGATTACGATTAGTATATTCTTAATAAGGACGCTTATTTTATTATTTTAGCTTAAAGAGCTTAGTATTATAAAAAGCGCAATAGTTATAAGTTTATAAAAAATATCCCCTTTATTATAATTAAAAATAAAAAAAAGCGTACGATTACTAATTATATTACCCTTTTTTTTTATATAGTAAATATATTAACTAAAGAAGATACTAAGCTTTTAGCTAAGTAGATTTTAAATTATTAGATCGGACTACCTTAATAAACTATACTTATACTTTTCTTAGCTAATTTTATAAGTATAATTAGATATATTTACGTAGTACGACCTAACTTAAGTTACTATAGCTAAGTAGACGTTTATACCGTTCGTAAAAAAAGACTACTTAAGGACTATAACTAGTTTAACTCCTCGTATACTCTCTAATTAGCAAAGTTATAAACTAGCGATCTAGTTCTTATTTTTAATATTTAATAAAAGAACGATATATTAATTTCTAAAAAACTCGATTATTATTAATAAGGACCTTTTTATATTTACTTAGCCGCTCCGAACAGATCGTTATATTAATTAGAGATACTTATTAATAAACTAATTATAGGGGCTACTTATATTAGTAATTAACTTAAGAAGTTCTTAAAGTTTTTAAAAGGCCTCTATTTATTACTTAACTAGTTTAATTTTTATAAGGACTTTATTTTTAATTTAACTAACTTTTTATTTTTATAAGATAATATAATCGACGCTACGATTTTACTTTTTAATTATAATAATAATATAATAAACTTTAGGGACGAGAATACTTAACTAGTTACTAAATAAATTTAATTATAAGCGAGGGCCTCTCGAGAGGGCTAGATTATCCTTTATTATTACCGATCCTTAGTATAAACTACGAGTTCTTTTTATTTATTAAATATTATTTTATAAAAATATTATTAAATCTTATTAATTCTTTAGTTATCTCTTTATTTAGATCTAAAATAAAAATATAAGGGGACGATAAGAGAAAAGGAATTATTTTTTAGCTATTATAATTAAAAACCCGACGACCTTATTTACTAATTATATAATCGTATTAAAAAACCCTATTCCTTTTTTTAAATATTTAAGCTTAGTTCCCTATTTAATTAAGCCCGTTTAGTATTTAGCTTAGCCTATATAACTTTTTATTTTACTTATTTTATTTTAATATATTAATAATTTTTATAAGTTATAAATATATAGTTTTTAATAAGGTACGTAAGAGGGGCGTCCTTAAGAATAGAATCGTACTTATCCTCCTCGGTCTTAGTAATATTAATCTAGTTAGAGATTATATAGACTAAAGTTTTAACTCTTTTAATATTAGTTAGGATTAGAGACGTTACCTTATTACTACTTATTATATAATAATAATAATAGCTTTACTTAAAGTCGGCTCTAGCCTAATTAATAGCCTATTAGTTATTACTCTTCTCGAAGTAGTATTTTTTATTTTTAAAATATATATAATTATTATATTAATTATTAAAGTAATTTAGAAAAGAAACGTACTTAAAGTAGGGGACTATTTTTTTAACTAGCTCCTTAGTATTAGAACTAATATATTTTTAAAAAGACTATATATAATAGTTATAAAGTATAGTATTTTAAACGCTATAAGCCTAAATAAAAAAAGAATTAATAATAAGGGTTCGTTTACTTAATTACTAAAATAGAGGGCTAAAGTAGCTAGCGTAATTATAACTAATAAAAACCTAACGGCTTTATAAAAATAATTTATTTATAATACTTAAATTATAAACGTACTTTTTAATAACGTTCTAATTCGTAGTTAATTACTAAAATTTCTAAACTATTTTTTTTTAATATACTTATTAACCTAAGGATTTATAATATGGAATTTAATATAAAGCTCTCTAGCTAATTTAAAAAGAGTTAACTAATTAGTAATTTTAAAAATTTAAAAAGGAGTAATATTAAATTAGGATAAGGATTAAAAAGATTAAATAGGGTAGTACTTATTATAGTTTATTTTTTATTAACCTCTTAAAATTTATAGCCCTAAGTTTTTTAAAAATAGACTTTTTTAAGAGCGGAGGAGGAATATTACTAAGGCTAGACGTTATAATAAGTAATTTTAATAATTTAATATACGTTATTAGTAGCTAAAGTATTAGATATAATAAGTAAGTAGATTATATTATTAAAAAGAAAAGAGACTAAGTAAAAAAGGATAATTATAATTAAGAAGCTATTATTTAAAAAAAGAAATAAAAAGCGATAAAGGAATCGAAAAAGGGCTTTTATATACCCCCCCTAGATCCGGGGTATTAAAGAGGAAAGTATTATAAGCCTCTTAGCTAATCGATGCTAAATTATAGTTATTATATAAAGAAAAGAAGGAGTAAATTATAGGATCGGGGCCTTTTTATTATTCGTAATATAGCGCCTTTTTTTTTAATTAGTAGAGGTTGCCCTTATAATTAGTATAAAAAAGTAGCTTTTTATCTAGCTACTTAACTTTTCTTTCTTTTCTTTTTAACTACTTTTTTATAACTATTACTAATTAAACTTTCTCTAATTTTTACTTTTTAATTTACTATATAAATACTAACTTAGCGATTTATAATAGCCTCTTTACTTCTTATCTCCTCTTTTAAGCTAGATAATAAAAAGGATATAGTACGAATTTAGGGCCCGATTATAATAAAAAACTTTAAAAACGATACTAAATACTAACTAAAAAAGTAAAATCTAAATAAATATATTATTCTTAATAAAACTAACCCTAGGACTATAACGAATACTAAAAACTCTTAGTTTATTAATTTTAATACGAACTATTAATATAAAGCGTATATTAACTATTACCCGAACCTAGTACCTAAATAAACTAGTTTTTTTTAAATAATCTTAACTTTTTATAAAATTAACTTTTTTAATTAGCTCGGCGTAAAGGACGTACTTCCCTTTTTTAATTAGCGCCCCGAGGCTTTTAAGGGTCTAAAAGACTAGAAGACTTAAATAGGTTAAACTTATTATAAAGTAATAAAGATCCTAACTAATTATTATAATTTTTAAAAACGCTTATTATATAAAAATTAAATTTAAAAATACGAGATTAGATCTATAATAGAAGTTATAATACGGGACCTCGCTCTAATATATAATATAGTTATAATTAAAGAGGGATAAGAGAGTATTTTTAAACTAAATAAGACCCCTATTTTAATTTTTTAAACTTAAAAAATTATATAAAAAATTAGGACTTTAGTATACTTAGTAATCTTCCCTTTTTATATTAATAATCCGGGCTATTTTATAAAAATAATTATTAATTAGTAAAATAATATAGTTTATTAATACGATCCGAAGTAGGCTCTTAAGCGTTTAGAGAGAATATTTATTAAATAATATCTAAGTACTAAAGGCCTTTTATAGCTAGATCGATATACTTTTTTATATTTAATAACTAATCGACGTAAGTACTTACGTAGTCCCTATAGTATAATAACTAAGTAAATAAGAATATAGTCTATACGTACTTAAATAGTTTTATAACGCGGTTTAATACGGCTAGTTTAACCTAATTTATAATACGTATTAAATAACTTATAAATACTTTAAATTATTTAATAATAAATTCCGCGTAGCTTAGATTTAGTAAATTAGTTACGAGTTCTAATATAATAATTATTATTTTTATAATATAATAAAACCTCTTTTAAAAAGGTTTTTTAATAAAGTAATAAACGATTAGGACTTTAAAAATAGGCCTTATATTAACTTAAATAACTTTAACTACGCTATAACTAATATTCCTAAGGCGCTAACTCCTTAAATATCTAGTACTTACTTACTTAGCCTTAAGTTTACTAACTAGGATCTAAAAATTTATAACTCCCGTAATTATAATTATTATACTCCTATTAATCTTATATATTTTAAAAAAATATATAAAATAATTAAAAACCTTAAGTAAGAACTTATTATTTTTAAAAAGTTATTTTTATTATTTTAATCTTTAAAAATATTAAAAAGTACTTAAAGATTTATAATAAATAGCGACCCTAATTAAACTTTATAAGTAATTAAACTAATAAAGGTTATTAACTAGTGTCTAAATGCTATTATTAATAATTAACTTATACGCTTAATTAATACTTTTAAAACTTATCGAGTTATAAAATCTTTATTAAATATATTATTACTTAAATTATTACTACGCCTTAGCCCGGCTCTTAGTAAAGTTAGTTTAAGTAACTAGGGAAGTAATTTTTTAAATACTCTAGTTAAGGATAGGGATAGTCCTATTATAAAAACTCTAATTAAAATACTAAGGGTTTAGTTAAAATAAAAAGCTATTAAGTATATATTTTTTAAATATAATCGGACTATATAAGAAAATAGCGAACGTTAATATTAAGAACTAATTAAGTTTTATTAAGATCTCTTATAATATTATAATATATATATAAATAAAGCTAATATTAATAAGAGTATAAGGGAATAATAAGTTAATTAGTACAACAACTTAATTATAAAAGTTATATATATAACTTTAATTTATACTCTTTAAATACTATTATTAATAAAGAAATTTAAAGAGAATTAGGCTAATAAAGGTTAGGATCGGGAGATTATTAAGAAGGATTAGGATAAGAACTAAGTAAAGTTAGTAAAAAAAGTAATAAAAGTAAAAGAGGTAAAAAAAGTAATTATAAAAAGGAAGGGTAAGCGGAAAGCTTAATATAATTAATTATATATAATAACTAGGACTAATCTAAGATAATTTCTTTTTATAAAGGATTAAAAAAGAAGAAATTAAGGGATAATTAAAATAGGGTAGGGCGATTAGTCCTAGTATTTTTTTTAAAAAACTAATTAAGTATAAGGACCTATAAAAAAGCTAATTAAAAAAAGATATAAAGAGAAGGGCCCTTAATTAGAGAAAAGAGCTTAGTAATACGGATTTTAATTTTAATTATATATATACCTTTTTAAAATCGAACTAGAGCTTTTTTAATAATTTATTTTTAAATATAATAATATAAGATAATTAAGAACTTTACCTTTCTAATCTAGTTAATACTACCCTCTTTTTTTAGTCGTAACTTTGTTAATTAAGGCCGTATTAACCCGATCAAAAGAGGTATTTTATATTACTTTTATAAATATTAGTAGTTCTTCTTAAGTACCGTACTGCGAAAGTCCTTTATACCCTATACCTTTTTACTACCCTATTACTTATTAATAATAGGCTAAGTAATATACTTACGTAGTAATACTAGCTAAAAAGGTTAATAATAAAGGTTAATAGCAAAGGTCGGCCGCAGAGGTTAGCTATAATAGTTAGCTATAATAGTTAGCTATAATAATTAAAAATAGCCTTCCTTAACTATAGAGGTTCTAAACTTTAATAATAACGTAAAGGTTTTTTAAAAAAAAAGGCTAAATAGGCTAATATCTACTACTTTTTATACTAGAGCTCGTAAAGATTCTTTTTATCCTCATCGCTTTTAATATTACCTAAAGCTACTCTCTATTTAAACTAAATAAATTTACTAAATAAATTTACTAAATAAATCTACTAAATAAACCTATTAATATACAAACTACTACTTAGATAACTAGTTAAATAACTAGTTAAGAGGTTAGTTAGTTAAAATACTACTTTAATAAGAACCTACTTTACTCCTAGTATATAGTTAGTAATTAGTAAGCTAAAGATGCTTATTAATAAGTTTACTCCTCTCGGGCTAGGCGCCCTCGGCTAGCTCGACGCTATAGCTATCGTAACTAACGTAAGTACGCCTAAGGAGTAGCGAAGTACTTTTTAATAATATAAAATTTAGCTAAGTAATATTATAAGTATTATAAATAGCCGGGCTAGTACGGATATTAAGATTTAGTATATTAATACTAATCTAGTTATAATAGCTATAATAAATAGGTTAGAAATATATATAATTAAAATAATAAGTTAGTACTTTAAATAGCTCTTATAGGACCCCCTAGGTAATAATAATACTTATATAAAAGAAGGGATTATACTAAACCTAGCTACTTATGCAGGCTAGTACTAGGAGGTCCTATACGCGTTAGAGTAGGTAAAGCTCGCCCTGTAAGTAGCTAAAAGCGGCGGAAGGTTAGGAGCTATTTTGATTAGTAGTTAGGTATAGAGCGCAATATACCCAGTTTTCCCTAATACGTAATACACGGTACGGCCCCGGCAGATTGCTCCGTCGGGGGGATATTACTTCTTATAATTAGGGGATTTTAAGTTAACGAGGGTAATTTTCTTATTTTACCCCTTTTATTAAAATACTATATTATCCCTCTTAATTATTAAAATCCCTTTATTAAACGCTAATAGGGATTTTAGTATTAAGATTTTTTTTAGTTTAGTTATAAATTTAGCTTTATATAACTCCTTATCCTCCTTTTTTATAAACTCGATATTTAATAAACTTAAAGTATTATTTATTTATACTTTTATAATACTAAAAGGGTTATTTATATATATAGAGATTAAGAAATAAGGATTATATATTAATATAATTATTAATAATTAGTTAATATAAAAGTCGTAGTACGTTATTTACTAATAAGTACCCGATTTAATAAGGCTATATAACGGTTTAAGTACTTTAATAATCGTACTTTCTAAGTACTTACTAATTATCTTTTTTAAAAAGTAAGTAAAGATCTTTTTTATAAGCCTAGTTATTAATTAAGTATATACTTATATAATATTATAACTCTAAGTTTAATATCCTTTTTATTATAGTAATATTATTAATATTATTATAATTCGCTAGTTATAGTATTAAACTATAAGTAACTAAGTAAGTAGCGTTACCTTTTTAATATTATTATACCCTTATATAACATACCTCGATTTCTTATATAGCTATAGGGTACCCTTCCTTTTTATTTTTTAAACTATACGTAATTTAAAAATACGTAAATTCGTATATTTAATTAGATTATAAAAAATAAATTAATAAACCCCTTAATTATATAATATCTTTACTTTTATTAAGTCTAATCCCTTAAAAGGTCTCCTAGCTATTATAATTATACTATCCTTTCATAATTAAGTTACGAATATAAAATCGGCCTTCTTTTTTACTATATAAAGTATACTAATTATAACGTCGTTAGTAATAAATTATTATAGTAATACTTTTTATTTAAGTCTTTTTATATATCTTAGTAGTGTGGGTATTATCTCTTTCTTACTATTATTATCTATTTCTTTTATTATAATAATTTTGTTAAGAAGAATCTCTTATTCCTCTTTATATTATTAAAGGGATTCCCTTAGCTTTTTTTTATTAAGTTAATATCTCCTCGTTAGTATTAGTATAGTACGGTCGTACTACTATAATTAATATTTTGAGTAATTAATTTCAATCTTTAGTAACGATATATAAACGTTCGTTAACTAAGATTAATTTATATAAGCTTAATTACTATTTAATAGTTTTTTTCTAAACCTTAACGTTCGAATTTAATAATATATCGAGGTTAGGGGTTATATTTAGCTTATTATAAGTAGTAATAGCCTTATTAATTTAGTACTTCGTATTCGTTTCTTAAAATACTTTTATTACTTTATTAATTACCTAAGCTTATTAAGCTATATTTAGTAATAATAGCGAGGCTATTGTCGTTCTTAAGTATACTCCGAATACGAAAAGTATTAGAACTAGCCCCTTTAGGCCTATAGTATTATTATAATACTTAAATACTATTTAAAAATACTCTTTATCCGTAATATTAGGGCACTCGTTACGGATAATTTTAAACGCTCTTTTTAATTATTAATAAGCTCTTTTTACCTTACTTATACTATAATAAGCCTTAATAAGTACAATTTTTAACTATATACTATATATAATAATATTATTTTTAAATTCTACTAATTTAAAACTAGTACTAATATCGGTCCTAATCCCGTTTAATAATCCTTAGTATATATCGATTTATACTTTTTTAAATATTAACTAAATAGTCTTAGTAAATAGATCTCTAAGAAATTAACCTTTTTAAAATAATATAACCTCGTTAATAATATATAGTACTAGCTAATTATTTAAATAGAAAATATTAATAATAATCTCTTAGCTAAAATTAAGCTCGTTATATAATTTAAACTTAAATTTACGTAGGCTCTAAGTATTTATTTAGTATTAGTAATATATTTTTATTAAGTACTTTAGAGCTTCTATTTCTATATTATTCTTTAATTACTTAAAAAAGTTATATAGTTTTATAATTAATAAGTAGCTAAAGCGCTTATATAATTACTTAAGCTCGCTCTTTATAAAATAATTAATAAATTTAATATTTAATTTGAGCTTTATAAACGTATATCCCTATTACTTTTTAATAAGTATAAACTACTTACTATTTAATAATTTATCCCTCGTATTATTAAATATAATACTTAACTAGTTTATATTTTTTAAATATAATAAAAATAATATATTAATAAGTAAAATATAAAAGACTATCGTACCTAAGTATATATTAATTTTTACTATACTTAGAGTATATATCTCTTTACCTAAGCTAAAGCTAATCTTTATAATACTTATTATTAACGTATTTAATATAACTAGGGATATTCTTTAGAGTATATAAAATTACCCCTTTCTTCTAATTAATTATTATAATACCTCTATATCTAAGATAATCCCTTAGAAAATATCTAGGCCGTATTATTTACTAGTATAAAATACTTATATAAGCTTAGCGTTCGAGTTATTTAAGTAATATAAAAAGGACCCCTCTAAGTACCCTTAGAATTACTTAGTACTCTATTTCTTTTTAGGTATTAAAAAAAGTACTAATTTTTCTTTAGATATTAATAAAATAAGATTTAGTACTATTAAATCCGTTTATTTATTTATATTTATTATTTACAAGATTTTCCCTTATTATCCGTATATAAAAGCTTATTTATTAAGAGCTTTTACTATTTTTTATTTATTTAGCCTCGTATATTTTCTAGAGGCTAACGGGGCGAAAAAGGAGTAGTTAATTTCGTTAATTCTATTAAAATTTATTTTATTAATATAAGGAGTAAGATCTTTTTTATCTTCTAAATTTCCTATTATATACGGATCCTCTAGGCCGCTAATTATACTTTTACTAAGTTCTATACCTTTAAATCTACCCTTATATATACTAAAAAATTAGTTAAATCGCTAAGGGCTAGTTTTACTATCTATTATTCTTAATTTTTTATACTACTTATACGATTTAGTACGTTCTTTTTTAAAATAATTACTTAACTAATAGCCGTCCTTTTTGTATATAAAATACGCCGGCGCTGCCGCGTGAGTATGTCGCTCAGCCTGTCGTTAGTAAGTAGCAGGGCAGCTTACCCATCCCAAATTGAATGGCAGTTTTTATATCAAAATCACTATATTGCGTTAAGCGCGTGCTTAGGATATATTGCGCATATTATATAGTTAAAAAGTGTACTATATCGTATGATTTCTTTTAAAAGCGTAATCCTATTAAGGTCGATCTTTTGTGCCTATAAAGCCGGAAAAAAACCACTACATATATAAAATACTTCTCTTTTTATTATTTTTATTTTAAATTAAATTACTAACTAGCTAAGGGGTTTGTTCCTCTAGTTTAATAACTACCGTACTCAATATCTCTCTTTTTATTTCTATACGTACGGTCGACTTAGTATTATTAATAAGGGCCGTTATATAATTATAAGCATATTTAGTAAGGTATTCTAGCCTTAATATTAAAGCTAGACTTTAGCCTTAAGTAAAGGGTCTTATAATACTTAAGTAGTTAGTATAAAGTTATTCTCGCCTCTAGGACTCTCTATATAATAATATAAAAATATCTTACTTTTTACTTATTTATTCCCTTATTTAGCTACGTTTTTATTAGCTTATTAATACGATTAATAAGTTCTTTAAAAATCTCTAGCCTCGTTTTTTTTTTATTATTCTAACTATAAATTTAAATAATAATACTCTTAGCTCAGATAAGAGCTTTAAACTCTTATTTTAAACCTTAAATCGACTTCGAATTACGTTAATTATACTTAAAAAGTTAGTTTAATTAATAAGATATATTACTTAGTAATAATAATCCGTAGCCTTATTAATTAGTACGACGTTAATTACTAAGTAGTATTATTATTTTTTAATTCTAACCTTTTTATAATAGTTATAAAATATTATAAGGGTTTTTTATAAAACCTCGTATTTACTTTTTAAGTATATTTTTTTATTTTAAAAAAGATCTTTATAAAGTTAATAAATTACTTTATAATAACGATTATCAAGTTAGTTTCCTCGTATATCCCTCGTATATTAGAGTAGTTATATTAATTTTATATTATTAATTATATACCTCTCTAGTTAATAAGTAATAAGCTACGTATTAATAACGTTACTAAGCTAGTTATTAAGATTAGTAAGATTATTAATAACCGTCCCTTAAGAATAATCCCCGTAGTTATTACTATAGCGGGCGCTAATATATTATTATTAGTAATTTTTAATAAAAACTCTAGTTAGTTTACTTTTTTATTAAATTCGTTATATTTTAATATTACTTAGTTAATTTAATTCAAATCCTATAATATAAATTCGTTAATAATAACTATCGTAATAAGTATTTTATAAGCTCTTTATCTTACTACCTAGGTTACTAAAATACCTCAATAATAAAAGAATTTAATAACCCTCTTTATTATATTTAGATTAGTACTTACGAACTACTCGTTTTTTTAATTACCTAAGTTATTAGTAATTTTATAAGATAGGGGTTACCCCTCGAGCCTCTTTTAAATATAGATTTTTATAAAATAAACTAATATTACGTCGATTTACTCGCCGTTAAGATTATTAAAATCTCTATATACTTACTTTTTTTAATATTATAGTTTAATTTTTATTTATTTATATAATATAAGAATTCCTCTTTTTTAATTATAAACTAACTCGCTCTTTATCGTTCTTTAACTCATACTTTAATTTATAATAACTAGCGTATTTAATTTTAATAAAGTTATTTTAAAGCTATTTATTAACCTTAGTAATAGCGTACTATTATTAGTTATTAAATTTATTAAGGTCTAAGACCTTCTTACTTCTTTTTATTTCCTCGCGCTAAGCCTCGTTACTATTTACTCTTATTCTTCTTAATTAATTACTATCTTATTAATAATTTTTTTTTAATTATTTAATTAATTAATATTAAAAATAAATTTATAAATAGCCTAACGACGTCTTAATTATATAACGTTTTTTTCTAAATTAAAACCCGAGAGGCGTATACGTTTATTAAATAAATTATTATTAATTAGTAATTTACTTTTTACTTTTTTAAAACTAGTAATTTTATACTAAAAGCTAGTAGTATAAAAAGGAGCTTCTTAGTAATCCTCTAAAAAGCTCTTTTTTTATTATAATAATTATAATTTTAATAAGAAGCTGCGAGAGAATCTTTTTAAAAATAATAGCCTCCTCGTTAAGCTAGTTTCTAATACTTATAATACTTATAATTCGTAAATTACGGTTATTATAATTTCTAAATCTCTTCCTTTCTTATTATACTATTTTCTATACTATATTCCTAAATAATATTTAGGGAGTAGTTAAGAGGGTTATAAAGAGGTTATATAAATCTTTAAGGTTATATCTATAAGCTCCTTAGGGGTAGTTCTTTTATATATTAAAAATTTCTTAGTTTTATAATATTTATACTTCTTACTACGTCCTCTAAGCGTACTATACTTAAGGATCCTTTTTTTTAATTACGTAGTACTCTTTATACTATACTTCTTAATCTCGTTCGTTATACTAATTAATCAAGTAAATAGTTACGTAAGTAGTCCCTTTTACTAATTAATTAATTAATTTAATTAATTTCTAATTACGGGCCGGCCGCGAATAAGTTAATTAATAAGGAAGGATTATATAAAGTCGATAATAGTAGCTCGGTTACCTTAATATTTCTATTAATTATTAGGGGTTATTTTAATATAATAAACGTCGGCCTTTTATTAGTAATTAAGAGTTACGATTCTTTTACTTCGTTTTATTATAAAGATTTTATATCTTATTACTTATTTTTTATAAAATTAAGTAATATTTATTTATATTTATTTATATATTCTGCCTTTACTAGCTACTCGGGCGGTTCTTAGTATTATTTATATAGTATTAATACACGGTATTAGTAAATACTTATACTATCTCGCTAAACTATTTTTTTAGATTTTCTAATTTTTTAACTTTCCCTCCTACAAAGTTCATAACTACGGATTATTAACGGCGATATTAGGCGCCCGACACTACTACCTTATGAGCCTACTGCGTACCTAGCTAAGTTAGCTACCCTTCTAGGTAATAGTAGCTTATAATAGTATAGTATCGGAGATACCCTCGTTACTATTATTAAGAATAATACCGACCTTATTAATATCTACCCTTTAACTTTAACTCATATATATACATATTCGTTACCTCGTTACTTTTATTAAAGTTAAAAACGCTACTTCCCTCGCCGTTTATTACTATTATACTATTACTATCGCTATTACTGTCTAACCGTCTACCTTAAGTACACTTTATTAAAATACTAAGACGCTACTAATAGCTCGTCGACCCTTAGGGCTTCCTCAATAGCCAGAAGTTTAATCCTATAAGTATTATACTAAAGGACCCCGAGCTATAAAGAGACCGCCTTAATAAATACTATATCCGCAATATTAACTTATAAAAGACGGATAGATATATTATAATAAGCGTTACCCTTATTAGCGCCCTTCTAATATAATAAAGTAGTATAAATAAGCCTAGACTTAATAATATAATTAGGAGTTTAAAAAGAGCATAAGTAAGCGTATTAAATAAGAATATTAGTAAAGAGAGGTTATTATTAGATAAGATAAGGGGAGAAAGTAAGGGGTAATATTTAGCTATTAAAAAGGTAATTAATATACTACGGTAGCGGGGTTATTAACATCTTAAGTTTAGTTAATATTAATAATCAGTAACAGCTACGGCCGGCTATAGTTAGTTATAAAGTTTTGTTAAAGTACGTAATAAAGATACTCGATATTAACCCTAATAGACCAGCTTGCCCGTGAAGGCGAAGATGGCCCCTAATGAGGCGGACCGGACCCCAAAGGGAAATTAAGTAATATAATTCTCTTATTACGTTCTGTTCAAAGAGGTCGTCTCTTTTATATTAAATATTTTATTAATTTATAATAATAAAAATTAATTACTAATTAGTATTAGTATTTTTATTATAAAGATATTAGTTAATTAGTTTAAACTATAGGTTAATAAAGTAAGTTAATTAAACTATTTTAATATACTACGTAAGGTATAAAAAAGAGGTTTTAACCGTAAGTTAGGTAGTCTATAGTAATTATAAATAGGGCCCCTCGTTAGCCCCTGCGCAGCCTCGGCCGTATACTAAGGTCGAATTAGACTTCTAATCCGATAATTATTTATAGATCGCTAACACTTAATGAGTGGTACTACCATTTTGTAAGTGACCAGAAGTCGGTAAAAGATAGAGATAAGCGCAACGAAAGCCAGGTTATCACTCGCTATTCAAAAGGGGGCAAGAGCTCAGAGCAAAACAAAAAGAATGAGGAACACTCTGAGGGTTCTAGCCAGTCCGGTGAGATTGAATTAATACGGGTCAATTAGATATGGATGTGGACCATTGGAAACAGTATGTTAAGGGTTACCTCGCTTTCGACACAATTTTACTAACGATACCGATCCAAAGAGTGGCTCATCACTACAAATTCTTGCTTGTTTGGTGAAAGTGATGGCGCACTAGTGCAGGATGTGCTTGACCAGCTGAACAAACAAGCAGAATATGGAGGCCGCAAGTCTCAACCAGGGTCAGCAGTTGAGATGAGCAGATTGATCGTTGAACACTGCATCGGCTCATACGATAGGCGCCCCAAACTTGAAGGGCAGCTCGTTGACAACAAGACATCTTTTATCAGTACTGTTCCTTCCGTCAATCAGAAGGATCTTTTGGCAGTAAAAGAACTATCTATCGGTCAAATCTACTCCAATCACATGAACAAAGTGGTACATCATGCCCCCTCTATCAACACATAAGTCAGGATCAAATCAACCACTAACAAGCTGCTAGGGCCGGGATGAAATAGCACTTTTTGAGGCCTTTCAGAATTGGAAACAGAACGGGTGGTCTAACTCCCACCGCCATGCGCGACCAAAAACAGGGCGTAAATCCTCACAATCCAGTGGCTTCTGCAAGGACTCATCTAAAGCTCTAACCGGTTTGCTAGTCTACGATGACATCGAAACTACAATCCACAAGGCGTACACTCTATCCAATGATATCAAGGATGTCCGTGACGAGTTGAATATCCTCAAATCGGTTGCGCAGTATCAGGAAATTGTTCAAACGAGATTGGCCGCCAACCCAGTGAAGGATGGAGAGCTTTCTGCAGCCTATGTGGTGAAGAACATCAAAGAACTGGATATCGTTGCAGATAGGATACAATCAGCGGTAAGTTGGTACTAATTAATAATCGCAATTCAGTTTACCTAATGGGTGATAAGATCAACATGACGCTCTCTCTTCAACAAAGCAAAATCGCCAACCGCAACGCAGTTCTGTCAATCCAGCACGGAAAGGTGCTCATGATTTTTACCTTTGCTACCCTTCTTTTCGTGGGTTACCTCAATCAAGGGCAAAAACCCAAGTTATTCGCTCACTAATTGGTTCATCAAGCTTCCTCTGTCGTTTCTCTCATCTCTGTTTGCCCTGGATGTCTCTTCCTTTCTCCAAACACCAAACTGGGCCTTTTCGGTACTATGTGAGTCTCATGCTTAAAGTTGAGCCAATACGAAAAGCGATCGCTAAGACATGATACAGTTTTAGTATCTATCGCAATTTCCATCGCAGTGGGGTTCGTTGCTTTCTACGCAGAGGACATCAGGAGGAACGTCATTGGAGTGTGGAGAGAATTCATGGTCAAGCTTACAACCCGGTCTAAGGACCGACGCCATGCTTTCAGCTCAGTGTGAGCCTTAGCTTGAGGCCCAGCTTAGAGCCTAGTTTACGCCCATGATTCGCCTTCGAGATGCGACTACCATGTGTTAATTGATAGTTGGGATCTTCCAGAATCTCTGTTGTGGAGAGAGAAGTTCCGGGTCCGCCATAGTCGGCTTCAATCTCTCTGGCCTACCCATCGTCAACTAGACGGCATTCACCCACAACCCAATATTACAAGGTGTTAGAATGGAGATCGATGAATCGTGCCAAGAATACTGCATGAGTTGGCATCATAGAGCTACCACCGAGTTACTGCATCATCCATATGTGGTCTTGTATGATATGTTCCCTTTAATCGAAATCCTATAGATTTCAACACCTAAATCAGGCCAAGCTAGAAAATGCGCAATTGATTAGTCCTGACGACGATTCCTACGCTCTTGGATACGACTGATTTGGCGATATGTAACTTGCGGTTTGCTATGCCTGGACCTCGTAGGCTCATGCTAATCATCCACAACGATCACTGTGATGCCATTTCTATCGGCCAACCCCTGTGGTCTGGAGAATACCTAAGCTGGGATAGCTAACTTGACGAAGCAGAAGCAGAAAGCTTTGCCTGGTGGTCGGTACACGGCACCGATACTGAGAGAATAGCCGAGCAGCAGGGGTTTGGAAAGAATTGTTGAATGTTCTCATGGCGTAAATTGACTGTTCACACCTATCGGGAGCGCGGCACGCGTGGCAAGCGCGGGCGTAAAGGCAAGCCGGGAAGATCGGCCCTGGAATCTCGGTATCGGATCAAATCCCTACTTACTTTGAAAAGATCGCGAGGTACCAAGCTGATTTAAGAAGGAGAGCAAGGATCCTGATTATTGTAATCTATCTAGAGTTCGATCTAGGAATCTGACGTCGGCCGGTTCGGATGGATATGCTACCTTTGCGAAGCCTAAACCCACCTATAAGATCCTTAGTATATAAAACCTCACTAAGCATCTTTATCAGATATGTGTATGGTAGACTATCGTCAATGTCGAAGTCCTTAATTCTCATCCACTCGCTTGCGCATCATGCGCTGCATTCGACATCTCGGACTCATCTTTGCAGGCTTCACCGCTGCACTTGTCCCATTACCTATAGGTGGAAAACCTCGTAGTAGCTATGTCATTGAATATGGCGTTACGACGGAGAGCGTGCGGTACCTTGGCTGTGGGACATTCCATGACGGAAGGTGCTAACATATGACAATAGTCCGAAGGTGTGTCATTGAGCATCGAGAACAGACTTCAAGAACATGGCTTCCATTGCTCCGTCAATGACTTCCGCGAGTACAACTCAGACGTTCTACACGGAGCCTCTTTCTCGCTGAAATGCGGCGAAGGAGTGATTCAACTCCACCAACCATCGTTGGATACAATCGCTATCGTCACTAATGCCCAAAAAGTTTGGCGTCTTCCCTCCGAAGGGGGCTTGTTCGAAAACCAGGGAACATCAAAGCAACAGCAACACCCATCTGAGCAGCAAAAGTATCCAGAAGTAAACGACATTGTGCGAAGAAGCGCCGAGCGAGTGAATGTCTTCAGCGCCAGCATCGCCTCGAAAGCCGCGTTGCTCCGGACTTCGCATGAGGACACTGGCGTTCTGCGCTTACACGAAGAGAATGTAACTGGCGCAAACGTCCGCGTTGCCATCATGGATGCCGCGATTGATGTGACGGCGCCAGGCCTGACCGAAACGAACATCGCATACACCACCAACTTGCGGACCGGCGCCAACAACTCTGCCGGGAGCTGTGATCCGCACGGCCCGGGAATCTCGGCATCGCCGGCGGGAAGGGCGATCCGCTATGGGGCTACACCGGTGTCGCACCGGATGCTATCTTCGAAGCCATCGCCAACTCTGACTGCGTTAACCCCATTAACGGGGACGACCAGGTGAATGATTTTCTTCACATGTACGAGCGGCATCTGGACATCATTTCCATTCCTTACAGCTACGAGTTGGAATATCCTGAAGGTAAGTGGTGCTTGTCCTGTATAGACGGGCAGCTGTTGCGCCTCCATCTGCCTACTGATTGACCGCGTTCACTTGCTGACTATGAGGCTAGCCCCTTGGCCCGCGTTAATAGAGCGTATGTTCGACAACGGCACTCTTGTAACCACTGTTGCCGGTAACACCGGTCCGGGGTTGTATTCGATCAGAACCCCCACGGCCAGTCGCGGCGGCATGGCTATCGGTACCTACGATACTTCCCTCGTCCCTGTGTATACATGGCAAGGGAACTGGACAGCAGGCGGTGAGACTGGTTCAGTATACTATCACCCGAGTGATCCCACCGATACACAAATATTCGACATGCCCGCCCAGATCAACCTGACGTTGTGGTGGCCTGGTGCTTTCGATCCTGCGGCTCTGGAGGGACCCCAAGATGTTGTGTCTCCTTGCCGACCTCTTCCAGCCGGCGCAAAACCGCCCTCGGACCCAGCAACCACGATACTTCTCCAGTCTAGATACGAATGTTGGAGCGACCCCGATGACGCGTCTTTGGATATCACCACCAAGTACGGAATACCCTATGTCAGGGGGTACGCCCCCAACTACGCCGTTCATGCACTCAGCATCCCTCGCATGGGTAGCACTAATCTAAGCCCTTCCGTACGCGCAGCAGTCAACATCGGTTTCGACGAAGCCTCAAGACTCATATCGCTGCTCGCAAAACACGGCCGCGTAGATCTCTCCCTGACCGGCGATCCATCGTCAGCCAACATGAACCTCAGCTTCATACCCAACAACCAGACAGGCCTCACGCCATCATCCTGGACAACTTGGGGTCCGGCTTTGGATACACACATGGGCGTTGCCGTTCTCGGACCATCACAGTACGTCGCCATGCCGTTCCCCGCGCGCCTTGGCGGCCTCGGCGTATGGGCTGGAACGAGCTTCTCAACCCCGTACCTAGGCGGCGTCGCGGCCCTTGTGAAGTCTGCTCATCCCGAGTGGTCGCCGCGCCAGATCCGCAATGCTATCGTGGTCACGGCACGTCCTGTAGACTACAACGATGGTGTTCCAAACTTCAAGGTTCATGCTTTCATGCTATCAAGGCTCCGGTTCAGCAGCAAGGAGGTGGGAGGGTCGATGCCTGGAGTGCTGTGCGGAGCGTCACGACGGTCAACGTGACGGATCTTGCTTTCAATGACACCGATCACAGACCACCGTTCCTAAGTTTCACCCTCGCCAACACGGGTGTTGAGGAGCTCACTTACCAGCTGGATCATCTACCAGCGGGGTCAGGTTACGTGATCGATCCTGCAAACCCTTACGCCTTCTCGCTGCCGAACATTAGTGATGCCTTCGCCAGCCTGTCAATTTCTCCCACCTATCTGACGTTGAAGGGCGGTGAATCTGCGTCTGTGGCGGTGTCAATTCTCTCCGAACCTGACTTGTCTGATGCCGCAAGTCGTCTGTCTTTTTTCGGCGGTTGCATCGCAGTCCAATCCTCAGCTTCTGAGGCGAATCTTCTGACTGTGCCTTACACTGGCTATGGAGGATCGCTGCTCAACTTACCCATCATTGATCGGACTCAGACCAAACTGATTAGAGTCAGGCTGCCGGACTTCGCATTCATCGATGTTGAGCCCGGAAGGATATTCAATGCCACCTACAACGCCAGCGTCGGCATCGACGAGAACCCCATCGCCTATCCTGATGGCATATATCCCGGATTTGCCTTCCAGCAAGTTGTAAGGAGTAGGCTAGTCACTTATTCTATGGTGAACACCAAGACTGGCGAAGCGCCATTCCACAACGACACCGTCGGAACAGACGCGGAGCCAATGACGGCAGCGTGGTTCTGGGGTGGCTCAGAGAACAACAGGACATTTGTGCCGGCTGGAAGCTATGTCTGGGAGGTACTAGCACTTCGGATGAATGGTGACCGTGAAAACCCAACACATTTCGAATTCTGGAGGTCAGACGAATGGAGTTTGGCTTACAGTCTGAACAGTACCGGCTTGCCTTCGGTGTAATGCCTCTATGGAGCAACGGTTATACGAGCAGAGCCTCGTGGATAAGCTTCTCCTCTTGACAGCAGCCTTAACTTGGAAGCTTTGCTCCTTTATTCCGTCTATAATATTAGACAGTTATTGAGAGGTAGAGCACCGAGGTAAGGATGCATATGTGGTTCTTGAGAGCCGTCTGGAGCGGGAAGACTGACGGCCGAGTGGGCTTGACGGGACGGAGACGAGACTGAAGCCGGCGCGGAGCTCACAGCCGCAAAGTCTCGGCATATACAAAGCAAAAGATGGTAAAGGCCACTCTGCTATGAATGACAAGCACCATAATCTTCGTTAAGACAATATGCTCTCACAAACCTGACCTTGGGCATACCCAAAAGTGCCTCCCTCACAAACCCATCTTCCACATCCAGCGCCGTCGCCTTCGCAATCCGTGACTTCATCTCCGGGGCTCCCATATCACTTGCAACTCTCACTCCATCTTCCTCTCTATAACCCCCATCCCCTCTACCGCCGTCATTGGCTGGTATAGACGCCCCAGCCCGAGCCATAACCCACCCCCTCGCAACCTCGCTCGCCCAAGTCCCATTCAACCTCCTCATCCACTTCTCATCCCTCACAGCCCGTCCGACCCTCTCCGTCCCGCTCCTCGCCCAAAGCTCCAGATCAAACTCCAAAAACACCGGGTTCCGCCATCCAGAGCCCAGCACGCTCTTCACTCGCGCAATCTCATCCGCGTCCTCCAAGTCCGTAACAACGATCGTAGTCTCAGCCCCGCCTCCGCCAAACATACGTCTCACGGCATCACGACCATGCGTGCTACAACGTACACCCAACACATCAAACTTCAAACTCACGCGCTTCACCAGCGCCGCGCGCTCGAATAGGCGGGCATACCACTCGGCCTCAGCACGACCCACGAGAACATGCCTCGCCCTCTGTACAAGTTCACTAATGCCTCGCGGCTGGTCACCCTCGACGTCAACCCAGCTATCCAACTCCAGCACATCCCGATCCCCATCAAACCAATAACACCGCGTCCTCCCCCCCTTGCCCATCTCACCCCCCTCGTACGTGAGTCTCGCCAGCGCACCATGTTTCGTCGCCACGGCCCGCGACTCACGACACGCTCCGGCGATGGCGGGCGGTCGTAACAGCGGCGGCGGAGATCCTGACTTGTGTGACTTCGTCTTCTTCCCATCCCGTGCGTCTAGACGCAGAACCCGTGAGGGAATGGCGACGAGGGACCAGACTCGGAGTCGTAGTTCGGGAGGCAGCTGGCGGAATTGTGGAAAAGATAGGTGTTGCGGCGGCTGCGTGTTGTGGTGGGAAAGCATCGTCTCCATTGTGGCTAGGCGCGCTTCTAATGCCGTCTGAGATTCCGCGATCCTCTCAAGCAGGTGAAGAGTTCGCTCCTGAAAGGTTCTCGACTCCATGTTGTTTGGATTGAACTGAAAAATTGAAAATGTGCCTCTGATTGTGTGAGTCGATCTCTACCTGTCCAGTCGTCGACTTCACAGTCGATCAATAAAGTAGGACTTGCCTGGCTCGTAAGAACTTCCACCGGCGATGTCTCTAATAAGAACACCACAAGTTCTAGCCTCAAAAACTTCCCCGCCGGAAACCGCGGGAACATCCATCCTTTTTACATCACCTCACCATCTGAACATCTGAACACAAATCAGAACCGTATTCGCATCACTCCCCCCCGCCGCAAAAAGACTTGGCTTCCCTCCAGCGGCCGACCGGCACTTCGTCTGGTGTTGACTGTACGGTTTGTCAGTCTGCAGTAGCATGCAAGTCTCGTAGGTAAGCATCTTGGTAAGCGTTGTAAGCAAGTCCGGTCCCCGACTGTGCATGCCAGTGCGGAGACTTGGTTCATTGAACCGACAGGGGTGTCATCTGCTAGGATGGCTCCAATTGGGCAAGTCCGTTTTCGGGGACCACACGGACATGAGGCTTGCACAGTAATACATGACAATCCTATCCTGCCTTAAGGTATGCTCCATAGGCTCATTGGCTCGGAGGATCATCACGAAGCCATACTTTTATTTCCTTTGCGATTTTACAACTTAAAGTCGGCATTGTTCTTCTCCCAACCTCTTGGAGTCTCCTCCAGATCGGCCACCTTATCAACGAGCCTCACCTTCAGGTTCCGATTCCGCTCCGTGCAGAGTTCGTAGGTTGTGCTGAGGTTAAACAAGAGAGTGTGCGATGAGTAGCCGGATCCGACCATGTCCTCAAAAATGGCTCGTGCCTGATGTATAGCTGGTTGTCAGCCGTCTTTGTCATGCTTGAGTTTCCACGAAATGTGTGTCATGAAATGAGACCACAAGTAACAACACGAAAATGAGGGAAAAGACCCGAGAAGGAAAAGCACTCACCTCTGTCAACTTGCCAGTGTAAAGAAGACACACCGCCATGTTGACACCAATCATCTCATCCGCAACTTCCTCCCTCAGCCCTCTCCAGGTCGCAAGCGCCGCCTCATACTCCCCATCAGCCATCTGACAAAGCGCGCCCACAACCGTCTCAGCATGCTTCCCGTCCTCCCCAGAGCCCTCCCCTGGTACAACGCAGCGCCTCGCCGCGTCCGCATCCCCCAAGTGAAGCCACAACAGGGCCCTCGACAGCGCCATCTTTCCGTTCCCGCGGTCCTTGAGCGTAGCCAAGTGATGCGCCGCGCCGGCGGGGTCATCCATCTCCACCAGCGCGCCCGCGACAGCAACACCCAGATCCTGCAGCCGCGCCTTCCAGAGCTCCCTCGCCGATTTATCGTGCCGTGCCGTCGCCTTGCTGATCTGCTCGCGCGCCTCACGCGCCAGGTCGTGGTAGCTCATGACGGACCTGCGCGGGTCGCTGAACCCGAGAGCCTGTAGCCGTACGTTAAGCACGCGCAGCTCCCAGGGCACCAAGTGCTCGCCCGTGGTCTCGTCAATGTAGACGCCTGCGTTCAAATCTTCCAGCGCCCTCACCTCCTGCGCCGCCACCGCCGTCGCGTCGATGAGCGTCAGGCACGCCAGCCGCGTGTACAGCAGGCTAAAGATCCTCTGGTGGTCCGACGGTGCGACCCGCGGCCGGCCTGGGCTGCCCGTGGCCGTCAGCTCCTGGACCGCGGCAATGGCGGCGGCGCGGAAGTGGCCCTTTGCCAGCAGGTCTTCGAGCGGAGCATCGGCCGGCGGCTGCTTGGACGAGTTCCTGAATGCGACCGGGACGTTGACGGGTTGGATGGTGTGGTAGATCTCGGGCCGCAGGAGGAAGCCAAAGTCCTTGGTGACGGTTGTCTTCACGAGCGGAGCGGCGGGAGAGTGAGGCAGCGCTGGCGAGCGTTGTCCTGATATTGGGCGTTGCTGCGTCGTGTCTTCTGTGGCGGCGGCTTTTGGTGACAACGGGTCATTCAGAGGAGTGCTTAAAGCCTGTCAGAGAAGGCCAACATGGCAATATGAGAAGTAAAACTCACTCGTCCAGGTCGAGCGGACCCTTAGTCGAGGACCGTGGACGAACCGCTGTACGAAACGTATTAGTGAAGATTCGGTGACACTCCCTCCCTCATTCTTAGTCTCATTCATGAGCTACAGGCCATAGCTTCTGCCAGGGCCAGGGTGATGAGATACACCTAGAATGAGAAGAAAGCGGGCTCTAAAGTTGGAGGTTTTAACATGGTGGATGATAAGCACTCACGCCTCGTCACTGATATGTTTCGTCCATGCCCACGATTTATTGGAGGTTGAGACATCGTATTGAAGGTTGAAGGGATCTCAAAGGTGTTGTTGGAGAGAACATACAGCAGCACTTTGAACCTAACTGAAGCTCAGCAGGTATCGAAGCCAATTGGTCTGTGCTGCGGTCGCTCAGGAGCTGGGTCGGGGGAACCCCCCTTTATGCGATTAAGGGACACAGGCAGCCAGGAAACAAGCACATGGCTCTTTTTTCAAGTACTTCATATGTACAACATTTTTCATTGCAGTATTTCACCCTTGATCTCACAAATTTCACACATCTCATATCTGGCAGCCTATGGTGGCAAAGGACCTCTATTAACCGGCAGTGATATCTAAACCGAAAAGGCAGAGCTTTTAACCATTCCCAATATCTCAAGTTTCCATCAGATATTCGTTCTCTAACCCTTGGCAGCACCGGCCTTGATGAGCAAGATGTCTCCATCTTCCACAACGTAGTCCTTACCCTTCGTCATCACCTTGCCCTTAGCCTTGACCTCGGCTTCAGTGCCGAGCTCCTTCAGCGTGGTGAAGTTGTAGACGAGGACTTGAATAAAGGTCTTTTCAAAGTCGGTATGAATGACACCAGCAGCCTGGGGCGCCTTGGTGCCGTTGCGGAGAGTCCACTGGCGGACTTCGTCCGTGCCGGTGGTGAAGAAGCTGCCAAGGTTGAGGACCTTGCGCATCTGAAGAACGATCTTGGGCAGAGCGGACTCGGCGCCAACGTTCTTCTGCTCCTCCTTGGACTCGGCCTCAGTCTCGTAGCGGGTCAGACGCTCCTCGAAAGAGACGGAGATGGGGATGATGGGGTCGCCTTGGGCGTGCTCCTTAACCCACTCGGCAACCTTGGGAAGGTACTTGTTCTTCTTGCGAATGAAGTCCTTCTCCGAGAGGTTGACCAAGTAGACGACGGGCTTGGCGGTAAGGAGGAACAAGGGGTTGATGACCTCGATCTGTCGTTTTTGTCAGAAATGGTTTTCTCTCACAAGTGTTTTGCAACAAGATTGTACGAGGGAGTTGTGTCAAATCAGAATGGGTTTTTTGTCTCAATATGCCGTAGCATTCGAAGAGCTGGGTTTATAGTTCGGATCTTAGATCCTTTGTCATCATGTGACGAGAGGCGTGGGATGAGGAAAAGAAATGTAGTTGTCAGTCTTACCTCCTTGGGGCCCCAGGTACCCTTGCGGACTTCATTGCCGTCCTTCAAGTGCTGAAGGATCTTCTCAATGGTAGCCTGCTCCTCCATAGCCTTCTTGTGCTCGAGGCCCTTGCCACCAGAGCGAGTCTTCTTCTTCTGGTTCTCGAGGGCCTTCTCGGTGAACTCGATATCCTTCAACCGCAGCTCGTCGCTGATGATGTCGAGATCACGAGTAGGGTTGACGTCACCCTCGACGTGGATAATCTCGGCATCGTCGAAGCAACGAACGACCTGGAAGATGGCATCGACGGCGCGAATGTGCGACAAGAAGGCGTTACCAAGACCAGCGCCAGTGGAGGCACCTCTCGTCAGACCAGCGATATCGTACACCGTCAGGTTGGCAGGCACGCGCGACTTGGGATTGTACTTTTCGCAAAGCCAATCATAGCGCTCATCGGGGACGATGACACGTGCCTCCTCAGGGTCGATGGTGGCGTAGGGGAAGTTGGCTGGGTTTCCCAGGTTGCACTTGGTAATGGCCTGGAAGAGGGTGGACTTTCCAACGTTTGCAAGGCCAACCTGAAGAGAAGAGAAGGGGGGTCAGCCTGATCCCGGACAGGTTCTAAGGCCAAGGCGAAAGCGAAGGCTCAAGGCGCAGCACCCACAATTCCACTCTTCAGGTTGTTACCGGGCCTGCCCAGGAGGATCTTCTCCTCGACGACTTGCTTCTTGGGAGGCATTGTGCGTCTTGATTTTGCGTAGTGACGTGTGGTGGTGTAGAGTAAAGTGCAGTGAAGCACTTGAGCTTGGCGAAAGGCAGAGCTAGCTGCGCGGGGTAGCAAAGAGGGAGATTTAGAAGTGAAGGAAGAAGGGAGGAGGATGAAGGACGTCGTTTTGGCGACTCTTGGCTGTGTGACCAGCCCTCAATCACGCGGATTTGCCCGACGACTCAGAGAGCAGAGCGGTAGAGAGAGAAGAGAGTAGAAAGAGGAAGAGAAACCTCGCAGATTGTTTGATCGAGAAGAAAAAGCTTTCGCGACAGAGGTGTTGTGGCCGGCCTTGTTAGATGAATTTTAATGTGCCCCACCAAAAACGGGGCCCAGGTACCTGAAGGGGGTCAAGTTCCATCCCGGCGTTTCTATTCCGCCGTCGCGCCGCCACCACCTAATGCCTGGAAGGCGCTGACAGCACCACTGAACAGTGGAAGCAAGGCAGGAACGATCCCAGCAACCACGCAACCACGCAACCAAGCTGGGAAGCTCGAAGCCCGAAGGAAGCTGGAGGAAAGCGCGGGGCTGGGAGCCACCTCTGACCTCATTCCTTGCATCCTATTGGATCGCAATTGGCTCAACCCGCTTGCAGTGAGGAGTACTTGTGCATCCCGCATACCACCACCCAATTTCTATGGCCCAAGTCTGGCTACCCAAGTACCTGAGCTTACCTTCAAGCTCCCATCAACCAGCAACCTCCAGGCTCCTTGAGGTTGTTCAATGCAGCACTTTGCCTTTCTGCTGACGCCCGCTTTCTCAGCGCCGAGCACCGCCCGAGCCAAGCCCAAGGAACCTAAGCTACGAGACCTGCCTTGAGGTTCTTTGCTGGGTGCATTGCGTTTGCTTCCATCTCCTTCTCGTCGCGAGTTCCGTCAAACGTTTCTGTTCATTCTGCAGCCAGCCTAATTCATTGTATTTGCGTCCTTCATTCACTGAAACATCCCCCGTATCTCGTGTCCTCGAAAGGATTCCCTAAGCACATTTATTCCCCAGACTGGCCCTCTTCCCCGTTTCGTGCCTCGTCTCATCTTCTCCAACAACGCCGCGCCCCTCCCACCCGACTCGCAGCTGCCCAGGCTCTCACGACGTAACCTGGAATACGTCAAAAAGGCAGCAGCACCCGCAACCTACAAAAACACCTCACCCGACAAATTGCAGAAAAACATGCCTCCACGATCGAGCAATCCCAGGCAGTCTACCGCGTCGCATAGGTCGACATTGTCATTATCCAAAACCGAAGTCACAATCCATGTCTATGATCTGCTACCTGTAAGTTGCTCGGACCCACCGAACCGACAGCTTGGTTCCGTCACCGCCAGCCCAGCTAACAAAGTGACTACAGCCAGGACGCCTATCCTCTGTTCTTTGGACATTTGGCGCTTCACTACTGCACTCGGGTGTTGTGATCGATGGCAGAGAGTACGCCTACGGCGGGCACGAGCGACGAGGTGTGACGGGAGTATACTGGACAAAGCCCAAGACGGAGCCCCCCGGCGGCACTTTCAAGTCCGAGATCCTCCACGGCTTTACCTTTGCAACCCAGGCCGAGATCGACGCGATTCTGGAAGAAGCCTCGAGAGACTTCCTCGGAACCTCCTATAACCTCTTGACGAAAAATTGCAACCACTTCACTTCCTATCTCTGCAGAAAGCTTACCGGCCGTCCCGGTCCCGGCTGGCTGAACCGTGCGGCAAGCATCGGCGTCGCATTACCCTGCGTTGTCCCTAGGGACTGGATCGACCCACCCGAGTACGATACCGCCGACGGCGCACTCCTGGAAGAGGAGGAGGAGGATGATCGTGCTCACGAAGGCTCTAGGATGCTGAAGCAATCGCCGCCGAGGTTCCTCACCGAGAACTCCAAGGGTCAAGCGGAGGACGCCGATTGGGATAGCGAGGAGGAACGACGCCGCGGCGGCAACGGCAAGGGCAAGAAGGCCGTACGGGATACTGCGGGTCGCGACCTACCTGCTGCCGAAAGGGCTCCGGTTCGAAAGTAGAGGTTGTCGTCGTCGATTCTCTACAACAGGGTATGCGGTATATTTGGCGTTACAAAGGTCTGGCGTTTGGGTTTAATGGGCGTACAGCACTTGATACCAGTGGGGTTGGACATCTGCATTTTTGATATAAAACCATCAGAATGCAAGGAAATTTGCTCTTGTGATATGATACAGTTGTACATGTATTGTACAGGCGTTGTTGCGTTGTTCTTCCCCCGCGAACTCCAGACAGCGTACCCCCTTTCTAGACACGTCTTGGGTTCTTGCTCCTTGTTCCACCAAATTTCAATCTCGTTGAGTCCGCCACCCGAATGACCTTGCTTCTCCAGAGCTTACCTTCGGGGGCCATGAGAACCTTAACTGCCGCGTCACGTCCAACGCCGAATCCTCTGAGCACGATCTCGAGCTTGTTGATCTTCTTGTGCCATCCAGCGTAGTTCAACCTCTCGAGGACGTATGCCGTCAATTGGTAGGCGGCGTCGTATCCTTTCCTCTTGGACTTCTTGAAGCCGATGTTGCCGGTCGACAGGGAGATGATGGCACCACGGTCGGGCTTCGTGACCGTCACATGCGTGTTGTGCTTGTGGGAGTAGATGTGCATGTGGTACGGCTCCAAGAGGTCCTCCTGTTCGGGGACAAGGTCGTCGAGGCCTGAGCCGCTTGAGGCGAGACCGCCATCTAGCGACTTGCCGGCAGCCTTATTCAGGGTTTGGAGAAGCATTGTCTGGTTGTGGCTGGGCGAGCTAGTTCCCTGTGTCGGTGCCGGTGTTGAGGCTGTGGAGCGGGAGCCGTACATGGCAGCGAGAAGCTCCTGGCCTCCTTTCTTCGCATCGTCGGCGCGCTGAATCGGGGTCTGAGAGAAGGGTCGGAGGAATGCCGGGGAGCATCGTGCTATCGGGGATGGACGGGCGACAGTCTGGAAGATGGATCTCGCCAAGAGGCGAGTCGTCGGTGCGGAGCTCATCGCAGGAGTTGTATCAGGCTTCCTGTCGCAATAGGGGGAGAGAGGGCGAACTGTCCGTGACGATGATGGCCCAGCTGCAATGAAGATTTCAGAAATTTGGTAAAGCTCCCGTTCGAACGTCTGGAGACATTGCCGCTATCTGATTGGCTCCCGAGTGGCGCGCCGGGTCGTCTTCGGTTGAACAGGGGCCCAGATTTTTTCCGCGCTCCGCTGTCAACCGAGATCGCTCGCCCAGCACTGCAGCGCCAGAGCTTCTGGAACCCCCGTCGGAACCTGTCGCGAGCCAAAATTTCTTTGCAACTTTACTCGCCCCCAATCGTCATCTGCATCCCCTTTCCGCCCCTCTCCTCCCTCTCCTTTTTCTAATATCCTCTTTTGCGTTTATCGTCGAGAGGCGGTTGGCTTGGGTTATACTACACACGCACACACAGTATGAACTCTCTCGTGCAATCGGCGAGGAGAAATCCTCAGAATGCGCTCGTAAGAGCTTCCGCGCGGGCGGCGGTCCAAAACCACAGCAGGACACCCGCCTTCAGCCGGTTACTTTCCACAGACATCAGTGGTAACGCTGTGCTGGTCTCATCACGACACACCTTTGCACGACCCACCTCATTGCGATCACAGTTTCTCCCTGAAGATGTCCGCAGCATCTCGAACTCGATGCAATCCAGGTCTTTCCACCTGACGGCCAGACAGCTCCAGCAGCAGCAGACCGAGAAGCCCAAGGCAACCGAAGACGGTGCAAAGCCTGCCGAGGATACCGCGAAGCCCACCGAGGAAGCCAAGGCCAAGGACGCCGAGTCTGAGGGCAAGGAGGAGTCATCCGAGAAGAAGGAGGGCGAGAAGGCCGAGGGAGAGGAGGGTAAGGAAGGCAAGGAGAAGCAAAAGGAGAAGAAGGAGGACATGCCACCTCCTCCGCCCCACGGGGACAAGACGCCGTGGGAGGTCTTCAGAGAGACACTGACGGCCGAGTTTGGCAAGTCCAAGGAATGGAACGAGTCGACAAAGGCGTTGTCTGGCGAGATCCAGGACTTTGCCGAGAGCGAGAGAGTCCGCAAAGCCCGCGAGGCCTATGAGAAGTCTTCTGGCGCCATCTCTTCTGCTGCGACGAGCGCCGTCAAGACCACCGCTGGCGCCATCGGAAAGGGTGCCGCCTGGACCTGGGATACCACCGCCATGAAGGGCGTCCGCAAGGTCGCTAACGTGACGGGAGACGCGCTCGACAAGGCGACCAAGCCCATCCGCGAAACCGAGGCCTACAAGAACGTCAAGGACGTTATCGATGACGGCAGCAGCTCGCGCTACGGTGGCTGGGTTGAGAAGGAGGAGCGTAGGAAGAAGCGCGAGGCTGAGGCCCTTAAGCACGGCAAGCCAGAGATCTTTGAGGAAGACCCCAAGTAAGTTTTCGAAAAAGCGGATTACCTGCAGGTCCGGAACTCCCAACTGACTGTGATGAAGCGCCGGCACAAACGTCACGATTCACAAGGACGCCGCCTGGAAGGAAGCGTGGAACGAGTTCAAGGACTCGAATAAGTTCGCCCAGGGCTTCTTCAGCGCCGGCAAGGTCTACCGCGAATCCGAAAACCCCCTCATCGAGACCGCGCGACTCGTCACGGACAAGATTGGAGGATGGTTCGCCGAGAACGAGACGGCCCAGGTCATCAAGAAGTTCCGCACAATGGACCCCAGCTTCCGAACGGAGCCCTTCTTGAAGGAGCTCCGCGAATACATTTTGCCCGAGGTTCTCGACGCCTACGTCAAGGGCGACATCGAGACCCTCAAGCTTTGGCTCTCCGAGGCCCAGTACTCCGTGTACGAGGCCCTGACGAAGCAGTACCTTACCGCCGGCCTCAAGTCGGACGGCAAGATCCTCGATATCCGCCACGTCGACATTGTCCGCGCCCGCATGCTGGACCCCGGTGAAATCCCCGTCTTCGTCATCACCTGCAGGACACAAGAGGTGCACGTCTACCGCAACGCAAAGTCTGGCGAGCTCGCGGCCGGTATGGAGGATAAGGTGCAGCTGGTGACGTACGCCATCGGTATCACCCGCGTACCGGAGGATGTCAGCAACCCTGAGACGAGAGGATGGCGTCTCATTGAGATGCAGAAGAGCGGAAAGGACTACTACTAAACCAAAACTACCACCAACAACGACAACACTACTATCATAACCCACCACTCCCAACTTTTCAAGGGGGCGGTACTTCTCATAAGCGAGGAAGATGTTTGGATGATGAATTAACAACCTACAAAGAAGCCCCCTTCTCGCAAAAAATCTTCAGCCGACAAAAAAGTGTTTTATTACTTGTACAAAATAGATACTCGGGGGCATATGGGACTGGCGAACACTGGACGCGACGTTGCCACAATGTGAAGTGTGGCCAAAGGGGGAGGAAAGACAAAAACCAACACCGCTCTTGAAGGCTATATGTGTACGTGTAGAAGGAAAAAATGTGTCTTTCATGTAGACGAGGCGATTACCCATACTTCGCGATGTAATACCAAACGAGAACTGAGAATGTCCTCACCCCATCATTACTATCCCCCTTTAGCCGTGTCATTTGCCGTCTTGACGGATCCTGCATCTTCCTCTCCTCGTCTCAACTTTTTAACAGCCCCTTCGTCTACAACTTGACTCCCTTCCCTTTCTTCAGAACTCCGCCTCCTCTTCGCTTCAGCCTCGACAACTTCCCTCTTCCTCCCCTTCCTCTCCTCCTCCACCTCTGCCTCCTCTCTCAACACCGTCCGAACCTCCATCAAAATCTTACCCAGCAAATTCAACCCCCACCGTCCCCGATCCGAACCCGGTGCCTTATCCGGCGAGAACCCGATCCCCCAGATCCGATCCATCGGACTCGCCTCCACCAGCTCCCTATCCCCCGTCGCCAGCAACTTCTTCCGCAACTCTGGCGCGGACCGGAACTTCAGGATATTGCCCTCGCGGACGATGCGCTCTCTGTTCTCGTTCCACAGCGCTTCGTTGAAGTTGCGCACTTTGCGGCCGAGGGCTTTGACTTTGCGCGGGTGGTCTGCTTTGAGGATGGATAGGGCGACGGTGGGGTCGGTGAAGAGGAGGGCTTTGGCGTGCATCATGTAGTGTTCTGCTGTTCTGTATGTTATGGGTGTGGAGGAGGTTGAAGATGAGGATGGGGATGGGGATGAAGATGAAGAGGGAGAGGGAGATTCGGTGAAGGGGTTGGAGGTCCACCATTGCGAGAGGTAGCCTTCATGCCCCGTTTCCCGCCAAAAGTAGATTGGTGATGTGTTCATGGTGATTACGGATGTAAGGTTCGGACTGATTCTTTGAATTTGAAGCTTGTATGCTGTTCGTAAGGGGTGGTAGGTTTGCATAGCTTATATGTGTTGGGTGATGTAGAAGTGAGGCTGACTTTGAAGGCAATTGTCTGCCTAACTGCGTGTTAGTGCCGCCGCCGGATGACTCAACCGAGAGTGAGCGTGAACGCCAAAACATGAAGTGAGTTCAAAAACACAAGACATCTCAAACAGCACAATACTCAACGTTGAATAGTGACTTGAGTGATGAAGAAGCAGGTCACATTTCTCATGATACTTAGATAAACACCTCAGTTGGGTCCCTGCCCCGGGACAAGACCATGAGCCTACACACTAATATAAGCCATCTCACTCACCCAGACTTGTAGAGAATCCCATCAACCTGCTCATGCCGCCTCACAGCATCCTCAAAACTAGGCAAACTCTCACCCTCCGCAAAAGCCTCATAAACAGCCCCGACACATCTCGCCGGCACAGGCAACCCCGCCTGCCACCCCTCCTCCCACGCCCACGGCACACTCTCCACCTCGCCGCTCTTAAAGTCGTGGACCTCAATCTTGACGCCGTCCACGTCCGCAAAGGCCTGCAGCGCGACGCTGTTCTGCGACGTCAGCCGGATCTCGCCCTTTTCGCCGTTGACGGTCCACGAGAGCTGCGGCTCGCCGCCGAAGGGCTGACCCCGTCGGAACCGCGCGAGGAGCGTGGCGCCTTGGGCGGAGACGAGGTTTGAGGGTGGGAGGGTCGCTGTCGCAACGAGGAGGTCGGGCACGTTGCTTGAGACCGTCTCGGTGATTTGCTTCGTTGACGGGTCGCGGATCTTGACGTCGGGGCGTTGGATTTGGGTGTGCGAATGCTGAATTGTTGCCTCGCCTAGGACATGCTGGACCTGGTCAAACACTGAAAGCTCATGTTAGCGATTGTTGAGATTTCATGGTAAGGGCACAGAACTCACAGTGACCAAAACCGATGGTGATCACATTCCCTCCAACCTCACGCTGAGTGAAGTACTTCAACCCAGCCGGCAAAACATCCCGATCCAAGGAGCCACCCGCCGCCCTCACCTCACTACTCAACACTTTTCCAATCCTCCCCTGTTCCAGAATCTCCTTCACCTTCAATAGCGACGGCGCAAACCGTCCCTGGACACCCACCACCGTCCTCGCCCCGCTCCTCCTCGCCGCATCCGCCAGCTCACCCGCGCGCTTCGCGTCCTGCGCGAGAGGCCACTCGACGTACACACTCTTACCCGCCTCGACGCTGGAAAGGGCCGAGTCGTAGTGTTGATCGACGCGCGTCGAGACGACGACGAGGTCCACGTCCGGGTCCGCGGCCAGGTCGGCGGGGCTGCCGTAGGCTTTTGTGGAGGAGGGGAGGTTATAGGCTTTCACTGCGCGCTGGGCGGCTTCGACGCTCGAGTTGCAGAGGGCTGTGATTGTGTACTTTGCCCGACCGCGCGGGGAGAGGAGGTAGGGGAGGTGGGCGCTTGAGGCCCAGGCTGTTGTTGCGGTTGAGGAGAGGCCGATGATGCCGATTCTGATGGGTGCCATTGTGAGGGCTTTGTTTGATGTCGGCGGTGATTACGGTTGGATGAAAACTTGGCGATTGAGGTCTTGTAGTGAGATGAGAAGGTTCGGGCTGTGAGTTTATAGTGAAGTAACGGTATGGAGGTGAGGTGTGTAAGACTGAAGATGATGTGATGGCCGATTTGTAAGCTGGCGCATCGCGGTGTAAGTCGATTGGAAGAGGGGTTGCGGCCACCTTGGTAATCAACCTCCCCCTCGCTTTGATACCGGAATCTCAATGAAAACAACGGTCTACACTACAGGAACTTTTGGTCTCCGTGGAGAGAAATTCATTGCTCATGGTTTGTCACACTTTGAGGGACCCGAGCGGATTCGAATCTCAATCAACAGATACGCAATCCGTATCTGCGAGTCTCTTGAAGTATGTTCCTCTTGATTGTTTGATGCGTAAAGTTTCGCGGTTGAAGATCTTTACAATGAGTAGAGACAGATGGCACCAAATAAGAATGTGTTCGTCAATTACGATTCCCTCGTTACTGTCATCAATCATCCAAGCTCATATTTCCATAGAGTTGACTGCGGTGGGCCAGCAATGCCATGTTTACACTCAAGAACACCAGGAATCCCTTTACCCTACAACTTTCAGACCCAGCTTCCAACATCATACTGATACAGTCCGGATGAAATCTCGATCGAAACAAGAAACCAATGCGCTAAGAACACAATCAAGCCAAACCCACAAACATCGAAGCCACCAAAACAAACATACCAACTCTCACAGTCGTAACACCCGACCTCGCGGGTCCGCTTTCAGCAACGTGCAAGTAGAAAGGATATCCAGACGTCTCATTATGTTTCAATGTCCCATTAGTACTCATCTTTTCCTTGTTGGCCCAGCGACGACGACAGGCCATGAACCTAGACAGCGCCGTGTCCTCGTCGGCGTAGGTCGCGTGAAGCTCGCACCACTTGTAGCAGCCGTCGGCGAGCTGGAGTGAATTTGGGTCGCAGCAGGCCGCCATGGGCGCGTCCGACGTGTTGTAGCCTGGCGTAACGACGTATGTGAGGTTTTCTGGGATAGGAAAGTGGGTGGGTTGTGTTATGAGGTGGGGGTCTGGACATGTTGCGGTAGCCATTGCGGCAGGTGGTTGTTTTGGTTCTTAGAGCCGGGGAGTTGTAGTTGACGATGACGAGAAGCACCGGTGCTTGGAGTTCGGGTTGATGGTAATGCTCGGTGTTATCTGTATTAGTCGGATCCGTTCGTGGGAAAGATGAAGTCTCGCTAAGATATCGTGATACAGCTGTTGTATGTAATCGTATAAATTTGATACATAGAACATCATTTACCCAAGAAATTTCATGACCAATCTAGATTGAATTGCTTGTACAATCCAATATTAGCTCATCAGTGGTTCTCTACCCAGTTGCTTAATGTCAGCTTGGCAGCCGCCCGACTGCAGTCTTGCCAGGCCCTACGGCGCAGCACAGCTGATTCTATACCTATGTACGGACGTCATCCAGCATTTGACGGGATATTTTAACCGGTTCAAAACGAGCCATCGTGGTCAGGGGTAACTGCAAAGATCTGAGTTAGGTTCCTGATTTGAAAGCACAGAGGCGCAGACGTTCCTGGTTTGTTGGCGATCTTTGTTGTTGGCAATGGCAGCGCTTACCAGTGACGTCGATGGCCGAGCATGGATCATGATGCTTGTTTCAACCGCCATCTCATACAGGCACTTCTACGCCGTTGAACTAAGCAATCCAATACTACCTTGATCAGCTTGACGGTACCTTTGAGTGCAAAGTGTTGGTGCTCAAAACAAGTCCCGCCGTGAATTTGGTAAGGTACCGCTACTACCATAGCCATCTACCATGTTTTTGACGGCCGTGTAAAGCTTCGTAATGACTTCAATCTAAGTGATCACTTCCCCCAAGGCATGGCTTGATCAGATTCTCCGCGTCGCCGTAATTGAAAATGGAGCCGGCTCAAGACCGCCCTATATCCGAAGGAGAATGCCAATACATCTTCATTCGCCTCGGCGCTGCAATCGTGAATGACTGGCTATCTACCATCTCACGCATCCCCATCCCCAAATAAGCCCTCAAGATCCCTCAAACTCTTCACCTTCATCATCCCCCCCTCCCAAGAAGTCTCCCCCCTCTCATCAAAAAGCACGCTCAAAATCCCCTCCCTCAAAGCAGGCTCGACATCCCTCACCAAACTATCCCCAACAAACACAATCTCCCCGGCCCCGATCCCAAGATGCCGCAGCACCTCCCCAAACAGTCCCTCCGTCTTAGCCACCCCAAAGAAATTCGTCGTCGCCAGAAAATCGATATACCCATCGATTCCAAGCTCTCTCACAGTCCTCTCCTGCGCATCCTGCGGACCCTCCGTAATAACAACAACCTTCTTCCCCATGGTCTTCGACTTCTTAAGTAACGCCTCCGCACCGTCCTTTAGCTGGAGCGATTCATTCAAAGTCCGCTCATAGATATCCAATAACGAATCCAAAAACGCCGCATCGGCGCTGGGTGACCCGGACCGGTCCAGCACCGAAGAGAAGCGTTCCCGTCGATACTCAAACGACGTCTTACCGTCTGACAATGCGGCTGCCGTCTTGACGCGGAGGACGTGGCCGTACGCCTCCTTCAACTCGTCAACGGGAGTCCCGTGTTTCCGAGAGATGGCTTCCAGCGTCTTCGTCGTGGCGGCCGAAGAGGCGCGGCGGAATTCGTGGAGTGTGTCGTCGAGGTCGAAGCCGAACCAGGATTTCTCTACCAAGTTGGCTTTGACTTGTGAGCTAATGTTGGATCCGTCCATTTTGAAATCTGTTAGACGACATTGAAGGCAAGTAAGTGCGTGTAGTTGGTTGTGGGTTAGTAGTACGCAAGTTACAAGAAGCCAAATTTTCACCGGAGCCATGACGGCTAAACCCCCGGAAACCGGCGGAGCCCGCGATCGGCCCGGAATGTCGTGATTTGACTCAGCCAATCCGTCCCCCACGCATGGCTAAATCACGTATAGAGTCTACGGAGCGGACCATGTTGATTTGCAAATATCTTTAATTACCAAAGGAGTTCTATGCCCCAAAGCGTCTTATCCAGCGTGCTGTCCTCCGGCAGCAAGCGCGGCATGTAAAAGACTAGTAGTAATGTACAACAACCGGGAATAATTACCTCCTCTCACAATATCTCATCGTCTCCAAGGCTCTCATCCGCGTCGCCGATATCATACCCCATTTCTCTCGCGTCTTGCGCCCTCTCGCTGGCCACGCGCGTGGCGTGCCAAGCGTCCCACTTGGCCTTTTCGTTGGCTGACTCGACGACTGTCCGCTTCGCAAGTCCCTTCTTGCGAAGACGACGACGGAGTTGTCGCTTGTCGTAAAAGTCAAGTGTGTTGATATCAATAGTCGTAATATCGGTCCCTGTCACAAAATCCAACGCATCCGCCCAAAGATCTGATGCCTCCTCGGAGTATTGGTTTGCGAGTTGCCGGCCCAAGCCACCTGTGGCCCACTCATCGAGCTTCACAGGAATAGCAACACCCCAAGTGGGATCCGTCGGTGACCAGACGCAAGGTGTCGATGAACATGAAGTTGGTCGGCAGTAAGCCTCGCACATGGCAGACTCAGCGGCATACCAAAGCGACACAAGGAGGAGCATCAGCCCAAGGAATGTAAGGCGGAAGGGGTTGCGACGGTAAAGGCTAGGCACAGGAAGGTGAAGGTACGACACCTCCTTGATGGGAGTCTGGCTCTTGCAGTCTGGGCAATCGTGAGCGTGATCCAGGTTGTGGCGGTGATGTGCCCCTTTGGCTTGCGGCTGCTTCTCCGACACTTTCCCAAGTGTAGCAGCAGCATCATCATGTTTGCCGCCCTCGGCGTGAGACACCTGCCCCTCCAAGCGCTCGATGCCCTGCTTGGCACTACGGATGTTGAATAGCCCGTCCTTCAATGTCTTGCTCATCCTGTCGTACTGCTCCAGCTCGTGGTTTCGCTGACTCGTTGGAATGTTCGGCTTGGCTGCGACTTCCTCTTTCTTGACCGCAATGTCATCGAGCATCGACTCAATATCCAGGTCGGGGTCGTTTTGGAGCTTCTGCATGTTAAACAGCTCCTCAAAATCGTCCAAGGTAGAGTCTTCAATCTGATGGATGCGTTGCAGTTCCTTTATATCGTCCTTGACTGTCGGCGGCTTGACTGAGTTGGTCAGAGGTTTGCGCGGCCGAGAGGTCGATCTATTCCGGCGTCGCAGGCTGGTAGTAGTACTCGTTCCGGTCGTCTCCTTCTGATCACTCGTTTCGGAGCCAGACTCGGAGGCCTTGAAGAATGTGCCTGCTCTTGATGTTGGCCGTGATCCTCTTCTGCTCTGCGGTCTATCGAAAGTCACATTCGACGAAGGGTCAGGCCTCTTCAATGGGGGTAGGGTATTCTCCTCGATACGCTCAACCTTTAGCGTCGCAGGCGTCTCGACGTAAGCCCCAGTCACTCTAGGTGTAGGGAGAGATAGCGGGTCGACTTTCTTCGGCCGGGGAGTCTCGCCGGCGAGGTCCTTATCCTCATCCTCGGTAGTAGGCTCTGCAGAAGGTGCTCTCGATCCACGCTCAGACTGGTTGTCCGCAGGCGCGAAAAGGTTCCTCTCTTGTTCGATGCGGTCGGTAGGATCACCATCCGACAAGGCCACGCTCTTACGGTTGTCCTTGGCTGAGTCGGTTGACCTCTGACGACGTTCTCGGCGCCTTGCACCGAAGTCCACGCGAGATTGGGGCCTCCCTACCTCCGGCGCTTTCAGTTCGTCCGTGGAACTGGACTTGGAGCCATCTGTTCCGTTCGTCTCAGTAGAAGCTGGCTCGGACACTTTGATAGTTTCTCTGCGGTTTCGTCGTGGTGGACTGGCCTTAGGTTCGGGTTCGGGGGCAGACCGTCTAGGCTCGCTTCTGCGCCGCTGTGTCTCCGCTCTCTGCGAAGTCTCTTTTGATGTTTCTTTCTCGAGCCTTTCCATCTCAAGCTTCAACTTTTCACGCTTCTCCTCCTCAAGCTTCTCTTTCTCAAGTCTTTCCTTTTCGAGCTTCTCCTTTTCCAGCTTCTCCTTTTCGAGTCTCTCTTTCTCGAGTTTCTCCTTAGCGAGCATGTCCATCTCGATCTTCTCTCTCTCCAACCTCTCCTTCTCCAGCTTCTCCCTGTCGAGTCTCTCCCTCTCTAGTCTCTCCCTCTCGAGCCTGTCTCTCGTTCGTCTCTCCTTCTCCAATCTCTCTACCTCCTGATTCGCCTTTTCCAGCCTTTCTTTCTCGAGGTCTTCAATGCTTGGCCACTTTTTCTCATCTGTAGCTGCGGGCTGGTTATTGGATTCAGGAGCAGGGCTGCTACTTGCAGCTCTGGCGAGCCTCTGCAACAAGTCTCTCGAGTCCGTTCGCGCATGCGCACCCAGTGGCCTCGCAGACTTGGGACTCGCCCGCTCGTTTCGGTTCGCCGGCGACTCAGACAGCGATTTGCTTCGCTCCCGTACAGGTGAGTTGCGATAGATTGTGACAGGCGTGTTGGCGACATGCTCGCCGTCCTCTGTGGGCCACACTGACTCCCCAGCCGCTTCTCGGACAGGCGTCGACTCTCTCGCAAAGTCCTCGCTTCGCCGAGCTTCCGGCGACATGGACCTCGACATCATTGAGTTTTGTTCCCTAATCTCCTCTAATCGACTAGTGGCGACGGCCTTCTTAGACAACGACTCGGCTTCTCGGGCTCGTATCTCGTCGAGTTTCGTGTTTTTTGGCGGGGCTTGTGTATCGACTTCTTCACGGTCTGGTAAATCATCAGGTGTCGGGTAGTAGGAGCGTCGGGGTAGCTTCGCGAAATGCTCCTCTGCCTCTGCTTCTCTTTCGCGAATCTCCTCCAGCCTTGTATTGTTTCTAGCTCTTGGCAGCGCCTTTCGTGACTCGGCAAGCTCTTCCTTGGCTTTCTCTTCCCGCTGACGAATCTCGTCGATCCGAGTATTAGAGCGCCCAGCACGAGGAGAAGGCCCTAGCGATGACTCCCGCCTGAGATTTCCGTTCAGCCCCAAGAGTTGCTCTTCAGCATAAGCGCTGCCGTATGAGGATCGTCGATCGGAGGCTTCGCTGAAGCCAGCGCCATCGGTTCTTATCCGTGGACTGTCTGAAATCTGCAAGTCTCCCGCCGTGAAATCCGCGTCGAGCTGCCACGCGTAACTCTTGTCCGGGGATCGGTAATCCGGGTTCGTAGAAGCCGGGTGAGAGGTTGGTGGAGTGGGCTCCTGAGGCAGACGGGAGGTCTCTACAGAGGGCAACGGTGTATCGGCTGCATTGTCATCGTCTGGTTTCGGCCTGGCGGATCGCTTAATACCCTTCTCATCCTGCTCCAGGAGCTCCTTGATGTGTCCTTCAGGAACATGACTCTTTGCGAATGCTCCGGGACGCGGACTGGCGCTCAAACTGCCGTAGCTTGTCCTCCTACCCAAGCCCGGGCCTCCGTTCAAGCTGCTGTTACTTGCCCGCCGGTTCGCACTCTGAGACCCGTTAAGGCTGCTGTTGCTTGTCCTCCTCGCCAGGGTGTGTCCTGTCTCGGCAATCTTTGGTCCCACTCTGGTCTTACCAAAGAAATGTTCCTGATCCCGAGACGCGCTCGGCGACTCTGCCATCTCCCGTTCGTATTGACTCAGTCGACGATCGAAGCTTCCAGAGCTAGAGAGACTGTTCGAGCCTGGACTACCGCCGTACCGTCCCACGTAGCTGTCTCGCAACGAGTCGCTCGACATCCTCGAAAGGGGTCTAGGACGGCTGTAGTCGACCGCATCTTTGCCAAGAGATCGCCGCGACTTTGACTCGTCCGAGACCTGTCGATTGGTATAGGGGCGTGGGGCAGGGCTTGGTGATGCGTCGATGGCTGCGGGGGTAGCTCGCCGCGCCTTCTCGAGGGTTTGGACACGGTTCTCATCCGCCAGCTTCCAGGCCTCGGCGACGGAGACCCCGGAGCCTTTGGCGAAAATGCCAATTGTGGATTTGGGTCTGGGGATGCGAGAGCCGGGAGACACGATCTCGATGGAGTGGTTCGAATTGAGGGAGGGCGTCTGCGAAAGGGAGCTCGAAGGTCGGGGGATCGCGGCGCGAGAGGGGGGTCGGCCGGTCGCACTGGTTTGGGCGTTTGTTGGCGAGTATCCGAATCTGGTACTTCCTGCCGCAGCTGGTGAGGGATTCTGAGGCTCGAGGCTCTCTCGGGAGGGTTTGGAGAATAGTGGTTTACGGCCTTCCTCGTCGATAGTCAATTGAGTAGAAGCGCGACGATTCGCTCGAGCGCCGAGGCCGAAGGACGGCGATCGATTGTATTCCATGGCGTTTTGGGGTTGTGGCCACGTTCGTAGGTAGTGGTGGCGACAATGTAGTGGTGATGGTATGTTGTCAAGCTGCGCGCAGCTGCATTTTCTTGCGATGCGATTTGGCGACTGGTCGCGTCATAACAGTACGAGAACGCAGTAGAAACAGCGACACGAGCTTTTCAAAGCTATGAGGCCGAGATGGTCAACCTAGCCGTGTTTATTCGCATTGTCGTCAGGGGAAAGGTGGTCGCGCAATGGGGAAAGACAATATTTTGGGTCGGCGAGCGAGCAAGTGGTGAACCGCGTCTTCCTAGGGAAATTGACCGGGGGCCACCCCTGGTGCTTCTTTCCCATTTGGATCAACCCCCACACTGCCCCTCCTAATCTCGGGGCGGAAAAACAGATAGGAAATGACTAATCGGGACCTTCCGGTCCAAAATGGTCCAAGCTCCAAAATTGCGCCGGTCTGGACCCTGGATGGCCGATCCCCGTTCTAGAAACGGCGCGCCGTCACGCGGCTCTCAAAGACGTTTAACGGTATCCCGTAACCACGTTTCTGGGTCTTGTTTCCCAGCATAACAAACGACCTTTGTTCACATGTCTGGCGTGCCTGGCTAATCTTCTTTGATGTCGTATTCACTATCCGAAGGCCTCCACAGCTCATTCAACTTTCATATCCTAAGCGAACATTATACCGGTACGACTCGTCATGCCCAACCCCTGTCCAATGGCCCATTCAATGGAGGACGGCTATTCCGCACCCACATGAAGGCTATCCCGCACCCATACTAGGCCTACTCAAGCAAATAGTGGGCTGCACGTGACTGCACAGCCGTAGCAGCCACATGTTAGGCTATGGGCGCGCACCTTCCTATTATTTCTGTTTTAACACGTCTTTTTTATCTAACACCTCCTTTTTAGTCACTTTTAAAATAGGATAAGTACCTTTTTAAGTACTAAAATATAGGCTCTAGAGAAGTATTTCCCCTAAGTAAAGACTAGCTTTTAAAGTTGTAGTTTTAATTCTAAAAAGCGCGCTATAGAAGAGGGTAAAGTAGAAGGTATAGCAGAGGAGGCTGCGCTTTCCTAAGAAACTGCCGGAATAATAGAGATTCCGGGTTAATTGTGGCTACTGCGGCGGTGCAGTCACGTGCAGGTGCGGGATAGCCCTCATGTGGGTGCGGAATAGCCGTCCTCCATTCAATGAACGGGCAACTCGGGGAGCTATGCCCCTTCAGGATGGGAACCCCTGGGCGCTCAGGAACGCCTGCAGGGACGAGGAACTCGACGCAACAAAGCGGAGGAATCCATCTCCAGGCTCCAGCTCATCCGAGCAGTCATTACGAAGTACATCACGAATGAACAGCATAAGCATACCTCACAAAGTGTTGGTTCATCATCAGCAGTCACGACTCACGACTAATCTGCTTAGAAACCTCTTAGTCCCATTGACGAGAATCATCGTCTGCCATCCATACACCAGCTCCAACTAAGTAGCAAGTCATGACCCCCCAAACAGAAGTAATCCGGCCATGCGGCAACATGTATGATACATTCAAACTCACTTTCCTGATACCACCCTCGCACGAACCAGACTGACATGAACACAGGGAAACGTACTCGACAGCCCGGCACTCCCTTGGCCTCTACCGCTGCGTCGCCGTCACCGGCCGCTACGCGCTCCCACAGGGCATCTCAACCCTCTCCCAAGCCAAGCAACTTCTCCAAGACGCCGTCGCACAGGTCGTCGCAGAGCAACCCTTCATGCAGGTCGGCATCGCCGACGAAGACAAACAGACGTCCTCGTTCGTGCGCGTGCCACAAATCAACTTGTCAAACCACATTCAGTGGTTCCCTCCGTCCCACCCCGGCTCCGGCTCCGGCCCCGATTTCAACACCGGTGCCAGCGGCCCGGACGCGATCCTCTGCAAACACCTCTCCCACCAACACGACCAACTCTGGCCCGAGCTAACCCAACGTCCACCATGGAAGATCTCCATCATCCCAACCCAGCCCTCACAAGGCTGTGAACCACCACCAGAGATCGAAGTACTCTACTTCTTCCACCACGCAATAAGCGACGGCACAAGCGGCTCAATCTTCCACAGACGCCTCCTCCACGCCCTGAACAACCCCTCCCCCTCCACCACCCACCACCTCCAGCCCAACAACATCCTCACCCTCCCAACCCCTCCGACGCTCCCCCTCCCCCAAGAGAACCTCGTCAACGGCCGCATCTCCTGGCCCTACTTCCTCCGCGAACTATGGTCCGCCTTCGGCCCCGCCTGGCTCAAACCGAAGCCAGCCGCGACGCCCTGGACGGGCGAAGCCATACGCCTCGACACGCCCTTCCACACAAACGTCCGCATCGTCGCCGTCCCCGCCCTCGCAGTCTCCAACCTCCTCGCAGCATGCCGCGCGCAAGGCCTGACTCTGACGCCCCTCATCCACGCCCTCGTCGCAGCCTCCCTCGCGCGACATCTCCCCTCAGAGACAGCACCGTCCTTTGAACCGTCATCCGCCATCAGCATGCGCCGCTTCGTGCGAGACCCAACTCTCGACATCGATAACAAAATGTGCGTCCTGGTAACCTCGACGAGTCATCCCATCTCAGAGTCTCTCACCACCGCCCTCCGCGACTCTCCCTCCTCCTCGGGTCCAACCCTCGAAACCGCAATCTGGACCGTCGCATCCTCCGTCAAAACCGACCTCCAAACGCGCCTAACGAGCCTACCCAACGACGACATCACAGCAATGCTCCGCTACGTAAGCGACTTCCACGACTACTTCCGAAAAAAAGACGGCAAGCCGAGGGGGAACAGTTGGGAGGTGAGTAACCTGGGCGCCATCGAGGGCAGCAGAAGCAGCGACAGCCAGGCCGAGGTCGAGGGCGAAAACGGGTGGAAGTTAACCCGCGCCGTCTTCTCCCAATCCGCCGGCACCGTCGCCCAAGCCTTCTGCGTCAACGTAGCCGGCATCGCTGGCGGCGAGACGACCATCACGGTGACGTGGAACGAGGCCGTTACCAGCCCGGAGGTCGTTGAGGGGTTAGCTGGTGATTTGGAGGTGTGGACGAGAAAGCTTGCCGAGGGCGAGAGCTTGTGAGAAATTGGTAGTTGGGGTAAAGTTGATGAGATTACGAGAGAAGCTAGTTTCTCCTAGACGATTGATTATACCGTCGAGGTGAAGTGTTCTCAGACAGAAAACCAAAGTAATGATAATAGAAATGAAAGGTGTTGGGATCAATACTCGGTACGGCTACACTGCCCGGCGACAGATGAAAGGTTCATTCAGTATCTAACTAGGGAGTCACATCTAAACCAATGGGACCCAAACAAGTCATGAACAAGAAATGCGGAAGGGTTACTCATTAAATCTATAATCTGTTTCCTACCAGCTTCGCGCCAGGGGAAACAATTGCTCGAGGGAGAGCACCATTGTGTACCATCGTCCCACGCAAATCTTCAGTCTATGTCTCGTCTCTTTGATCATTACCATTTTGATGAATAAGGAAAAAAGTACAAACAGGGCCCGGTCGAGATGACGAGGGATCCTGTTGCTCGCAGCCCGCAGTCCACCCGTGGAAGAACCTCTCTTCGGGCTCCCCCCTCTCTCAAATCAGCGCCGAGAATGCAATGCCATCACATGGAGACCAGATCCCGGACCGCGAGGCAACCCTTCGCTCTACCATCGCTCACAACACAAAAAGAAAATGGAAAACCAATCAGGACACCTTCTCAATCAACTACCATTGGTCATTTTGGCGCCGCCTTGCTGACCCACGGAAGTAGTCGTATTGGGTCGGGTCCGGGTCGGGCGTCTCGGCGTCAGCCTGAGGAAGTCCACTATACCCCCTCGGTCCGCCGCCCAGGGCGCCAACACTCGGTCCACCCGTGGGTGCGCTCATTGGCATACCCGCGGCATTTCTCACGAGCGCCGTGTCGCTGCCGTTGCTGTTGATGGTGTACAGGGGGCTACGGGACCGCTCACCCATGGTCGCTTGCTGAGCGAAGCCAGCTTGGGGCGGTCCCATGGTAGGGGACTGACGGCCGCTTCCAGTTGGCGACATGTACCCGGCAGGCGGAGTAGGCCTAGAACCGGACATGTCGCGGCGCTGACCTGTCATGCCGCCCTGCAAAGCAGCATTCGTGGGCGTTCCGGGGCGAGAGCCGAAATCGGACATTGATCCAGGGGTGCCGGGGCGCATGATGTCAGGATCTCTTCCAAAGATGTCGCCTTGGCCATGCTCCTCTGCGAATTCCGCTCTGTTCTTGTAGAATTCGAAATCCAGGTTGGACTCGGAAACGAACTCGAAACCGGGAATACCGGCTGACTTGCCAGGCTTGCCAGACTTCATGGGATCCAACGCGTACACGTCCGAGTATCCAGAAACACTCATCATGTCGCCAGTGTTGACATCTCTTCCGTCCGATAGGCGACCCTTGTACACGACATGCAAGTAAGGCTGGGCCTTCTGATGCACCATCGGAGTGATGAGAGGCTTGTACAAGGCCGGGTGGCCGAAACGCGAAGCCAAGCGCTCACTGCGAAGGCGAGTTTCCTTCATCACGCCAGCCTCGGGGTGCTTGGCGACGTTGGTGGTCGAGAGGTAATGGATCTTGTCGTCGTACAATCGGGAGCAGACGACCTTGAAGATGATCAAGCAAATGGGCAGAGGGATAATGGCGAAGGCCTGGCTATGGTAGGCCCAGTCGGCTCGCGCCCATGAGCTGAGGAAGAAGACGCAGTTGGATAGGAAGACGGCGAAGAGCATGCGGTTGAAGAGCACGCGCCAGAACATACCTCCAGACTCAGTCTTGGTGACGAAGATGTAGAGCAAGAGGTACTTCTTGAGCCAGTAGTCGATTCCGTAGTACAACGCGGCGGCAGGAAGAACCAAGGGCTGGATGCCAGAGAAACCCAGTGCAACTGTCGCGTAGTAGAGGAAGTAGTTGTAGTAAGAGGCGTACTCAAAGGTGGGAGGTGCCGTAAGCTCAATGAGCTCTCTGGGCGTCGGGCTCGAGAATTTGCGCACGAAGAAGCTATATATGAGTTTCCAAAGCTGGGCGAGATCGATGGCAGCACCAAGGTTGCGCTGGAGGAGCCAAGTGACCCAGAAGGGACTGACTGAGCAAAGCGCCGTGAAGATGGTGGTTGCCAAGTTTTGATCAATAATGGCCTGCCAGGCGTCGACGCTCTTTTCGCTGGTCTCGCTCACAATAGCCGACACAAGCGACCAAACGGTGCTGAAGAGCGAGAACACGATCAAGTTGTTGAACACGAAGAAAGCGTACAACTTGGCCAAAACGTGCCTCTCACGACCCGTCTTGGTCTGATCTCCAGCTTTCATCGAGAGTCGACGGAAGATCATGGGCAGGACGAGGTAGACCAGCGACATCAAACCAGGAGATGCGATACCTTGGACAATGGACCACCATTCGGGATTGGTTTGAAGTTCCGTCTGGAAAGCGGGCCAGACCTTGCCGAGGTTGTTGAGGTCGATGAGGAAGATGGCGATCATGGCGTTGGGAGCGATCCAGACAATGGTAAGCAACGCGATCCAGAGGTTGTTCATAATACGCTTTGTGCGACGAATCGAGGGCGTCAGGACCAGGTTGTCCCACAGAATATCGTTCGGGCGCGGGGCCATGGTGATTGTTGCGCCGTGCGGGTGCTTCTTGCGGCTGGCGTAGGCAATGTTGTGCGCCTCAGCAATATCTGCGTAACTGGCAAAGCCATAGGGCATGGTGCTTCGCTTGTCGACACTCTGTCGAACCTCCTTGATCAACAGTTCGAGCTCCTTGATGCGCTGTGTCAGGTATTCGATAGCGTCGACCTTCTGTCCCTTGGGATACGTAGCGAAAGACGGGTCCTTCTTGGAGGGCTTGCACATCGGTCTGGCAGCCGGGAGTTGGACGGGTTTCTTCATATACTTTGCCAGTACCACCTCCAATTTGCGAACGGTATGGTCATGTTGCTCGATCAGCTTGGGGAGTTCCCTGACGTTACGGGCGATGGCGGTGCGAGAGAAGGATGAGGCCGGCACAACTTCGTCGATGATGGTCGCAATGCCTTCATCGGAGCATTTGGCTTTGGGAATATCGTACATCTACTGGAGTCAGTTTGAAGCTCCCAGTGGTACGTCATCCGAAAGTCAATCTTACCATGAGGGTCCGGGCGTGCAAACTGTTTTGATACTCCTCGCTCTCGAAATACTTGCGTCGGAGGCGCAAGACCTTACGATAGTTCCACCACAAGAAGCCCATAACAACAAAAGTGATGATGTACGCAACTGCGACTTGTGCCCAGTACGCATTGCCCCATACTGCAATGGGAGTAATCAAGTCGATCCAGGATCTATCCTTGGTCGAGCTGCTCTCTGCAGTGCTAAGGTAGGTGGGAATCAGGATTCCGAGGCCAAACACAGAGATGGTCGCGAAGATATATAAGCACATGCGAACGAAGCGGAGGAAGACGGTGGCGTCCATGCCGACATGGTGCACCAGCTCATCCTCGGTCGTATTCCATAGTGGCGGGATCCAGGACCAGATCTTCTTGCCGATGGGCGGCGGAGCATGTTTCTCGTCGGCATGCTTCAACTTGGGCGCATAAACGGACTGGTTGTACGGTCGAAGAAAGGAGAAGGTGATGGCGATACCGACAGTGACACCGAGTGAGGTGCCCAGAGCAGCCCAGACTGAGTTCTTGGCGAGCTATATGGCAGTCAGCATCCAGCACGAATTGTCAGAAGCTCAGTAGTGATGGAGGGTTTACAGACCTGGGAACTGAAGGGGTTCTTCAGCAAGTCCAACAGCTCTTTTCCGGCGTCGGTGCTCATCTTGAAGGTTGAGGCCCCTTGGGGCGAGGGGGGCGAGTCGCGTCTCTAGTTGGCCTCGGCGAGGAAGAGGGCAGCGAGAGATCTAGTTGTTGATGTTATCTTTGCACCAAATCTTCGAAAAATGGTGGTCGAGGGAGAAACTCGGTCGGCTAGTCGGGTGGGTGATTGGGATTCAGGACGATGGCACAGGGGCTTCTACTGGTTGTTCGTCGCAAAGAATTGTTTTCGGGTTGGGTCGCCGTGTAATGTTACCGGGCGCACAAAGACCGCTGGGAAGTGAGCAAAGAGGCCTGAAATCAGATGGATGACGCGGTTTGCTGCAGCGAGAGTCGGGGAGAGAAGAGATCGTCAAAAGGGCCCTTGGAAAGGAGCAGCTGGTTCCCAGGCACGCGAGCAACGGGAGGGTTCGATTGGGACAATTAGTGGAGCCACAGATGTCGTCGAAGCGGCGCGAAGAGAGGGAGACGATGGGGAGATTGGAACGACTGGCGGAGGGTCGGCGGGATCGCGGGATTGGGGGGGAGGAGGAGGAGGGAAGAGTTGGGAGAAGCGAGGGGAAGTCGGCCTTGGAGCGAGCGTATGTAGGACGAAGTTTAGGTTACGGCACGACACGGAGGGATGGTGAAGAGACAGTGAAGGACTGCTGAATACCTTACGGTAGGAGTAGGGGACGGATGGGATGAAGGAGGGATGGGAAAGGTGGAGAGGCGTGGAGGAGAACAGTGAGAAGGAGAGACCACTGGAGAGGAAGCTTGTTGAGCCTGGAGGATTGCGTATGTCACTCCTGGAACATCCCAGTCGGTGGGTGCGCCGATATCCGGGTCCATCGCTGGAGGAGTGCGGATGGCAGCCCAGGAAAAACTCATTCACATACATACATACTGCGCAGTGTAACTAGGTACGGATAGGTAGCTGCGGTACCTTACTCCGTACCTTGGAAAGAGAAAAAAAAAAAAAAAACACAGCATCAAAAAATATCATAAAAAATGCATACGTAAAAAAACACGGCCAAGGGGATTGGTTCGCCTCAGGTCCTTGCAATTCTTGCGCTAATAGGGTCTCGAGGCTTGGGATCCACTTGACCCGACCCACCACTACCAGGTTGAGGGATGCGGTACGTATCCTTTTGTGTACCTGCTGCTCAAGTCATTCACTCTTCCACTTGACATTGGGGCTGTTTGCTTCCTGTCTGCTCACCTCACGTTGGATGGGATTCTGGGGTTGTTAAGTAAGTCTACTATTGAATGTTAGATTTTCGTATTATAGAATACATCTCACGATGGCAGTTTTCCATGTACAATGCATGTCTTTACATGTCAGCATCTGCAGGAACATGCAACGCCCAGCTGGAAGAACATGAGGTACGTAGTAGGGTATCCAGCCTCGGTACGTACACAAACCAGCACCTCCAGCCAGGTGTTGTTCCTCAGTCTCGTGGACGGAATCGCAAAGAAGACGGAGGATCGGACGACCTCATTGGGTAGAATACCCTAAGAACTGCCGTCCAAAATTCTCTCCCTCTGTCAGAGCTCGGGACACCCACCACTACTGTACATACAAAGTACTCCGTCCACAGCACCAGCGAGATGCCGTGCCGCCGCTTGGCTTCAATGGAAGAGCCCAGAGCGGCATGGACCCCCCCCCCCCCCTCCCCCCCCAGAAGCACGGGAACGCTTTGCATACCGCGTAGTAGTGCTGTGGCGCATCGGCAGGGCCGCCGCTCGCTGTGGCTGTGGCTATTTTTGACACCTTGAATGCGTGTCCCACTCACCCACATCACACGCCCTGTGGCCCTGCACCCTTTCTGTGTAGTGGCAGACGATCCCCAAGGAATGCTAGGCTCTTCGCGGCAAGAAGGGGATGGATTGGTGGTCGCCTGAATACGAGGCCCATTCAACAAAGTCCTTTCATACCTTTCATACGGATACCATTCTTCGTCTTATGCAGGTCGGGATATCACGTATCCGGCCGATTGAGGGCTCCTGTTCCCATCGGCGTCTTCTACACGGCCGAAATGCTCAAGCAGTACGGAGGACCGGAAGATCTGTACCTGGAAGAATGCAAATACACATCGAGGAAAAGGGTCTTTGCTCGCGTGTGGCATCCGAGATGTGCAGCAAGCCTCCTCTGGTCCCGCGCTAGAGGCGAGAAATGCCATCAGTCCACATGGGAGAAAAGTTTGATGCCGCAGTTTATCCCGAAAGAGTTCTGGACGTTTACTGCACTGCGCCAAATTCGTTCCGTTTCTTCCTCCGTTTCCAGCATCATGGAACCTCTTGATAAAGTTTTTTTCTTCTCACAATAACCCTCATCTCTACAGATAATGGCACGGATTGGTATCCCGTGCTCAAGCGTACGGATACACCTTGCGCCCCCCGTGTCAGGTTGAGTAAAAAAGGGGGAACAAAGTGTCCCCGCAGGACCCAATGCCAAAAGGGAAGTCGTTTCCAACCTTTTGCTACGTACAAGTTTATAGTGGTCCTTACGGAGTAACGGAGTAGACTACGCAGTAAAGAGGGTTCACATGACAGGCAAGACCCCGGCAGCGACTCGCCCCGACAGGGCTGTGCATTGAGGGGAGGTCCTTTTGGGGGGCTCTGGGAAGTTAGGGAGGTTTGGTCATTCATAGAGAGACGGAACAGAAGATGGGGGTTCTAAACATCTGATAAAGAGGATTGAATTCGCTATCATATTACTACTTCAATAGGCGCTATAATTAAGCATCAAGGAATCGACCGGTAAGTAAGGTAAGCGAGGAGCATGCACCATGCACCACCACGGAGGGATCGCTATCATAGATAGATAGACTCTAGAATAGCGAGAGGAACTCCCTCAATCGGAGCATTTCTTTACATGCTGCTCCGCCACCCTGCTCCTCGGGGGATGATGCATGACATGAGAAATAAGCATTCCTTATTCTTTCTGCTTCAACCCTTCCACCCCATCAGTCTAATTAATCCACACACACCTTTCACAACATCTGGGTGTCCTGTTCCTGAACAGGATGACACCTTATCTCGTACCATCGCAAGTCTGTAACTGAAGACTCTCAACCTCACAGGCAAACCAAAATCCGTCGAGGCTTGACAGTCAACCTGAAATGAGGTAAGCCGTCCATCCCAATCCCCCTCCATCGCCAAGACCACCGATGTTCCCCTCCCGCGACTCCCGCCGCCTTTTCCAGAACAAATGCAAAAGGAAGCTAAGCTACCTTAAGCCACCGTCCCTCTGCCCGCTCACGAAAACGGAAGAAGCCCAGATCCCATCTACGTCGTTCCCAGCCGGCCCGTTTTTTTTTTTGTTGCACAAGACCCTACCTATCTACGCAGTAAGACCCAGATCAATCCCCTACGTCACAGAGCTTCATCGCCCCCCCCCCCCCCCCCCCCCCCCCCCCCCCCCCCCCCCCCCCCCCCCCCCCCCCACCCCCCCCCCCCCCCACCCCCCCCCCCCCCCCCCCCCCCCCCCCCCCCCCCTCCCCCCCCCCCCCCCCCCCCCCCCCCCCCCCCCCCCCCCCCCCCCCAAAGCGACGGCGGCCTCTACCTACCTATACCATTTGCAACCTTTCCCGTGCGCATTCCCACCGCCGCCACGACGCCGTACCGTTTGAACTGTAAAACATGTTGAGAGACCTTACCGTCCGCCTCACACTTTCCATACCCAAGGTACACACGACAAAGGCACAGAGTCAGGTACCAAACACAGCACAACGCCACCGCGATCTCTGCGTTTTCCTCGAAACCGCTTAGCGTCCGTGTCCATGCTCCCTCATTGTTTACTTGTTTTCCCAATTTGGATTACCGCAAGTAAACATTCGCACACACGCACTCGCACGCACGCCTGGGTCTGAGGCCGAAGGCGCACATTCCTCACGGTGTTGGTCCCCTGTTTTGTTGTACCCAGATGGACGTGATGTTTCTCCCAATTCATCTCTTTTCTTCTGACTGCGTAAGAAAGACGTTTGTTGTCACACATCACCGCACACACGCGTCCCTCCATCCTCGGCTTGCAAGAGAGACACGCCAAGTACGCCCAGTTCCCATTCCCCATCTCCCGAAGCTTCTCAAACATCCTTCATTCCGGCACAGCCTGTTCCTGAGTGATGTGAACCCTCGAAAGGGCTGAAAGTACGCGGACAGAAGGTGATCCAAGCCAGAGGGCAACAGACAAAAAAAAACAAAAAGAGAAAAGACACATCGCATGTGCTTGCAGCCCCCCCTAAACCCGCACCCACGTAAGTCGACAACGAATTGATCGACAAACCCTTGACTTTCGGGGTGACGCGGTGGGTGGAGAAACCCACTGCTTCCGTCACGGTCTGGACCGCTTCGAAAGGAGCCTTTTCTCGCTCCGAGTCGGACCCCCGCGTATCCTGCAGACGTCATCCCACCTCTTTGCTCCATTGATTCGGTCAAACAGATGATCAAAAGCTATTCCGTATCTGTGACCTGGACAGCGTTTGAGTATCCAAAGACGTTGGCGCAAGTTCCACAAGTTGCTTCCGACTCGGAGCACTGCTGCTAGCAGTCCGATATGTAGGCGATCGAGATGTCCAACACCTAACCATAGGGTGCCTATGCGTGGGTGCGTGAGGTATTTTTTGTAGATATCACGGCTTCCCCCTAAGCTGGAGATACGCGTTGAGAACGCAGCGACCATCATATCAGCTTATCCATAAAACTCACAAGGGCGTTTAGAAAGGGTTGATACATCATTCAAGGCCCCGTCACCTTGCACCATCGACGTTTAAGTGTCAAGTAAACCATCGACTTATCAGAATCCATGATATCTTGATTAAAGGGTTTTACCCAGCCATCAGGTGAATTCTTGCCTTCGCCTCTGAGCCTCAAGGCACGTTCTAATCGACAAGTAGGGGTTCGATGGGCTCGCTTACTATTGAAATAGTCAGACTTCCGACTCGGCATTGCACCCTCGTCACTTGATTTCACATGTCTGCTGTTGACCTATTGATTGTCACTTGTCGTTCTTGACGACCATCAGAGCGAGGACACGGAAGCAAGCAAACAAAAGTTCTCGGCAAATGCCATGATTGCCTCACAATTCTCGACTGCCCGTGTTTGTGAGTCGAATCGTCCATCGACCTTGCTCTGCCATCACCCGTTGCATAAGAAAGACCACGACGAGACTGGTTGACTGAATGTGCAAGCGTCCTAGTATATACAGTATCCTAGTTTCCTACTACTCAGTGTCGATACGACGACGACCTGAGCTACAATCACAAAAAGGTAAAAAAGCAGAAACAAAAACCCGCGCCTCCTTTTTGCCTACCCATCATAAATCCGCGGGGTGAAAAGAGAGACGCCCGCCCGGCTGGTCCAAACCCAAGCCTCGACCATCATGGTCTCGTTGTTGCTAGAGTAGTCCGTGGGACTCTTTGACATCCAAGGAAATCCGAGGCGATACGGATACGTGCCTCAGAAGCATCCGGCTCACTGCGTGACCTGGTTTAGACGGGTCCTTGAGAGCGAGTCTTGCGCTCAGTTCGACCGGGGGAGTGCAGAACCTTTTTGACCTTGCTGGCGACCTTGTGGCCAAAAGATTCCTTCTCCTTCTTAGGACTCTTCTTGACTGGCTTCGCAGCGCCATTTGAAGGGGGTCGTCCAGGGCCTCTTTTGGCCTTCTTCTCTGCGGGCTTTTCCTCCGGAGCAGCCTCGACAGCTTCGACACCGTTAGTACCGTTGGTGCCGTTGGTACCATTGGTCTCGGTTAGCTCGTCCGCCTTGCGCTTGTTGCTCGTCTTGGCCTGCGGCGCGACCTCGCGCTCTCCAGCAGCGGTGGGCTCGGCGTCGTTAAGGGCACCGGTCATCTCGACATCCTTGGTGGCAGCACCATTGGCGGCTTCGGGCTTCTCGATGATTGGTTCCTTGACTGCCTCTTCCTCAACCGCGGGTGCCTTGAGTATCTGTTGCGGGATAGGCTCTTCGACGGATTCCTTGACGGGCTCGGCGACGGGTGCAGAGGTTGCAGTCGTCTTCTCCGCAGGCTGTTCAGCGGGGATAACCTTGGCCTCCTCGGTTCCAGTCGTCGCAACGGGGCCGTCTTTGTCGGGAATCTCCTCGACGGCAGCCGGCTTGGGCGCATCGGCGGTAGCTTCAGTCGCAGCTGGTGCAGCTGACGCATCGGCTGGTGGGGCCAGTGCAGGAGGGTCCGCAAGTTTGGCGGGCTCGGTAGGCTCACTAGCTGCTATCTCTGCGACTGGTGCGACCTCGGCCTTCTTCTCTTCGACTGGCTTCGTCTCCGAAGCTACAGTCTCTGTGGGTTTGTCATCTGCGGCGGCGGTGGCGGTGGTGGTTGCGACAGTCTCGGGAGCTGTACAAGGGGAAGAATGTCAGCGCAAGAAGGTCCGAGCGTGAGTATAGGCGGCGAGGGGGGATGCGATGCGCCGGTACACCGAGAGATGATGAGCCGACACAGGGCGCATACATCAGCACCGCTGTACAGAGGCGACGCGACACCGTTGGAACTTCACGACATCTCTTGCTCACCTTTGTCGATGCCAGCTGCGGCTGGGACAGCTCCAGGAACGGGATTGGGGTCCATTGCGATGACGTAACGGGTATCCGGTGGTCGCACAGTGCGCAATCAGAGATGTGGCAGTCGGTGGTGGGAAAGGGCTCAATGGCCGAATTCGAGAATTTATGAGAGTAGTAGATGATGGAAATGGCTGTGGTGATGCCGATTGGAGATGAGAAAGCTGAAGAATAGAGGGTGAAGTTTGTGGCAGGAGGAAAGACGAAAGGAAGAGAAGGAAGAAGAGAAGAGGTGAGGTTGGCGTCGGAGCATGGGACTCGGCAGAGCTCCTGCTCCTCACCGGCTGGGCCTTGCTGCAACCACACAGCAAGTCATCGCACAGAAGAAACATGGGGTTGGGAGGCAGGAGACACTGGGGGGGGGAGGGAACGCTCCTGGTTCCACGGGGGATGGGACGAATCAGCAACGGAAAGGGCGGGCTCGGAACACGCCATTGCTATTGCCTCAGCCATTGCGCTCACAGCTTCCGTGCTGCGAGAGAGAAAGTGTGTGAGTGTGAGAGTGTGTGTGTGCGCTGTGCTGACCCTTAGCTCTACCTATGAACAACAGGGAGCGGACCTCGAGCGACGAGAGTGAAGCTGTGAGCTTGCAAGGAGGAGGCCGGGAGAAGCAAGGTTCCCCTCGCGGCACATTGGGTGGAGAGGAACCTTGGACCGTCATGTCAATCTGACGTGACTGCAAGCTCCACGGACGCCGATGGCCAAAACTGGCGATCTTGGGATGTTACAGGGCTGGCGAAGGGGAGTTAAGGCCCGGTTAAGATCCGGTTAATCCGAAAGAGGCTTAGTCAATGGGTAGAGCTGGCAAGCTGAGTGTTTTGGGTCGAGTCTGCTGAGGCGGGCAGACGCCGATGAGAGCAGCTGGAGTTTAACGGTCTTCCATGTGTGCTGCCATTGCTACCGTTCAACGGCATCTCATGAGTGGTTTCTCGGATGCTTTGAATGCCATCTTCAAGCACGAAAGAGGCACAGAGCGCTTCGGCGTTGAGAAGACGGTATTGCAGGTCCATCTCAACGTCTTGTAACGCGAAGAATGGGAGGATGGTCAGTCAAACCAGCCAGAACGTGTACTTCCTTCGAGACACACTGTAAAGAGGAAGCGCAAGCTCACCTCACTCTACAATTCCCGATGGGATGCGATCGATTCCTGGCTGGGGGGCGACGCTTGCCAGGGCAGAACTGCAGCGTCGCGGTGGTGCAGCAAGGCGGATGCGGGGAAGGGCCAATGGCTGGCCGCGAGAGCAGAGCATCATCTCCACCTTTAGCCAACCGATATTATGTCAGCCAATCAGCACCTCGCAAGGAAAGAACCACGTCTGAGCTTTCTGGACATGCTGCACGCCATCTCTGATCAATGATTTTACCCCGGAAACTCATTTGAGGCAGATGTATGTATAAGTGTAGACGGAAGTCTTGCAGACATTTCCCATTGTATTATCAAGAAAATTTTCGTGCCCGTAGATGTTTGTGATTCCTGCTTTTGATTAATTCAACAAATTGGCACAACTCGTCTCTTCCATCCTCTGTGACAGCCTCCACTCCTAACCGCAATGCAATACCGACTTGCGAAGAAGGTATTCAATCATCAGCAAATCCAGGCAGCTTTCACCTTGGCTGATGGAAGAAGTTCAGAGGTTCTTCCAAGTCGCAGCATAAATTAATAGTTCCCTCGGAGCCGCAACAGACACTTTTCAAAGTGGATAGGAAACAATCAAATGTGAATGTCATCTCCTCCATCATGGACGGCTTTCATATCGATGGCCGCCTCATAGGTACCTTGGTAGGGAAGGTATGTATGTATGCCATGGTTGGTTCGGTTCCTTCCATGCAAAGGTAGTCAAGATTTGAAGCTTTAGTCCAATTCGGGTAAGAATCTTGGGCGACAAGCTGTCGAAATATAACGCGAAAGAGAATCGCCCAGATTTTTATCAATCTTTGTGGTTTATTTTTATTTTAATTACTGAGAGTGCTTCGTTTGGTAGGTGCAACAATTGACAGTTTTGTTGGCAATGAAGAAGTGTAAAGGCAACCCGAAGCTGATGTGCAGTGGTGCCAGGTGGTGATGTCTGGTGCACCAGTGTCCCGCCCTGTGGTCCCCCCTAGATTTCAGGGGCTAAATGGAGCTTAGTCATCAGCCACTCAAGGTGCCAAATGGCATTCCACTGCCAAAGGACAGACAGCATCCATCGCCGTGAAGCTTCAAACGCGCAGCCAACTTCACCACGCTCCTTTCCGCCAAGCCAAGCTCGACTTATTGTGTCTCTATTCTCTTCGATACCCCCCCTTTCTTCGATACCGAAACCTTTCTCCGACCGCAACAATGGCAACCAACAAGTACTCGGTCATCCTGCCTACCTACAATGAGCGTCGCAACCTGCCCATCGTCGCCTGGTTGCTGAACCGCACCTTCACCCAGCAGTAAGTGCGATCCCTCCCTTCAACCCAGATATATATCGTCTCCATAGAAAACCTTGCCTGGAAATAAGTATACTAACGAACATGCCTCACGACAGCAAGCTCGAATGGGAACTCATCATCGTAGACGACGGCTCTCCCGACGGCACCCAAGAAGTCGCCAACCAGCTCGTCAAAGCCTACGCCCCGCACGTCATCCTCAAAACCCGCACCGGCAAGCTGGGCCTGGGAACCGCCTACGTCCACGGCCTGCAGTTCGTCACCGGCAACTTCGTCATCATCATGGACGCCGACTTCTCTCACCACCCCAAGTTCATCCCCCAGATGGTTGCCCGCCAAAAGGAGGGCAACTACGACATCGTTACCGGCACTCGCTACGCCGGCAACGGCGGCGTCTACGGCTGGGACCTCAAGCGCAAGTTCGTCTCCCGCGGCGCCAACCTCTTCGCCGACACCGTTCTGCGCCCCGGCGTCAGCGATCTGACGGGCAGCTTCCGCCTCTACAAGAAGAGCGTCCTGGACAAGGTCATCTCGAGCACCGAGAGCAAGGGATACACGTTCCAGATGGAGATGATGGTGCGCGCCAAGGCTATGGGGTGCTCTGTCGCCGAGGTGCCCATTACCTTTGTCGACCGCGTCTACGGCGACAGCAAGCTTGGTGGTGACGAGATTGTCGAGTACGCCAAGGGTGTGCTTTCGCTGTGGGCCAAGGTCTAAGGGAGGAGTCTTCTGTGGAAGTGGAAGAATGGACATGGAAAAGGGAACGGAAGAGAAAATTAGAAGTGATACGATACCGAGAGTTTTTGTTTGCTGCTGGACACATTTGGCATGAATTGGGCGTTGGGGGACGACGGGAATCCAAAGTACCGATACCTAATTATGAACAAGTCGCATGAAATCTACAATTTTGTTCAGTCATGTGAAGGGGGCCGCCATATGCCCAACAATTGCCAACTACATCCACTCCGAACACAGCTTGTTACATGTTCCGGCCACCAGTTACCATGATCGTCTGGCCGCTCACATAGCTAAACAGCGGACTAACCACAGCAAGCACCGCAGAAGCAGCCTCAGTAGGCGAGCCAGGCCTCCGCAGCGGAATATCAGCATGCGCATCCTGCTCAGCCGCCCCAGCCGCTTTCTGCGCCTGCGGGATTCCCAGCGCAATCTTCTCACCATCCGGCCCGGTGATAAACGCACCCTTCTCCTTGGCATCCGTCAACCGCGTCTTGATGAACCCAAACGCAACAGTATTCGCCCTCACACCAAACGCAGGTCCCCACTCCTTGGCAATCGTCTTGGTCAAGCCCGTAACACCGGCTTTCGCCATGGCGTAGTTGGCCTGGCCCGCGTTGCCGTGGACGCCCGAGGTAGAGCTGATGTTGACGACGCAGCGGTTCTCGCCGTCCTTTACGCGGAAATAGGGCGCCGCGGCGCGGACGAGGCGGAAGGGGGCCGTGGAGTGCAGCGCGATGATGGTGTCCCACTGCTTGTCCGTCATCTTGTGGATGACGCCGTCCCAGGTGTAGCCGGCGTTGTTGACAATGTGGTGGATCTTGCCGCCACCGAACTCTGCTGCTTTGGCGACGAGGGTGGTGATGTAGTCTGCCGAGAGCATGTCGCCGGGCACGCTGATGGCTTGGCCGCCTGCGGCGGTGATGCTGTCTGCGACTTGCTGTGCCTTTTCTGTTTGAGATTGTCAGTTATGAGGAATTGCTCAGCGAGATTGTGGAAGTCATACGGCCGTCAATGTCAGAAACGACAACCTTTGCGCCCTCGTTGGCAAACAGCCGCGCTGCTTCGGCGCCGATTCCCTGTCCGCTGCCGGTGATGATGGCGACTTGGCCGGCGAGCATACCCTTGGGGTAGTTCAGGTGAGATGCGATTTGCGCTACGCGGTCCGACATGTTGGCGATGGCCTCAAAGTAGTTGACTTGTCTTCAATTGATTGATGTGGTGATTTAGAAGCTTGTCAAGCCCAAGTGACGATATGGTGCTACGCAGTATATTAATTCAAAAGGCAAGAGTGAGATTCGAGAAACAGCTCTACAAGGATTGAAGTGTCATTGGAGCTCCAAGGTGAAGACCCCTGAGCTGCCGAGGTTCCCCGCGGTTCTCATTCCCGGCCCTAGACGAGGTGACGAGGTACCGGTAGTGGGGTAAGAGCCATCGGGTCCGGGTGATGGACTCGCTGGAAGCGTTGGATGACATAGCTCCAACGAGTCAAACTTCAAGGCCAATGGGCTGCAATGAAGTCGACTTCTCGTGGGCTGAATGTTTGAGTAAACCATTGGAGTAGCAGAACAGGTACAACATGCACATTAGAAAGAGCATTCTGAATCCTCATATCAATTCGTGGAAGTGACGTTCTAGTGGCACCCCAAGCTCGAGCCTTGGCGCCCCGGTTTGGGGATTAGATAAGATAAGGGGGAAGGTGGGATGTCTCCGTCTCTGTTTTGACGACATGCCTCCTGCGCCAGGCCGTCCCTACATCCCGCCGTGCCAAGCTTCAAAGCCCACCAGTCTACAGCCATGTCAACAAGCGGAGGTCGAGGAGGTCGAGGAGGAGGGGGAGGTTATGCAGGAGGAGGAGGAGATTGGAGAGGAGTTGGTAACAGAGGGTTTCGCGGCGGAAGAGGTGGAGGGAGAGGAGGAGGCATAGTAAGAGGGGGCGGCGGCGGTGGTGGTGCTGCTGGTCCCGGCAGAGGAGGCCGTTCACATTCAGGGCCGTGGGGAAGACTCAAGCCCGTCGACATGGATCCTCTCGACAGTTACGGCCTTCCTTCAAAGGGTGACACAAGGCATGGCCTGCAACTCTCGGCCCCGTTCTCCACGAACCTATGCTAACTTATGCGCCCACCCAGACTCCTAACCTTCAAGACGCAAGAACAATACTACACAAAAATCGTCGAACGTTACATGACGTTCTGCTCCGACGCCGGTGAGCGCGACGAACTCCTCCGCCGCTTCGCCTCCCTCGACATCGCAGACTACCCCTCCGTCTCCCCCGTCGCCTCCCCGAGGCTCCTCGACGACCCCTCCAGCACAAAGGCTCTATCGGACGTGATGATGGCCCTCCGCAAGCTCCGCGAGGGCATCGTGGCCTCGAAACGCGTAGACGACTTCGCGATCCAGGCATACCTCTTCAACATCCGCCTCTCGGTCCTCGTCAAGCACCCAGAATCATACCACCCGGCCATCCTCCACGTCCTACGCACGATCCACCCGGCGCGCAACCTCACCAGTGTAGAGCTGCAGGAGGTGCTGTCGTACCTCGTCCTCGACGCGGCGTGTCGGAGGGCAGATTTGGCTGAGGCGTATGCGATTCGGCATAGGTATAAGCTGCGCGATGCAAAGGTGGATGCGGTGCTGGTGGCGCTGGCACACGATAATTATGTTGCGTTTCGGAGGGTGCAGGGGAGCGTGGACGGGCACCGGGCCAAGTTGCTCGAGTTTGTTGAGGCGGATGTGCGGACACATGTGTTGAAGTGCTTTGGGAGGACGTATTTGGGCGTTGATCGGGAGTGGTTGGAGAAGTGTTCGGGCCAGGGATGGGAGTCGTTGACGAGGGATCACGGTGTTGGGTGGGAGCTTGACGGGGCGAAGGTTGTCATTAGAAAGGTTAGAGCGAAGTGAGGGGGGAGTACTGTTGGGATGGTAGATATGGTGCATTTGATACCCCTGAATACAACAAAAGCGTTTTGAAACTCGGTATGCCTTATGGCCTCCAGCTGCTTGGTAAGACGGTTCGGTCTTCAATCGAGGCTATACCGATAACCTCGAGTCCTTGTTCGTTTCCGTACGATTATCGACAGAGTTTCTGCTGTCAGGTAGCAAATTAGCAAATCTATGCGAATATGCGGACAAAGATGGGCAAGATGATGGTATTAATCACCAACGGAATTCGTTGGAATGATACTGATTACTCAGAGATTGAGACTCGTGATCACTTCGATTACACTTCGTCAAACCATGCCTAGACTACGAAATCACTTCTGTATTTCCTCGAATCCCCACTCATGAAGTTTGAACCCTCCGAAAACGGCGTTGCGTTCCATTCCTTCCGAGTGGACGACATATTACAGTCCATCAACCGAACTAGTGTCTACCGTTGCCTTCAAACTCGAGATGCGGCGTTCAAAGAGCTATACAGTGGCCCAAAGCCAACTCACAAACATGATTCCACCAGCCTACAGTGATATCGAAAACGCATGCTTATTTTCGAGTGATTTCAGAACTTCGTTCAGTGTAGAGGTGTATCCTGGGATAGCGAATGGACTAAATGAGAGGATTAGCAGTATACTAAGGTATGCCATCTTCAACAGGAAATAACTGACACAAGAACCCGGAAAATGGGATTAAGGATGTGGTCAATGCAAGTGTAGAATGGATGAGTTTTTTCAATATCGTTTGGTGGTCCTTTTTCGATGTCGGGATCTGTGAATATTTCCATGATGCTGATGGGTCATGATAGAAGGCTTGATCTGTAAGGAAGAGTATTGCCGAGTAAATACTCTTCTAGTTCGAGAGTACATGTAGTTCAGGTTGAACAAATGTTGCCAACGAATGAATCCTAGGGAGACTACACACCTAATAGAAACGACACCTGATGTAACCCTTTGAGCTCAAGGAAAAGTCTGCCGACCCATCAAGTGGTATACTGCCTTGTGCGTCAGCGTGACTGCCGCCGCCAGGCTGTACTTCCACCGACGTTAGACCTGGAAGTTGACATCAGGGTGCCCAGCCCCACTTAAGCACGACTATGGTGTCTCGATATCGAGGTCCAGTAGCAGAGGCAGTTATTAGAAATACCCAAGGTAGCTTTCTTTTTTGGAACGCTCCCGCTTCTTTGATCGGAGATGGCAAAAATGCACTGGATATGCGCGGCCATCCTCCATCAACTCATTTCTCTCTTATAGATTCTTCCTACTTTCCGCCTCTCTGAGGGATACTAAATGTATTGTTACTCAATCGGGCACTTCTCAACTTTGAAAACAAAGCAATACAGAATACACGATACACGGAAAGCCACAATGGATCAAGATAGAGAGGTTCTTTTCCCCATTCGGTATTGCGCCCTGATCGATCTTTCTGACAAAAGTATCCCTAACAAATGGCAGTAGCGGGGATGACGGCGACCAATTTCGCATTGTCCTTGAGTGTGCCAACGACAAGTCCTTTGTGGTCCAGAAATCCCTCCTCACTAGGCATTCCGACTTTTTCAGAGCCTGCCTGAGCCACGATTTCCAAGAATCGAAGAGGTCCACCATCCGCATGCTTGATGTTGACGCTGATCTAATGTTCTTGTACCTGGGCTTTGCACATCGACAATTCAACAAGACACCCGAGCACGGGGGTACGTTTGGCATCATATCGGTTGCCCATTTCCTGCACGTCGCCGACTGGACGCGCCTCGTCAAGCTTTATCAGCTCCTCGACTTTCTCCAAAATAAGGAGCTACTGAGCAGTGCACGGTCCGTTCTCAGCTTCAATATATTGACTGCACACATCTACCTCCTGGCCCCAGAGGCGGACGGCGCAGGAGTCGACCGATGCTTCGATGCCTTTGCGAGGGCCTTTGACACGCTCGACGTCGATCATCCAGTCCAGGCCAAATTCCGAGATGAAATGGTCGCACGATTCTGCGAACACTGCCATTGGGATCTCCTTGTCCGTCATCATCACGCTTTGGAGTCCCATCCGGAATTCGTTGCCAAGATGAGCTTGAAGCAGGCTGAGTATGCCGCGTCCATGATGCAGTACCTTTCTGAGAGCCCTCGGGCTCGCGAAAAGATTTCTGGGCTGTGGAGGAGTAAGGCTCGCAACTGGGACCATCTCATGCGCCAACGCAAGTCAAAGTAGAGGGTGATTCTTTTCAACTCAAGTGCCGCTCTCATAACGCAAAACAAACTACAGTTTACACATCTTCGCTCTGCTAGAGAAAGACAGTTGCTCGACGATACGCGCTGGTGGTTGCCATCACTATGCCCGCTCTTACCAGTATCCAGTAACATAGACAAATATCCTGTGTGTCTTTCAACTAGCGTTCACCTTACATAGAGACAAGGAAAGTTCTGGTGCATGCACGGGCATCACCGCCAGACGTGGTGAGGGCGTCTGCACATGACATCTCGAAAGTTGGCGATTATAAGAGCATTATGGATCAGTTGGAGTATCTCCCAGGGCAGATGCCCGAGGAGATTTACGACTACCATCCGGGGTATACTTAAAAGATAGAATGTATGTACCTTAGCCGAGCTACAGCGACCAAACCCGAGCCCTGAGTATCCTCTTCTCTTCCCTTACAGGAATGTCGCCTTGAGATAAGTTTGCAGGAAGGTCATCAGGCGTCCAAGGAACCTAGCCAACAAAAGTAGCAATCAAGTCCATTTACGGAGCTCCATCAGTTAAATACCTATTCCCGTGCGGATGGTTGGTGTGGTCGTTGAAGGCGGGGATTTATAGTAAGGTTGTATATTCAGTCAGAGTAGGAAAGTAGGGCTGCCGGAAACTATACGGCGTGCTTGACTGTTGTGCTCAAGATCTACCCAACCTCGAAAGCGTGCTCCTCCCCTCCCTTTTATAACCGGTCGAGAATCGTTCCTCTCTCCATGGTTCCGCCGGCACGCCTCGTTCACCGTCGGCCTCTTTGAAAAACTAAGGTATCGCCATCCCCGGTCTCGCCCATCCCACGCCAGCCGAAATGTGGTGAGAACTGTGTTCAATTATCATCAGACCATATCCGTAGACTTTTGCTCTTTGCAGTCCCCCAGCGCAGCTTAGCCTAAAACAGACCTCCTCCGCGGTCTTATTTTTACGGAACCTAGTTTTCTAAAAGCACCGCAACTAGCCAACGATCTTGACGCCAGGGTCTGGCCTATACGCTACCGCCTATTTCGTCTAGATAGCCGCTCAAGACGTGCGTCTTTCTACTCATAGCCCTCGTGTTACTGACCGCTACGACTAGGGGCCTATTGGTTTTCTATGAACCGGTCCGCGGTTTCCCCTAGGCTTCTAAGCAGGCTAAGTCGCCGGTTAGGCTTCTTGGACTATACCCTCCGCTTCTATGATCTACTTCGTTTACGCCCAACAGCCGATGGCTATGTCCAGCCTCGCCGCAGAAGGCTTCTCGCTGCCCGTCCGATTGCCCCTGCATACACCCTCCTTTGCGTGTGGACGACTTCGCTCGCAACGCTCAATGTGCAGCCCCCGTGGGCCGCGGCGTCCGCATCTTGGGACGACGAAATACTGTACCTGTGCCGTCGGAGAGAATAAGAGATATAAAGGGGGGCTTCGACGCTCCCAAAGTGCTCTCTGATTCCCTCATCGCTCAGGCCTCGTCTACTCTACCTTATTCCTCCTACCTTCACTCTCCTACCGGTGTTTGCTTCGTACGCCTCGCTTTTGAACCACTCCTCCGATCTCTTACTACGCCACTATGCTGCCCGCCACATTCATCGCCCTCGCCGCTGCTCTCGCCCCGGTGCTCGCCGGGCCCGTCGCGGGGCCCGTCGCCGAGCCCGAAGGCGCCTTACAGCAGCTCGAGGCCCGCAAGGTCTGCGGCGCGGGTTACCTCGCCTGCTACTACAGATTCGGCAACGGTGATCCGGATCAGGCGGAGTACACCTGCATGTCGCCGTGGTGCAATATCCTGAAGGACTGCAGCTGCCCGGGAACTGCCTCCTTCAACCAGAAGCCCGCCTTCCTCTTCGATAGCGGCTGCCGTTCGAAGGCTGGCGCCGACAACCACCCCGCCTGTAAGGTTGTCTGATAGAGCGTGGCGAGATGAGGGCTCGCCCGTTCCGCTCGGCCGTTGGGAGGCGTGTTGTAGCTTGCGGTCGTCCTACACCGCAATGGCGAGGCCGGCAGGCTTGCCTCCTCTCCCCGGCACCGGACGGCGAGACGATCGCGCGTGGGGTCTATGGAAGGGTTGGATCCATGATAGTGCGTGGGTCCTTGGTAGAGACGACACTGGTTCCACTCCCGGCTACCAGGGGCGGGCCGCGACCGGCCGTTTCCGTTGCCCCTCGGCCGGCCTATGATCTACCGAGACAAAAGCGTCTATCTACTATGTGCCCTTTCCCCTGTCCTTCGCTCTTGTTCGGCACATAGACGTGGAATCTCCCAGCTTGTACTCTAGCTTGACTATCAATAACTTTCCACTCTCGTTGCAGAATCGTGGCTGCGCGCTCTGACTCGTGACATTGTTACTGTTGTGTTGGGTTAGCCGTGGAGACTCCACCTCCGGCCGCTGGTTCTCGGCCCTTGTCCGTATACCTATGCGATCTACCCCCCGATGCTGCATGATGAGCACGGCGGCGTCTTCTCCGGGGCAATATGTACCTGGCCTTGACCATAAGAAGATCACGTCGACATCGCAATCATAGCCCAGTACTGACATTCTCGTCGTGGCCGATACTACGACTATTAGCAATACGCTTATAATAGATACTAATTTACTCTACACACTAGGCCTCGGACCTGGACATATCACATTACCATAATAAGTTTTTTCTAAACTTAACGCTATCGTCCTTATTTTCAATATAACTATTACGGTCTCACTAGTTATAATATTATCATATGGTCATAATAGGGGCATCGACGTAAATAAGAAAACGGTTATTTATTAGAAATAGGAAACAGGCACAAAGCACGCTCTAATATAAAGGGTATAAATAAAATAAGCCTTAGTAATTATATAACTAAGGTTATATAACGTATAATAAGGCTATAAATAGTTAAAACTATTATAATATACCTCCCTAAATAAAATCATATCTAAAAAAAGCGTACTTAACTACCCGTATCGTTATAAAAAGGTCCGCTTAAAACGGAAAACTACTTATTAATATATAAGAATTTATTTATAAAAAGAATTATAAAATAAATCGGTCTACGTATAGAGTTATAAATAAGGGGTAAATTAGTTATAAATTAACCTCCGTATTCGTTATTATAAATAATCTTAAAACTATATTATTAATAAAAAGTACGACCGAGGGACGGCTTTTTATTAATTAAATAATTAACTTATAGGTTAAGGATAATAAATATATAAATTTCTTACTACTGCTTATAATATAAACTTTCTTTCCCTTTTTAACTTATATTTATATTATTACTATACGTATATACTCTTATTTTTCGCTTTTATACCCGCGTTCTTATATATATATATATATTATTAAAAAAGGATCTTAGCTAATAATATCGTTTATTTAAATACCTATTTATAAATAAATAGCTAGAAACCGCGCTCGTACTACTATAGTATAAGAAATTAAAAAGTATAAACTTAAAGCTACGACTTTAAAAAAGAGTAGTAGCTCCCCTAGCCCCCCTAACGAGCCCGAGAAGGGTAAGTAATATTCCCTTATTTTATATTTTAATTAGTAATATAGCTTCGTTTATTTAGTATTAGTTTAACTATTTTATTTAATAAGTAACGGCCTTATAACTAAATAAGTTATTTAAAAAAGTAATTAAAACGAAAAAGGTTTATAACCCCCTCCCTCGCTCCCTCTTAAAAATTAAAAAAAAGTCCTCGTTTTTTAAGAGGACGGTATAAGTAAAGTAAGTTTATAACCCCCTCCCTTACCTTTTTTTTCTTTTTTTTTTAAAAAAAAACGACCTCTTTTTTTAAAAAGATAATAAAAATAAAATAAGTTTATAACCCCCTCCCTCGTCTCTCTCTAAAAGATATAAAATAGTTAACTATATATATAATACCTTTTTATTTATTATTATTTATAAAACTAATTCTTAATAATAGACCCTCTTAATACTATTTTTAGTATTAAGGTTTAATATAAACTAGTACTTTTACCTCTCCCGTTTAGTTATAAGTACTTTAAGTATATTAAGAGCGCCCTTAATAACTATTTAAATAGTATATACTTCTTAAGTTCGTATATTAGTAATAAATACTAACGCTACTAAACTTATAAAAAGTCGGGTTATACCCCTATTTTTAAGGGGTATATATAGGACCTAGGTATAAAGTTCTTATATTTTAAGTAGGAAGTAATAAAAAAAGCGGCGGCGTTTATAGCTATTAATATAATCCTATTTATATTTTATAAAATATATTCTAAGCCGTCCTCGTTTTATTCCTTATTTATAAACCGATATATAAACCCTAACTTATATAATAGTAGCGTTACGTAAGGCCCTTAAGCACGATAGTTTTTTAAATAAAAATAAAAATAAGGGGGTTTATATAAATAAAGCCCTAGTAAAAGAAATATTTATAAACGCTCTCTCTATATTAAAAGCGTTATTAAAAGAACTTATTAAAAATATAATAATATTAGCTACTTCGCTTATAAAAATAAATAATATCCGAGTTAAAATCGATATTCTTATCGGTTTATATATCCCTCTAGGTATATAGCCTATATTTAAGTCCTTTTTAAATAAGTTTACGCTTACCCTCTTAGGTAAATAGCCTCTTTTTAAGCTCTTAGGTAAATAGCCTCTTTTTAAGTAACCTAACGGAGTTATTAAAATAACTTTATACTCCCTAGCTAAGGGCTACGTTTTTTAATTAAAAACTAGGCCCCCTAGGTCGTTTTACTACTTTCTAAACGTCCCTTTATTTAGTATAATTATCTCTTATATATTTCTTATATTTAAGAACGATATAAAGTACTCGAACCTCGCTTTAAAAAGGCTCGTTATAAAACTATTAATTAGTATCTTATTTATTAATATATAAACTATTTAAAATAAGCTTCTTGAGTACTCTTATTATAGCTATATATTCTAAATATTAATATAGTATAAGTAAGTTAAAATACGTTCCCCTTTTTTTATTATAAGTTTAATTATTTAACGATTATTATAATATACTTTTTCCCCCTAATAAAGCAATCCGCCGGGGCCGTACTGTATATTACGTATTAAAGAAAACTAAGTATATTGCGCTCTATACCTAATTACTAATTAAAATAGTAGTTAATCGACTCGATCGTTATCTCCTTTTTATTAACTCTCGACCTTTTACTATAGTCCTCTAAGTTCTAACTATCTAGAGGGCGAGCTATACTTACTCTAACGTATATAAAACCTCCTAATACTAGCTTGTATAAGTAGCTAAATCTTATATTATATACTTTTTTTTATTAAAAGTTAAGGGGCCCTTTATATATTTTTTTACGTTTATAATATAGCTTATATTAAAGGGATTTCTAGCTTTATAAAATATAATTTTTAAATTAATATTAATATATTAAATCTTAACGTCTATACTAGCTTAGCTATTTATAGTATTTATATTATTATTTAGTTAGATTTTATATTATTAAAAAGTATTATACTACTCTTTAAGTATATTTATATTAGTTATAATAGCTAGGGTATCGAGGGGGCTTAAGAATTTATTAAGCCCTAGAGGGGGAGACCTATTAAGGGGTATTTTTAGTAAAGTAGTAGTTTATATATTAATAAGTTTATTTAATAAGTTTATTTAATAAATTTATTTAGTTTAAATAGAGCTCTAAATAATATTAAAAATAATAAGAATAAAAAAAATCTTTACGAGCTCTAAAAAGTAGCTAAATATTAGCCCTTTTAGCCCTTTTTTTAAAGACCTCTACGTTATTATTAAAGTTTAGAACTTTTATAGTTAAGGGCTACTTCTAACTTTTATAGCCGACTTCTACTATTAACCTTTCTAACTAGCGCCGCTATAGAGCAGCTTACTTATCTCGAATTATTTGTTTTTTTTTTTTATTCTGCCTTTGCTGCCTGCTCGGGCAGTTCTCGGTATCATTTACACGGTATTAATACACAGTATCAATGGATACTCCCACTGTCTCGATAGACTTTATCTCGAATTATATAGCGGTTTTCGTATCGAAATTACTATATTACGTTAAGCGCGTACTTAAGGTATATTACGTATATTATATAATTAAAAAGTATACCGTATCGTATCATTTCCCTTAAAAGCGTAATCCCGTTAAGGTTAATCTTTTACGCCTATAAAGCTAAAAAAAAACCACTATATAAGTACTATATAAGGCTCGCTCGAGCTCTATATATATTCTTAGTTTATAAAAACTATTTAAAAGCTCGTAAATAATAAGAGGGTTACTTAGCTTTTTAATTATGTTTAGAAAAGTATTTATAATATTATATTAATAAATTCCTAAATTAAATTAGGTAGTAATAGCTATAGCTACCTTAAACGTCCTAGTTACTAGCGTTGCTACGTAGGTCTTTTTTAGGGAGTGTCGTTCTTAAAGGTCCCCCCTAACGTAAATTCTCGTTTTATAATAATCGAAGTAATTATTATTATTAAGTTTATAATTAAATACTTATTTAAAGGGGATCGGTTTAGAAATAACTAACGCCCTATTAACTACTTTTTAAGTATTTATTTCCTTTAGTTTCTAAATTTCTAACCGTACTATTTTTATAAATTAGTTTTTTAAAAGTTCTAGTATTTTAAAAATATCCTTTTACTTTTTTAAAAAAGTAATTAATTAGTCTGCGTAGATTTAGTTAAATTAGAGCGTAGTTAGTAAAACGTACTTCGTTCTAATTATTATAGTATAAATATAATAATATAGCGTCCGATATCCTTAAGTTACTTCGTTAACTACTTTTGATTAATTAAATATATACGTATTAAAAAAAGAGTCCTAGTCTCTTTTTATTTAAATATAAAAAGAGTACTATTTAAATCGCTCTTATTAACTTAGGTTTTAGATAAATATTTTTAGTAGCTAGTTCCTTAACTTCGAACTTTATTTAATATACTTATTATCCTCTTAGCTATATATACTAATTATATTAAACTTTTTAACTAAGTTATTTACTACTTCTACTTTTTAATATAAGCTTATTTATTAAAAGGGCTCGTTAGGGTCTAGTTAAGTAAAAAGATCTTTTTTTTTAAAAGCTCTAAAAAGTTTTTATTTTTATTTATATATTAAAAAGGTATAGGGTATAAGGGACTCTCGCGGTGCGGTACTTTAGAAGAACTACTAATACTTATAAAAGTAATATAAAATACCTCTTTTAATCGGGTTAATACGGCCTTAATTAACGGAGTTATAACTAAAAGAAGAGGGTAATATTAACTAGATTAAAAGGGTAAAGTTCTTAATTATTTTATATTATTATATTTAAAAATAAATTATTAAAAAAGCTCTAGTTCGATCTTAAAAAGTATATATATAATTAAAATAAAAATCCGCGTTACTAAGCTCCTATTTTTAATCGGGGCCCTTTTCTTTATATCTTTTTTTAATTAGCTCTCCCGTAGCTCCCTATACTTAATTAGCTTTAGAAAAGAACTACTAAGACTAATCGCCCCACCCTATTCTAATATATATTACGTTTTTAATCTTTTTAATAAAAGGATCGACTTTTTTTATAGCCTTACTTACTAAGTTAGTTAGTTAAGTAAAGTTCGTATTTAACTCTAAACTTTTAAAATCTAGAGTTATTTTAAAATAAGTAACTACCTATCTTATTTATTTAAAAACGAACTAAGCTTTTTAATAGCCTTATTTACTTCTTATAAAGTAAGTATAAGTAGTAATAGTTACTTTTTATTATTAATTAATACGGCCTCCTCTTTATTTATAATTCTAAATAATTAAAACTTAGGTTCGATTATTATAAATAGTTATTAAATCTTATTTACTACGGCCCTCGACTTAAGTAAACAAATTACGGATTTAGTATTATTTTTTTAAATAAAAAGCTATTTTATTAAACGTTATATTTTAAATAATAATAACTTTTAAAAACGAGGGGATCTGAATCTTATATAAGTTATAAACGTTTAGGACATAACTTACGAAATACTTAATATATCCCCTTTATTCTATTTTAAAACGTCTCTTATTAATTCCTTTTTTATAATCCTTCTTAAAAAAGTACGCTCTATGACTATATATATATCTATTTAGTCTATTGAGACAGTGGAAATATCCATTGATACTGTGTATTAATACTGTGTAAATAATACTGAGAACCGCCCGAGCAGCCAGCAAAGGCAGAATAAAAAACAAATATATATACGTCTATTTTTAATAAAAATATAAATTATAGGCAAGCTTTAGTATATTTATTCATTATTATTACTTAAAATAATAAGCGAACTAAACTTCTTTAGTTTAAACTAATAATAGCTACTTAGTATATTACTTAGAGCTAATATTATATAAGTAGGCTATAACTAAAATAACTTCTATTTAAAGTTCGTTTAATAAGCTAGTTATTAATATTATACTAATCGCTTTCTTAATAATTTCCTAACTAGCTCGTTCCCCTCTTCTATTTAATTTCTTTATATATAAAAAAGTAGTCTCTAAGTTAATTTCTAGCTCCCGTACCTATATTTAAAAACGAGTTTTATTATTAATAATAATTATTATACGTTCTACGTCTTATTAAATCGTATAAATAGCTATGCTTTTTTATATACGTATTTATTATTTAAAAAGGTATAAGACCTTAAATACTATATTATAAGTTTTCGTAACTCGTAAAAAGACGAAGGTCGTATTTAAATATTCGTTTTTAATTAGTATTAACTATTTATTTTATTTATAAGCTAGTAAGTAATTAAAAAGGTTCTATAAAATCTTATAATAAGATCGGGTTATTTTTTATTTTAAAATACGTTATAAGATAACTTATTTTATATAAATAGTTATATAATATTAGTATTTTAAATAGCTTAGTCCTTTAATTCTTACCCCCTGAGTAGTTAATACGAGCTTCTCAAGTACTACTAATATAAGATAGTTAGATTTAAAGTACTAAAACTAGGCTATATTTAATTAGTCGTTTTTTAATTAGTATAGAAAACGTAAGCGCTATATATTACGTACTAAAATTATATTAATAAGTAAAGACAAATTTTTAAGTAGAGAATAGGACGAATAAAGCTTATATTTTAAAAAAACTAGATTAACTTTCTTTTTAAGCTACTTAATAATAATGTTATTAAATTCGTTTTTAAATTAAAAGGTATAATTAAAACCTAAGTACTAAATACTAGTCTTTTAAAAAAGTACTTTTAATATAATATTTATATAAAGTTCTTAATAAAACTAGTATTATAAAAAATAAGGTACTCTATCCCGGGCCCTTTTAGTTCTATAAGAATATTCTATATAATCCTCGTTCTTTTAATAATTATAAAATAAGAGGCCGTTTTAAAGTCTATATTCTCTGAGCTATTATTTTATTAAATAAAATCCGATTCTAAAAACGACTAATTATTAATAAGGTATATAGTATTATAATTATTTATAACCGTATTTTTAAAAAAGAAGTATAAGTTAGTAAAGGGGATAAAAAAATAATAAGATTACTATTCTTATTACTTTCTATACTTAGCTTAGGGAGTAGGCCGATGTTAATAATTATAGCTACGATATTTAAAAGGTAAGTAGCCTTAAAGTTCTTTTTATTACTTAGCTTAGTACTTTTAATTACTTTTTTAAAACTACCTTAGTTATTATTACCCTATTTAATAAGGGGTTTTATATAAATCCAACTTTTTTAAATAAGGTTAATATAGAGATCGGCGCACTTTTCTTAATTTAAATAAGAAATGATTTTCTAAACCTCGTTACTACCTAGCTAAATATATTATATTTTTATTTTACTTATTAAAATAAGCTCTACTTTTATACAGTCTATTAGTTTTTAATAATAAAGCTCTTTATAAAAATAATAAAAAAGCGAGTTAGGAATTATATCGTTCTATTTAAAGGAATCTAAGCGACCCGCTAATATTATAAATATTATAAAAAGTTATTTACGATTTTTATTATATACTACTTTTTTATATAAAAGGTTATTAAAGATCTTAGTATAATACCCTATATCGAGGATCGCTTCTCTCTTTTATTTTAGTTTAATAGTATTAATAAGCTCTTAGTTAGACTAGTTTAAAATAAAATAATATAAAGTTATATAAAAAAAAGCCTTTAAAACAAGGGTCCCTTAAACTTTAGGTAGTTTAAGCTAAGTTACTTAATAATAAGCTAAGAAAAAGTCCTTAATCTAAGTTAATAAGCTAATATTAAAATTCGCCCTATTTATAACCGTATTAAATTCTTTTTTTATAATTATAAATAAACTAGAGTCGCTTAGTACGTACTTTTATTTAAGAACCCGGATTACGGTATAAAGGGAGTAGTCTAAAGAATTAATAAGCTCCTCTTTTACGTTTTTTAAGATCTTTTAAATAATTATAAAAAAGATCTAGCGATTTATTAATTCGTACGATCTCTTTTTTTTAATATAAAAGATCGTTTTAAATACTATTTATTAAATAAAAGAGGCGTATTCTTTAATAAAACGTACTTAATTTACTATTATAGTCTTTAGCTTTATTAAAGTAACTAGTTACTTAATAAGATCGTTTTTAAGTTCGATTATAATCTTATATTTTATTTCTCGCTCTTATTATTAAATAAACTTTTTAAGTTATTATTAGTATTTACTAAAGGCCGCTTTATATACTTAATCTTAAGTAGTATTTTATATTTTAATATACTCCTCGATTAAAAAAATAAACTTAGTAAAAAGTAACGGATTTAATAAAAAGATATAGTTACTTAGGTTTAATAAGTCCTAAACGTCCTTCGATCGAGCCTTAATTTAAAAAATAAAGTACTACTTTAGCTAGTCTCGTTTATAATTAAGCTTTTACTTAGGAGTATTAATAGTCTTTTTAAAAAATATTATTTTATTTAAAATTAAGGTTAACGAACGTAATAGGGGTAAATAATATTATAAAAAAGGATATAGTAAGCCGTAGTCCTTAGAAAGTAACTTTTTAGTATAGGTATTTGTTTTTTTTTTTATTTTACCTTTACTAGCTACTCGGGCGGTTCTCGGTATTATTTACACAGTATTAATACATAGTATTAATAAATACTCCTACTATCTTAATAAACTATTTTTTTTTAAATTTTTTACTTTTTTAACTTTTCTTCCTATAAAGTTTATAACTACGGATTATTAATAGCGATATTAAGTACCCGATACTACTACTTTATAAGCTACTTACTTAGCTAAGTTTACCGCCCTCTAGGTAACTATAGCTCATAATAATAGCATCGGAGATGCCCTCGTTACCGTTATTAAAAATAATATTAACCTTATAATATTTACCTTAGTACTTTTAACTTTAACTTATATACGTACACATATTCGTTACCTTATTTCTTTTATTAAAGTTAAAAAACGCTTCTCTTATTATTTATTACTATTACCCTATTACTATCGCTATTAAATTATTTATTTTAAATATATACTATTAAAATACTAAGACGCCTAGTTATTATCGACCCTTAGGGATACCTTAAGGGCTAGAAATTCGATTTTATAAGCATTATACTAGAGGACCCCGAACTATAGTAAGGTTATCTTAAGGAATACGGATTAAATATTATTAACTTAAAGATCTAAAATACGTATATTAATATAAGTATTACTATTATTAGTACCTAACTTATATAATATAGCCTTAATAAAATACCTAATTAATTATAAAATATAATTAATACCCTAATATTATAGTAATAGAATAAGAGGTTTAGAGAGATTAAAAAAGATATTCTAAAGTTATTAAATAAGTTAGAAAATAAGAAGTGGGTTTTGGTTATTTAGAAAGTTATTAATATATTACGTTATTAATAATAAGATAAGCTATATTAATAGTTAGTAACGGCTACGGCCAGCTATAGTTAGTTATAAAGTTTTATTAAAGTACGTAATAAAGACACTCGATATTAACCCTAATAGACTAGCTTGCCCGTAAAGGCGAAGATGGCCCCCAATGAGGCAGACCGGACCCCAAAGGGTAGTATAGGTATATAGGGGTCTAAGTTAGAGCTAGGCTTATAACTATTATATAATTATAATAAGGGTATTAATATAAATAAGAGAACGGTTATTTATTAAAAATAAGAAATAAGTACGAAGTACGCTCTAATATAAAGGGTATAAATAAAGTAGGCCTTGGTAATTATATAACCGAGGTTACGTAACGTGCGGTAAGGCTATGGATAGTTAAAGCTATTATAATAGATATTCTAACTAGGATAATTATATAGTACAGGCGGCTAGTTTATATATATAAAATTAATATCAAGACTCTAAAGTTTGCTTTAGTAGTCGAGTTTAATGGATATTGCATGCCTTGGTCATGTAAGTCTTGTTTATATTCAAGTTAAGAGAAGTTTGTTAGAGTTAGGCCACAAAGGGTGGCAATACAAGTGAGCCTTGCTTTTAAAGTAAGGTAATAAGTAGTCTATCCAGCGTGTTATTCTAACCTTGGCAGTAAAAGTGTTGCGCTTAGACATCAGCAGTCATTAGTAACTCGATTGACAGCAGTTGTGCAATTAACTATCCCAATGAACAACCGCAAATTATCTCTCAGATAGAAACTTCGTAAACGCACAAAAAAGCTAAGTGAACAATCTGCTAATCGCAATTCGGGCAATCCGAAAGCGAGCATTGTGTACTGTGCCTACCTAGAACAAGACGTCTTGTCCCAGTTTATTCTTAGCAGGTAAAAAGTGGGACCGTTTTCTGACTCTGCAGCCACAGCTTCCGGTGATGCACGGAGTCACAACACAAGCCGAGCCAATCAGCAGTCCAGCTTACTAACCGGGCATTTCTCGAACATTCCCCTCCGACCTCACCGAATAATACCTAGCAGAAGCCGGCGACAACCTCGCCTATCCTATTCACTCTAGTATTGCGCTCCGCCGCGAGGAACCACTATCACTATCAGCATTACTAAGTGCTAGATTCATTCGGAGACTATTGCGCAATTCGTCGTTCTCAAAACATCCATCAGAAGAAACCATGAGCGCGTTGACATCCGCTACGGCGTTCTCGCCATCACTGGAGGCCGTCAGGTTGGCTGCCAGCATGTACAATGCGGCCCGCGAAGGCAACAAGGCTGTCATTGAGGAAGGTATCCTCGATGGGCTGCCGCCGAACCTGACGAATGAGAAGGGAGATACATTGGTGCGTAGCGATGCTCACCTTAGCGGCTGTTTCTCAGCGGGAGGAGGCGGGGGGGGGGGGGGGGGGGGGGGGGTTGCATTGTGTGCAGCAAGAGATCAGTGTCTGGTCGGGGGTGGAGCAGCTGCAGCGGAATTCTCGGTGGCGTCGTGTGCAGCGGGGGGGGGGGGGGGGGGGGGGGGGGGGGGGGGATGCCGTCTTCAGCGTCTAAACCAGAGACCTTGACGATAGGTGTTGAATAAGCTTACGGCTAACATCTTATTCAGCTGATGTTGGCTGCGTACTACGGTCATGCGGACGTGGTCAAGCTCCTGATCCAGCATGGAGCTGACCCCAACAGACTGAATGACAAGCGTCAAAGTCCCATCGCGGGCGCTGTCTTCAAGGGCCTGGATGCAGTAATCGAGGCAAGTTTGCACAAGAAATCATGGGAAGGAAGGACTTCTCATGTCACAGTGCTGACGCTGACTCTGGCAGGTCCTCCTGGAGGGTGGTGCTGACCCAGAATATGGCAAGCCATCAGCGATCCAGTGCCTCACAATGTTCAACCAAGAGGGTAAGTGGAAGGACAAGTTCGAGAACGCACCAGGAAGAGGAAAGGCAAAGGCAGTGCCTCAAGATCAGGCGGAGGAAAGGGCCCCCGAGAAGTTCAAAGCATGAGCGATACTACGAGACTTCGGTGCCTACAAGCAAGGGCGCGGCGATATTTTCAACTTTAACGAAGACCACAAATTATGAGAGACCATTTTACAGTTCATTCGTTTATCTGAGCTGCCGTAATATTCTTGAACAGATCGTTTGTCCAACCCCAACGTCCACGATGAGGTCATTCCTTGAGATCCAACGCAACCAATGACTCAAAAACCATTCCGCTCGGGATCTCCTTCCACTGCTTACTCTCGTCCAGAAGCGCCTGACTCGCCTCCCACTCCCTTCGGATGACCTGGGCATGAGCATCACTCCTCGGCGTAATCTTCGCAGGGAACGGCTTCGGCTGGACCAGAAACCCGTCAGTAAGGTCATCCGCGTTTGGTGTAATCTCATTTCCCTCAGTATCAACTACTTTCTCAAGGCTGAAAGCCCACAGCAGCCTCGAAATACTCAGGAACAGCGATCGATCAGCGATATGCGTTCCCTGGCAGAGCCGCCGACCAGCACCAAAGACGTAGTGATCGCGCTTCGACGCGTCGCCATTCATCGCTGACTCAAACGAGTTCTGTTCGTCGCCTTCGTAACGAGAAGGGTCAAAAGCGCGGGGATTCTCGAACCGGTTCTCGTCCATGTTGATGGCCCATACATTCAGCATGACGCCTGCGCCCTTGGGAATTTTGTAGCCCATGTACTCGTCGTCCTGTATGACGGCGTGCGGCAGGCCGAGGATCGCAGTCGGCATCCACCGCAGGGACTCCTTAACGCATGCCCGTATGTAGGGCATCGAGTCCCAGTCATCCATGTTCGGGAGTCTCTTGGTACCGCAAATCCGATCCAGCTCGTCCTGGGCTTGCCTCTGTACCGATGGATGTAGAACCATGGCTTGGACGAAGCCAGTCAGCGTGGATGCGGTGGTGTCCGAACCAGCCTCAAGCGCGGATCCAGAGATGTAGCCGGCCAGGGCGTCGGAGAAACCGAGAGTCTTTTGGCTTTCGACGATGCCTACGCAGAAACAGGGCTGAGCATCGGTCAGTATCCTATACGCGATCTCGAATATGGGGCAATGCTCACTTTCGCTATGCCCTTAAGAACACGCTCTTTTGCATCCATCCAGTGACCAACGTACAGAGCCCTCTCTTCCTTATGCAGCGCCTCAGCATATCTTTTCCCGGGCGACATGAACCCGAGGTTCCTCAAGGGTGGGTACACATCCAGCATAGCAGCCGCAGAGGAACCCACGACCTCGCTCCATTTCTCAACGCAGTGATACAGCCTCCTGAGTTTCTCGTCATATATGCTCGTTATGCGGAAACTGTCGGATTAGAAGTCCAATTCGACCTCGGCATACGGCCGAGGCTGCGCAGGGGCCAATAAGGGGCCCTATTTACGATTACCGCAGACTACCTAACTTATAGTTAAAACCTCCCTTTTATACCTCACGTAGTAATATAGATTTATAGTTAATTAAACTACTTTATTAACTTATAGTTCGAACTAATTAATTACTATCCTTATAATAGTAATATTAATACTAATTAGTAATTAATTTTTATTATTATAAATTAATAAAGTATTTTATATAAAAAAAACGACCTTTTTAAACAGAACGTAATAAGAAAATCGTACTATTTAACTTTATAAAAAATAAGTAATAAAATACGGAATCTTTATAACAGAACGAAATAAAAAAATCGTAGCCCTTAACTACTTACGGAAGGCTAACGTTTATTATATTAAAATAACCCCTAATAATTAATAAAAATATCGAAATAACTAAGCTACTATCGTCGACCTTATACTATCCTTTCTTATTACTTAACGTACCCGCGGCCGGCCTATAATTAGATAATTAGAAATTAATTAATTAATTAATTAATTAGTAAAAAGGGCTACTAATATAATGACTTACCTAATTAATTAGCGCTACGAACGAGCTTAAAAAGTATAATATAAAAGAATACTGCGCAATTAAAAAAAAGGATTTTTAAATATAGTACTTTTAATAAGTATAATAAAAAGCGTAAAAACTAAAGCTAAAAAATCTATAGTTTATAAAAAAAAACCCCTTACGAGGGTCTTATAAATACGATCTTAAGGACCTAAACGATCTCCTTATAGCCTTTTTAATTACCCTCCGGATATTACTTAGGAATATAATAAAAAAGATCCTCCTAATAGAGCAATCCACCGGGGCCGTACCGTATATTACGTATTAAGGAAAACTAAGTATAATACGCTCTATACTTAATTACTAACTAAAATAGTAGTTAACTAACTCGACCGTTATCTCCCTTTTATTAATAGCTCCCGACTTTCTGCTACGTAATTCTAGCTATCTAGAGGGCGAGCTATACTTATTTTAATATATATAAAACCTCTTAGTACTAGCCTGTGTAAGTAGCTAGATCTTATATTATATACTCTTTCTTATTAAGGGTTAAGGGACCCTTTATATATTCCCTTACGTCTATAATATAGCCTATATTAAAAGGATTTATAATTTTATAAAATATAATTTTTAAATTAGTATCGATATATTAGATCTTAACGTCTATATTAACCTAGCTATTTATAGTATTTATATTATTACTTAGCTAGATTTTATATTATTAAAAAGTACTACGCTACTTTTAGAGCGTGTTTATATTAGCTATAATAGCTATAGTGTTGAGCTAGCTGAGGGCGCCCAGCCCGAGAGGGGTAGACTTATTAACGGGCATCTTTAGAGTTCTAGCTTATTAATTACTAACTATATACTAGGAGTAAAATAGGTTCTTATTGAGGTAGTAGTTTATATATTAATAGGTTTATTTAATAAGTTTATTTAATAAGTTTATTTAATAAGTTTATTTAATAAGTTTATTTAATAAGTTTATTTAATAAGTTTATTTAATAAGTTTATTTAATAGGTTTATTTAGTAAATTTATTTAGTTTAAATAAAAAGTAGCTTTGGGTAATATTAAAAATAATAAGGATAGAAATTTTTTTTATAAGCTCTAAAGAGTAGTAAATATTAGCCTATTTAGCCCTTTTTTTTTAAAAAACCTCTATATTACTATTAAAGTTTAGAACCTTTATAATTAAGGGCCGCCTCTAACTATTACGGCCGACTATTATAACTAATTATTACGGCTAACTTCTATTATTAACTATTTAACCAGCGCTACTACGTAAGCAAAGAGGGCAGCTTATCTATCCCGAATTATATAGCGGCTTTTATATTAAAATTACTATATTACGTTAAGCGCGTACTTAGAGTATATTACGTATATTATATAGTTAAAAAGTATACCGTATTATATAATTCTTTTCAAAAGCGTAATCCCGTTAAGGTCGATCTTTTGCGCTTATAAAGCCGGAAAAAAACTACTATATAATAAAAAAGATAGTATAATAAAAAAAGAGGAAATTTAAAAATTACGATACTAACGATCCGTAGGTCGCGAGTATTATAAGTACTAGAGGTTAACTTAATAAGGAGACTACTATTTTTCAAAAGATCTTCTCGCGACTTCTTATTAAAGTTAAGATTATTATAAGAAAAGAAAAACCCTTTAGAGGACCGCTAAAGAGCTCTTTTTATATTACTAGCTCCTAGCGCAAGATTATTATTTTTAAAAAAGCAAAAAATAGACTACTAACTAATAATAATCTATTTAATAAACGTATACGCCTCTTAGGTTTTAACTTAAAAAAAAAAAGACGCTATATAATTAAAACGTCGTTAGGCTACTTATAAATCTACTTTTAATATTAATTAATTAAAAAAAAAACGCTAAGAAAATAGTAACTAACTAAGAAAAATAAAAATAAATAGTAACGAGGCTTAGTACGAAGAGATAAGAGAAAACGAAAAGATCTTAGATCTTAATAAATTTAATAACTACCGATAGTACGCTATTACTAAGGCTAATAAGTAGCTTTAAAACGACCCTATTAATATTAAATACGCTAGCTATTATAAATTAAAGTACGAGTTAAAAAATAATAAAGAGCAAATTAATATACGGCTAGAGAGGAGGAATTCTTATATTATATAAATAAATAGAGATTAAATAAAAATCCCAAAGAAAATAAGTATATAAAGATTTTAATAATTTTAATAATAAGTAAATTGATACAGTATTAATCTATTTTATTAAGATATATACTTAAAAGGGGCTCGAGGGGTAACCCCTATTTTACGAGATTATTAATAATCTTAGTAATTAAAATAACGAGTAGTTCGTTAGTACTAATCTAAATATTATAAAAAGGGTTATTAAATTCCTTTTTTATTAAAGCGTTTTACTAGCTTAAATAGTAGGACAAAGAGCTTACGAGACGCTCGTTATAATAGTTATTACTAACGAATTTACGCCTTAAAATTAGAATTAAGTTAACTAAGTAATATTAAAATATAATAAATTTAGTAAAAGGGTAAACTAACCGGAGTTTTTATTAAAAATTACTAATAATAATATATTAGTACTTATTATAATAAGGATTACGGAGACTACTTATAAAGGATAATTATTAACGATCTTATTAATCTCGATTACTAACTTAGTAACGTTATTAATACGTAACTTACTCCTTATTAGTTAAAGAAGTATAAGATCGATTATATAGGGTTAATATAGTTATCTTAACTTATAAAAAATACATAAGGAGACCGACCTAACGGTCGTTATTCTAAAGTAATTTACTAACTTTATAAAAATCTTTTTTAAAAAGAAATTATATTTAAAAAAGAAATACGAGGTTTTATAAAAAACCCTTATAATATTCTATAGCTATTATAAAAAGGTTAGAATCTGAGAGTAATAATACTACTTAGTAATTAACGTTATACTAATTAATAAGGCTATAGATTACTATTACTAAGTAGTACGTATTATTAATCAAACTAATCTCTTAAGCATAATTAACGTAATTTAAAGTCGCTTCGAGACTTAAAATAGGAATTTAGAGCTCCTATCTAAGCTAAGGGTATTATTATTTAAATTTATAATTAAAATAATAAAAAGAAAGATAAGGCTAGAGATTTTTAAAAAAACTTATTAATCGTATTAATAAGCTAGTAAAAACGTAGCTAAATAAGGGGATAAATAAATAAAAAGTCGGATATTTTTATATTACTATATAGAGGGTTTTAGAAATAAGGGTAATTCTATATTAACTACTTAAATATTACGAGACTTTTTATTTAAAGCTAAGGTTTAGTTTTAATATTAAGATTAGGATACCCCGCTAAACGTACTTATAATCTTATAACAGCCCTTATTAATAATACTAAGTCGATTATATATATAAAAATAAGAAGAGAAATACTAAATATAATAGTTACTAAACTAAAAGAATAGACTCCTTAACTAGTTATTAGTTCGATTTAAAATAGAAGTAATAAAAAAAGAAGTATTTTACATATAAAAAATACGGTTATTAGTTAAGTAATTACTCTGAGGAAGAACGTATAAAGTTATACGAGTAATATAAAAAGTCGAGAGTAATAGATAGTAAAACTAGTTCTTATTAATTTAACTAATTCTTTATTATATATAAAAGTAGATCCGGAAGTATAGAACTTAGTAAAAGTATAATTAGTAACTTAGAGGATTTATATATAATAAGAAATTTAGAAAATAAAGAAGATCTTACTCTTTATATTAATAAATTAGAGTACGACGAGGTTGATAATATAAACCACTCTTTTTTTACCCCGTTAGCTTTTAAAAATATACAAGGCTAAATAAATAAAAAATAATAGAAGTTCTTAATAAGTAAGCTTTTATTTACGAATAGTTAGGGAAGGTCCCTTAAATATTAAATACGGAGAAAGGTAAAAGAATAAATCTAATAGTACTAAATTCTATTCTTTTAACGTTTAATAAAAAAATAGTACCTCTTTTAATACCTAAAAAAAAAACACGGTACTAAGTAATTCTAAGGGTATTTAGAGAGGTCCTTTTTATACTCCCTAAATTACTCGAACGCTAAAATCGTATAAGTATTTTATATTAATAAACGATATAGCTTAGATATTCTCTAAGGAATTATTTTAAATATAAGAGTATTATAATAGTTAATTAGAAATAAGGGGCAATTCTACGTACTCTAAAAAATATCCTTAGTAATATTAAATATATTAATAATAAGTATTACGAAGATTAGCTTTAGCCTAGGTAAAGAAATATACGCCTTAAGTATAGTAAAAGTTAATATATACTTAGGAATAATAGTTTTTTATATTTTACTTATTAATATACTATTTTTATTATACTTAAGGGATATAAACTAATTAAGTATCGTATTTAATAATATAAAAATAGACTATTTAATAATAAGTACTTTAAAATTACTAAGTAATAGTAGGGGTATATGTTTATAAGGCTCGAACTAAATATTAAATTTATTAATTATTTTATAGAGAGCGAGCTTAAGTAATTATATAAACGCTTTAGCTACTTATTAATTACGAGGCTATATAGCCTTTTTAAATAATTAAGGAATAATATAAAAATAGGAGCTCTAGAATACTTAATAAAAATATATTATTAATACTAAATAAATACCTAAAGCCCGCGTAGATTTAAATTTAAGTTATATAACGAGCTTAACTTTAACTAAGAGATCGTTATTAATATCTTTTACCTAAATAATCGCTTAGTATTATATACTATTAACGAGGCTATATTATTCTAAAGAGGGTAATTCCTTAGGGATCTACTTACTAAGACTATTTAATTAATACTTAAAAAAGTATAGATCAATCTATACTAAGGACTACTAAACGGGATTAGAACCGATATAGGTACTAGCTTTAAGTTAGTAAAGTTTAAGAATAATATTATTACGTATAATATATAGTTAGAAATCGTACTTATTAAGGTATATTATAATATTAATAAAATAAAAAAAGCTTATTAATAATTAAAAAGAGCGTTTAAGATTATCTATAATAAGTACCCTAATATTATAAATAAAAAGTATTTTTAAATAGTATTTAAGTACTATAACGATACTATGGGCCTAAAAGGGCTAGTTCTAACGCTTTTCGTATTTAGAGTATATTTAAGGATAATAATAACCTTATTACCGTTACTAAACATAGCCTAGTAAGCTTAGGTAATTAATAAAATAATAAAAGTACTTTATAAAATAAATATAAGAAAATAGGTTAATAAAATAGTAACCGCTCATAATAAGCTATATATAAGCCCTAATTTCGATATACTATAAACCTTAGATATTAAAATATAAAGAGAAATTACTAAATAATAATTAGGCTTATATAAATTAATCTCGGTTAACGAACGTTTATATATTATAATTAAAAATCGAGACTAACTACTTAACGTAATAATTACGGTAATATAACTATATTATACTAATCTTAGTAAAGAGATATTAGCTTAATAAAAGAAAAGAGCTAGGGGAATCCCCTTAGTAACTACTACTAATTAAAGCTACTCTTAACGTTAATATACTATAAAAAGAGAATAATCGCGAAGTTAATAATCCCTTCGTCTACTAATATACTATCGATTATAATAAATATAATTACGTAAAATACGACTACTTATTTTATAATTAGCGCTTCTCTAGCCTACCCGAGGCTAAAGTAGTACTTAACGAGGCTATTTACGAAATAGTAGTCGTAATTAAAAGTAGTAACGCCTTATAGAGTTAACTTACCTAAATAAGCGTTATAAATCCTTACCCTCGTTTATAAACTACCGCTACTAGCTTTTTGAGCGAGTTAATTAGGTAGCTAGGTTATTAGGTAGCTAGGTAATTAGCCTAATTTAACAGAATCGTCGATTTAGGCTAATTTATTAACTTAGGCCAATTTATTAATTACTATACTTTTTATTTATAAGTTAATAGCGGCCTCTAATTAGCTTAACGTATTCGAATGCTAATTATATAGAGCCTAGCTTATGTATATGCCCGAGACCAGGGGTCGTGTGGCGGCCGCAGCCACACTTGGGGGCAGAATAGCGGGAGCTGCTGGCAGGATATCCTCGCCCTATTAATACCGTGTAAATAATACCGAGAACCGCCCGAGCAGCCAGCAAAGGCAGAATATATAAATAAATAATCCGTAGTTATGAACTTTATAAGAGGGAAAGTTAAAAAGGTAAAAAATCTAAAAAAATAGTCTATTAAAATAATAAGAGTATTTATTAATACTATATATGAATACTATATAAATAATACCGAGAACTGCCCGAGTAACTAATAAAAGCAGAACATAAAATTAAATATATAAAAGTAAAAAGAGAGATACTAAATATAGTAATTACTAAGCTAAGAAAATAAACTCCTTAGTTAGTTATTAGTTAGAATTAAAATAAAAGTAATAAAAGAGGAAGTATTTTATATATAAAAAAGACGGCTATTAATTGAGTAATTATTTTAAAAAAGAACGTACTAAATTATATAAATAATATAAAAAATTAAGAGTAATAAATAGTAAAACTAGCTCTTATTAATTTAACTAATCCCTTATTACATATAAAGGTAGATCTAGAGGTATAGAACTTAGTAGAAGTATAATTAACGGCTTAAAGGATCTATATATAATAAAAAACTTAGAAAATAAATAAGAACTTACTCTTTATACTAATAAATTATATTATAACGAAATTAACAATATTAACTATTCCTTTTTCGCCTCGTTAGCTTCTAGAGGATATATAAAGCTAAATAAATAAAGAATAATAAAAACTCTTAATAAATAGGCTTTTATATATAAATAGTAAAAAAAGATTTTTTAAATAATAAATATAAATAAATAAATAAACTTAATAGTACCGAATTCTATTCTCTTAACGTTTAATAAAAAATTAGTACCTCTCTTAATATTTAAAAAGAAATATAGTACTAAGTAATTCTAAAAGTACTTAGAGAGGTCCCTTTTATACTACCTAAATTACTTAAACGCTAAGCTCGTATAAGTATTTTATATTAGTAAATAATACGGCTTAGATATTTTTTAAAAGATTATCCCGGATGTAGGGGTATTATAATAGTTAATTAAAAATAAAAAATAATTCTACGTATTTTAAAAAATATCCCTAGTTATATTGAATATATTAATAATAAGTATTATAAGGATTAGCTTTTTTCTTAATAGAGCAATCCGCTAGGGCCGTACCGTGTATTACGTATTAGGGAAAACTAGGTATATTACGCTCTATACTTAATTACTAACTAAAATAGTTAACTAACTCGACTATTATCTCTTTTTTATTAATAGCTCCTAACCTTTTGCTACTTCTAGCCGTTTATAGGGCGAGCTTTACTTATTTTAATACGCATAAGACCTCTTAGTACTAGCCCGCATAAGTAACTAGATCTATTATTTTTTTTTATATATAAATATTATCGTTACTCGGGGGGTCCTATAAGAGCTATTTAAGGCGCTTACTTATTACCCTAACTTTATATATTTTTAACTTACTTATTATAGCTATTATAGCTAGGTTAGCGTTAATATACCGGATCTTAGCATCTATACTAGCCTAGTTATTTATAGTACTTATAATATTACTTAGCTAAGTTCCGTACTACTAGAAGGTATTTTACTACTTTTTAAGCGTGCTTACGTTAGTTACGATAGCTATAGCGTCGAGCTAGCTAAGGGCGCCTAGCCCGAGAGGGGTAGACTTATTAATAAGTATTTTTAAGTTCTCGTTAAGGTAGTATTTCAACTAGCTAACCTCTTAACTAGTTATCTAACTAGTTATCTAAGTAGTAGTTTATATATTAATAAGTTTATTTAATAAGTTTATTTAATAGGTTTATTTAGTAGATTTATTTAATAAATTTATTTAATTTAAATAGAAAGTAGCTTTAGGTAATATTAGAAGTAATAAAGATAAAAGGAATCTTTATAAGTTTTAAAAAGTAGTAAATATTAGCTTATTTAGCCCTCTTTTTAAAAACCTCTACGTCGTTATTAAAGTTTAAAACCTCTATAGTTAAGGAAGGCCGCCCCTAATTATTACGGCCGATTATTATAGCTAATTATTATAGCTAACTATTATAGCTAACTTTTACTATCGACCTTTTTAGCTAGCGCCGCCGTAGGGTAGCTTGCCTATCCCGAATTAAATAGCGGTTTTTATATTAAAATTACTATATTATATTAAGCGCGTACTTAGGATATATTACGCGTATTATATAGTTAAAAAATGTACTATATTATATAATTTCCTTTAAAAGCGTGATCTTATTAAGGTCGATCTTTTGTGCTTATAAAGCTAGAAAAAAAAACCACTATATATAGTATTTTAATAAAAAGGATAAGATATAAAGATTACTCTCGTCGACCTAAAATCCCTTAACTATAAGAAGTAATATAGGGCTAAGCTTGCTTAAGGGGTATATATTATAAGTTTATATTAGCCCGAGGCTATTTTTAACTATACTAGAGCTATATAAGCTATAGAGCTTATAAAAAATAACTTTAACGTTCTTAATTAATAATTATATTAATAATAAAAATACTATAACCGAGGTCTCGTTTACTAGCTTATTAAACTTATTTTAGTAAGGCTTTACGTATTTATTAATAAGTTATTTATTAATAATAACGACCTAACCTTATAACTAGAGTATATTATTATCCTTATTAATAAGAACCTTAGTAAAAACGAATTTATAATACGGGGTAATATTATTTACTATTCGTTAATAAAGAGTAAGCGAGTTATACGTAACGTACTTATATTTAAGGTTCATAATATAGTTAATAATATTAACCTCGCTTATACAATTTTAATTATATTTAAAAAGATTATAAATTAACTTAACCTTTTTATAATCCTTATAATCGTTTATATTAATTCGTACTTACTATACGAGTACCTTATTAAGCTAGGTATTATAAAAAAAAAGAGGTTTATAATAAATATTATAACCCTTAAGTAGTTATATAAATAACGAGAAATCCTCGAGATCCGTTAGATTAATAATAATAATAACCTTATTAACGCTTTTATAAAAATAGTACTTAATAAGGGGTTAGAGTAATTCGGTAATAAAAGAAAAGTAATAGTACGAATAAAAAAATAGGTTATATAAAAAGAATAAAAAAAAAGGATTAAAAAAAACGACTTAATAAAAGAGCCCGAGGTTAAATTAAACCTCTAATTATAGTAATAATAATAGTTAGATTAATAAAAAAAAAGTTAGTATTAAATTAGAAATTTAATTTAACCTTAGTATACGGCCGAGGCTACGTAGGGGCTATTAAAGAGCCCTATTTATAATTATTATAAACTACCTAACTTATAGTTAGAACCTCTTTTTTATACTTTACGTAGTATATTAGAATAGTTTAATTAAATTACTTCGTTAACCTATAGTTCGAACTAATCGACCACTATCCCTATAATAGTGATCCTAACACTTGGGGGTTACGGGCTCGACCACTATGGCGTCGAATAGTAAGCTCTTGTCGAAGTTTTCATTCTATTAGAGGAAAACAAACAGCATAAGGCCTTTATTTACTAACATTATATCAATAGGGGTTCTTTGGCGTGCTCAGTAGCAATTTTCATCGGCGCGGTGATATCAGCGGCTGGCTCCAATCAGGATTCATTTGCTCTAGTAGTCGCTGGCCGAGTAATCATGGGTTTTGGCAGCACTGTTATCGAGACATGCACATCTAAGGTCGGTTTTGCTTGAGTACTATGACGTTGTCAAACTTCAATTAAGAACCTGGCTAACGACGGTTGAAGATCTTGGCCCATTGGTTCCAGCATAAGGGACTTGGTTTGGTGTACGGCTTAGATCTGTCGATCGGTACGTTTCTGCTATTACATGTACACGACAAGATGCTTCAGAGACACAGATACTGATGTTTAGTCTGAATTTAGGAAAACTCATCGTCCTCATTGCGAAAGCCACCGCGGTCCCTATGCGAGATGCTACTTCATTCTGGGGCTGGGCGCTCTGGATCCTCGCCATCGTTTGTTTCGCCAACCTTTTGCAAAACATCTTCTACGTCTGGTGGGTCTGGACACGTCCGGCCTGGACTCGTATGCCCACAGGCCAGGAGCGGGCCAGGGAGATCACTCGCCGTGAACGTCTGCAGGCTGGTAACACCGAAGTAGCGACTACCAACACCAGCAAGAGTACCCGCACATTGAGAGCTCTTCCTGACTGGAGCTCCCTCCTCCGCGTCCCTCGCTTCTTCTGGCTCGTTGCCTGCACACAGATTCTTCAAGCTGGTGTGGTAGGCGGTTTCAACGGTCTCAATGCCGACATCATTACTGAGACTCGAGGTTCCACCGCTCAGCTGGCCGGATACACATCCGCAGTGCAACAGGTCATCCCTGTCATCTGCGCACCATTGATAGGCTCTTACTTTGACTTCTTCGGTCGCAGAATGGTGTTTGTGAGTGTCACATCTGCCATTTGGATTCTGGTGTATTGCCTCATTGGATACACCCAGACGAACGCTCTTGGCTCCATGGTCATCGCATCTGTGGCTTCGACAATGAATGCACTTCCCTTCTTGGCGTCGATTCCCCTCATCGTCCCTGACCAGCTTGAACTTGGACTCGTGTTCGGAATCTGGAAGGTTTTCAACAATGCTGGAAGCGTCATCGTAGACATGATTGCCGGAAGACTGCAAGACATCACCCCTGGGGGCACATATGAGCGTGTCATCGCCTTTTTTGTGGCTGTTAAGGGCCTGGAGTTCTGTCTCGGTCTGTTTTACGGGATCTTGGACCGAAAGTAAGTTGAAGTCGCTGAAACATGATTTGCACTCGCCTGGTTTACTGATATCCTTGCCTATGTATCTTTCGGGAATTCTTAGCACCAACAACAAGAAGCGCATGGGACTTGAGAAAGAGGGCAAGCTTGAGGACTGCGTTGGACGTAAGCCATCTAAGGTATACACGGCAGTGGGTATTAGTCTGGTCTGCTCGCTGATCATTATTGCCTGGGTGCTGTTCATTAAGTACTCCATTTAATGTTTTTGCATTGAGATAATGTAGAAATTGACAGAATTCAGCTTGACAAATCACTGGACAAGCTGCCGCATCATATTCAGGGCAGCGAAATGGAATTTATGCACTTTTCCCGTAGCAGAGAACGTACTATATTTACGAATATGCAGATATGTATTCAGCTATGTAAGGGCATCGAGGTAGGATCATGATGAGACTTTTGACCGCTGGAGCAAATTCCTAATGCCTCAAAGCGTGTATCGGAAGTCGGGATGCCTATCGCCCTTCTTTCCTTGGTCAATCTCTCGTGACCTCTCATCGATACTCATGTTCTCCCTCTTATTGTTGATTCTGTTCAGCAGAGTCCACATAGTAAAGTAGCCAACCGATGCAATCGTAATGGTGCAGATAGAGACCGCATGACCAATTGTGTATCTTCCGTCCGAAGTGGTGATGCGGTAGATCTGTCCAGCCATAATGCCAGCACTGTTTCCGATGGTCTGTTGCAGGCCAATCGCCGTGGCACGCTTGAAGTATCCAGCGTTACTGTTCGAAATCCACGTGACATTGAGACCGACAACACAGTAGATACCCGTCGCCGTGACGAAAGTCGCAAAGTAGAGGACCGAAGTTGACTTCATGCTTACACCAAGCATGAGAGCGTAACCCGTGGCGGTGATGAAAGCCATCGGGACCATGAATACAGCACGCTTGTTGATCTTATCCGAGATGTAGGCGATGGTGAGGTAGACTGCTGATGCCCAGATGTAGACCGGCACAGTAAGGAGCTGGGTCTTGATACTGCTGTATCCAAACCCGCGGATGATGACTGGCAAGAAAGTTCCAAAGCCGAAAGAGCAGGTGTTCGCACAGAATTGGCAGCCAGCTGAGAGCCAAACCTTGGGATCTTTGAATGCGAGTTTGACTTCTTGCTTGTCGAACGTCTCTGACTCGCCCTGGTAGACCCTGGACTGCTCAGCTCGGATGCGCATCAACGCCTTGTCCTCTTCAGTAAGCCACCTTGCTGACTCGAAGCTGTCAGGAAGCAGAAGAATGAAGGCCAAGCCAACCGCCATAGAGATGACGCCTTCAATAAGGAAAAGCCATCTCCATCCGGCCAAGCCGCTCGCACCATGCAAGCTCGTAAGCCCGTAGGCCAAAAGACCGCCAAAAGCACCCGACAACGCAGACGCGACAAAGAGGTATGAAATTCTTCGAGCTTGTTCCTCGCGCTTGTAGTATGTGCTGAGGTAGAGCGTCAGGCACGGAAAAAGACCACTCTCAAAGACACCAATGAGGAGACGAGTTGCGAGAAGACCGGCATAGTTGGTGACAAAGGCCGAACCGATAACTGTTGCGCTCCAGGACAGGATGAAGAATGGGATAAGTCGACTCGGCCGTGCTCTCTTGAGAATCAGGGATGCCGGGATTTCGAAGGTGATGTAAGTCACTGAAGTCCGTGTTAGCCGGTGTTGTTGGCTCACAGAATAGGGTGTGTCATCCTACCATAGAACACAGTGACGGCGACATTCAGCTTGTTGCCAGTGAGGCTCAAGTCCTCTGTCATGCCTGCAATTGCGGCGTTGCCTAGATCCGGACCCAATTAGATTTGGTTGATTGGAGTAAACCTGTGAGTTGAGGGTTACGTACCGATGTTGCTACGATCGAGGTAAGCGACTAAAAAAGCAATGATCATCATTGGCGAGAGCCATGCGTCCAATTTCCTTAGTAGGCGTTTTTCCGCAGCCGGGTCGATCGTGAGGTCGGAGCTCGCGGCTGCCGAATGGGGCTCGATATCACCATCTTTGGCGTCCATTGGCATCTTTTCTGAAGACATTGTTCTATGGCCGGCGATTGTTGAACGTCTGGGTCGATCAGGTGAATTGAGGCAAATATGTTGCGACGCTGCAGAGAGCTGACGGCATGTCCATATGACTAGACATAGTATCCCTCAAAGGGCATATATCTACCTTATGCAAAAGACGCATCACAAAGGCACGGTGAGGTCACTGCATTCGCCTATCAACCAAAGTCGGCTTTTGACCGACACACATGGCTAGGCATCGGGAAATTGGCAAGCTTATCGTCGCATCGAAAGACCATCCTTGTGGTCTAGCGGGGGCAAAGCTGGGGAATGTAGGATTCTTATCTCTTAGTCCGCGAATAGCCTAGAGGCGCCGAGCCTTTCGTTTCGGCAAAATGTGGAGAGGCTGATAGCCAAGTCTCTCTAGTGACTCGAATACCCCGACATCGCCCTCTGGTCCGGACAAAAGAGTCCCTGTTCCCGATCTTGCAAGCACGCGACGATACTTCGGCAGACAGTCCGAGCATCTTCTCAATGGATACCCCAACGCCCAGGACGACTAATCCGAAAAGTCCGATTATTCGCAAGAGGAAGAGAGGTAGGCATGCCGTTGCGTGCGAGTCGTGTCATCGGCGAAAGCAGAGAGTGAGTGAGCTTGCAGTCTCATCTTCATCTTGGCACGATACGATGGTCTCATCGAAGTTATCTTTTCATTTCCCGACAGCCTACATAAGGCACCATTATGCTGAGACTTCATTTTGAGTAGTCTTGCTGCAAACATAATTGACGGCGCCAATGCTGAACTCAATTTGACGACGGCCTGCGGAGCTTACTCAGACTTTAAGCCAAATTCTATCATCTCACTGACTTCACCTCATCAGTGCAATGGTTCGCGACCATGTTTCAACTGTGAAAGGCGAGGAGTCGGCTCGTTGTGCTCCTATAGTCACTTAGTCGAAGACGATGGCCCGAGAGTGTCTCAAGGCCAACGCGATCCTCTCATGACTTCGCCAAACGCCAACTTAGCGACCCCAGTCTCGCCTCCTTCCACAAACGCAATCCCTGCACGAGATGCTGAGCAACCTGATAGCTCCTCAGGTTCCAGGGCCTTCCCATCAAGATCTTCAAGTCGTGGCGGAGGGCGGCAAGGCGAGAGTAGCGGCCAAGATCAGTCCTCAGAAAACCTCGTCGGCAATCTCTTCAAAAGCCGCGATGCGCCATCCTTTTTCGGCTCTTCGTATTTCGGCCCTCAAGCTGCCGCAAAAATCATTCAAGCGCCGGCCCCAGAGCTATCAAGTGGTCTCAGCTCAAAACCCCAGGCGGGATCAACTCATTCATTCAGAGAAGAGAATGGCCCCTTCTCTCAGATCTGGGATCTCCTCGGACTGCTGCCGCGCAAGAAGTCCACAGTCGACAGACTGACGGAATGCTTCCTCAATGAGCTCAACTGGGCGATTGACGCGGTTCAGCCAACCTCCTTTAAAGCCAAGTACGAAAACTTTTGGTCTCGCAAGTTCGGCTTTGATGACTTTGCCACGATTGATCTTCGCTGGCTGGCCTTGCTGTTCATTGTCTTAGCCTATGGGGTGTTGTTGGATTGCCCAAGGCCGCGGAACAGGGAGGTTCAGCGTGAGGTCTATGACACATCACAGCGGTTCTACTGGGCTGCTCGGAGAGCCATTGTGATTGCCCCGACTTTCTACGGCGAGTCAACGGATCTCGTGCGAGCTGGTGTTCTGGTCACTCGGTATCTCATTTACACCCGTCGTGTACCAGAGTCCTGGCTCACAACGAGTTTCGCTATGCGGATGGCTCAAGCGCAGGGCATGCATATCGACGGTGAACGGTGGAGGCTTCCCAGAAAAGAAACAGAGACCAGGCGACGACTATGGAGTAATCTCTACATGCTCGATAAAACCATAGCACTAGCTCTCGGCCGGCCGTTTGCTATTGTTGATCAGCAATGTCTTGTTAAACAGGCCTCCAATGTCTGGCTAGACGACCTAGATGACGAGGAGGCTGCCTCAGTCCCAGAAGCACCCCTTTCTGAGCCAACCGCGAGCGTCTTCAGCCGGCTAGCTCACGAACTCGCCGTGGTCGTAGGCAAGATTCAAGAGCGATGTTTCGGTCTATTCACAGTTTCCTATGAGACTGTTCTCACGCTTGACAAAGAGATCGATACTTGGAGAGGCAGACTACCACACTATTTCGAGTTAGATGACCCGGACATCTCCAAGGACGACCGTCTCCCTTTTCTCCCCTGGCAGAGATTACATCTGCATAGCATGTACCATTTCGCAAGAGTCACACTACACCGACCATTCCTTCTCCGCCAATCCATCACGAATCGGTACAGACACAGTCACGATGTATGCATAGCTTCCGCCTGCGCAGACCTTGACATGGGTCTCAAGATGTTCAACCAACCTCTCAATGACCGGCTGAAGTGGAGTTTGGGACCACACAACCTCTTCAACAGTGCTCTTGTGCTGGGCATCATCGCTGTCCGCGACCCTCATTCTCGGCGGTCTCAAGCTATCCTCGAGGACTTATCTGCCTACTGCGAGATGCAGAGAAATGACGTCTGGCTTAATGAATTTGCCCTCGCCGAAGTCAAAATAGTTGAGCTTTGTGTTAAGAAGGCAAGGCAGTCTCACCCGCCTGCAGCCAATACCTTGGTACCGCTGGCTCTGGCGTCGGCTTCGCCTAATAGGCGCTTCTCCCAGCCCGTTGGTCAGACGCCAGTGATGGAGACACATCCTCAGTTGCCAGTCGAGAGTCCCGACTTTGATCCTCTGATGGCTGGCTTGGGCCTTCCTTACAGCACGACGAGCGCACAGATGACTTGGGATGATCCTGGATTCTTTCTTCCTGAGAGCGGGGACTTATCTCAGTGGGAGCATGTTATCAACACTCTTATGCATGATCAAGCAAACATGTAACCTGAGCACGAATTAGAGATTGAGAGCTTCGGGATCAATCATGAGTAAGTCGCAAACCTAAGTATAGACCAGTGCAAGAGCTTCAAGACAAGCTGACCTCCCAGTTGCAATTATTGCTCGGTGTTGAAACCGAACATAGTATCATCTGAAGTAGTCAACCTAGTAGTAATCAAGCATTCGCTGTTGAGACCAAACTAAGTCCAACAACAGCCTGGATCCCAAGCATTCGGCGTTGGTCTAGAAGATCATGAACAGAAGAGTATGAAACAGACCTTCCAACACCTCGTCGTCTACGACCGGTCAAGTCGACTCGCTTAACTGCGCACCGGGAATATCATCGTTCTTGGAAAAATAATTGAGAGTTCAGATGCTTTATTTTGCTGTCTCAATTCTTTAACACCACTCGCTTTTGCCGCTCGTCACAAACACAGTAGCTTTCCCTAGTTCCCTTACGCAGGAGGGCACTTATCTCCGTTCTGATGTAGTCAATTAGTATGTAAAGACAGTCTCATGAGGAGAGGATAGACTTACCTCGGAGATGTCACCTGGCGCAATGCACTTGCAGCCATCCTTGTTGTAGCGGACGCAGCACTACCCAAACAGTTAGTAACTTGTATCAAACGAACCTTTCATCTACAAGACCACTTCTGGTCTCGAAGTGGCCTTCGTGAACGAAAGAAATTTTGGTTGGCGGTTAGCAGTGCGACTTACCAAGGCACCGGCGCAACCAGCTCCAACACCACCGCAGTTGCTCTTGATCAGCGCTTATACCCAAACAAACAAATCAAATATGAGGTTCATATTTGATTGTTTGACTGATTTCTCGCGCTATATTTAATTGTTTAACTTATTTAATAAATAATTAATTGATTTAACTGATTTCCTAATTAGGAATTAAATAAAGCTATTGCGAAAGTCCTTATAATACTAACTTATAGACTTTAAAAAATCGTGCGACTTATTACTAATTAATTAATTACGATATAGCGAATTAATTAATATATAATTTAATTAATTTTAATAATAATTGTAGTAGTCGCAAAGGGTTAGAAGTAGTAGTGCGTAACTTCGTTAGTTTTGTTAATATTGAGAAAAGGGGGTACTACAGGTTTTTTAGATTCCTGGATATGGTAGGATACTAAATCCAGCGCTCTGTACTACTTAGGCTTTTTTTTTTTATAATAATCGCTAGTAATCCATTTAGTTAAGTGGTATAATACCGAACTTATAGTCGTAAGTGAGGAGTTGAGGGTTCGAATCCCGCCGTGGGTGTTTATGTTCCTAATCACAAACTTTTGTGGGGTATGGTCGGGAATATTGATTTTTGATTGGCCCGGCCCCGGATTTTCCTTTTTCCGGGTGATCTCATATTTGATCAAATATGTCAAATATAGGGCCTCACGATATTTGATTGTTTGACTCACTGAAATTCCTATATTTGACTGTTTGTTTGACTTATTTGTTTGATTGATTTGAATGGGTATGTGCGCTGCTCTTGATGCACTCCATGCGGACGTCGAAGACGCTGTTGCTGCTAGTGCGCTCAGCGGCAACGCTGGCCATAGCCAGAGGAGCGGTGGCGAGGAGGATCAGCTGGGTGATGGTAGAGAACTGCATAATGGCGACTAGGCTGTTTGGTTGCTGAGAGAACTGGCTGGTTGGCTGATTTGCTGGTTGAAAGATTGAGTATCTGACTGGTCGATAGGTTGTTGATGAAGAATCTTATCTGCCATGATAACTGAGTCTAGCTCGGTATTTGTACTTCTGATATATTGAAATACGGCATTATTGCCTTCCGGCGTCCGGCATTGCCTTCCCCGGTCGTTGCGGTGGGCATAATTCTTCTTGCCCCCGAGGCCGACAACAATTAATCTCTTTCAAAAGCTGATACTGTATTTAATTACTTTGACTTTATTTTGCAGTCCACAATGCGCTCTGTCCGAGTATCGGTGTCGGTTTCGGTTAGTTACGAGTTAACGCAGTAAGCATTATTTGCACAATAAACCGACCTGTCTTTCTCCGTGCCTTACTCGTAGCTAGCAAAGCTCCTTCAAGCTTTTCATACGGATGCAATTTCCTACTAGGATAGCGAGGGCAAGATTTCGCAGTTATATAGTGTATTAAATTGAGTCTTGGGCCACTGATCCAAGGCGCGACTTGCTAAACTAAGATACTCGTATTATCGGATTAGAAGTCTAATTCGACCTCGGCATACGGCCGAGGCTGCGCAGGGGCTAATAAGGGGCCCTATTTATAATTACTATAGACTACTTAACCTACGGTTAGAACCTCCTTTTTATACTTTATATAATATATTAGAATAGTTTAATTAACTTACTTCGTTAACCTATAGTTTAAATTAATTAACTAATATCCCTATAATAAAAATACTAATATTAATTAGTAATTAATTTTTATTATTATAAATTAGTAAGGTATTTAGTATAAAAAAGACGACCTCTTTAAATAGAATATAATAAAAGAATTATATTACTTATATTTATAAAAAGTAAGTAATAAAATATAAAATCTTTATAATAGAACGAAATAGAAAAATCGTAGCCCTTAATTACTTACGGAAAAACGACGTTTATTACGTTAAAATAACCCCTAATAATTAATAAAAATATTAAAATAACCGAGCTACTATTATTAACCTTATATAATCCTTCCTTATTAATTAACTTACCTATAGCTAGCTTACGATTAGAAATTAATTAAATTAATTAATTAATTAATAAAAAGAATTACTTATATAACTACTTACTTAATTAATTAGTATAACGAACGAGCTTAAAAAGTATAATATAAAAAAGTACTACGTAATTAAAAAAAAAAGATCCTTAAGTATAGTATACTTATTAAGTATACTAAGAGGTATAAGTATTATAAGACTAAAAGATCTAAAGTATATAAAGGGACTACCCCCGAGGGGCTTATAAGTATAATTTCGAAAACCTAAATAATCTCCTCGTAGCCTTCTTAACTATCTCCCTAGATATTACTTAAGAATATAATAAAAAGGATAGTACGATAAAGAAGGAGGAGATTTAGAAATTATAATAGTTATAATTTATAAATTATAAATATTATAAATATTAGAAGTTAGCTTAGTAAAGAGGCTACTATTCTTAAGAAAATCCTCTCGCGGCTTTTTATTAAAATTATAATTATTATAATAAAAAAAGAACACTTTAAAAGGCCGTTAAAAAGCTCTTTTTTTATATTACTAACTCTTAATATAAAAATTACTAATTTTAAAAAAGTAAAAAGTAAACTACGAACTAGTAGTAATTTATTTAATAAATATATACGCCTCTCGGGTTTTAATTTAAAAAAAACGCTATATAATTAAGACGTCGTTAGGCTATTTATAAATTTATTTCTAATATTAATTCATTAAGTAACTAAAAAAAGACTGTTAAAATAGCGTTTAATTAGAAGGACTAAGAGTAAATAGTAATAAAGTTTAGTATGAGGAAATAAGAAAAAGTAAGAAGGTCCTAAACTCTAATAAACCTAATAACTAATAATAATACGCTATTACTAAGGCTAGTAAGTAGCTCTAAAATGACCTTATTAAGATTAAATACGCTAGTTATTATAGACTAAAGTACGAGTTAAGGAATAATAAGAAATAAGTTAATATATAACTAGAGGGAAAGAATTCCTATACTATATAAGTAAATAAAGATCTAACTAAAATACTAAAAAAATAAGTATATAAAAACTTTAATAACCTTAATAGCGAGTAAATCGACGTAGTATTAATATATTTTATAAAAATCTATATTTAAAAAGGGCTTAAGAGGTAACCTCTATTTTATAAAATAACTAACGACCTAAGTAATTAAAAAAATAAGTAGTTCGTAAGTACTAATCCGAACATAATAAAAAGGGTTATTAAATTCCTTTATTATTAAGGCGTTTTACTAACCTAGGTAGTAAGATAAAGAGCTTACGAAACGCTTATTACTATAATTATTATTAATAAATTTATATTATAAGATTAGAATTAAGTTAACTAAGTAATAGTAAAATATAATAACTTTAATAAAAAGGTAAACTAACTAGAATTTCTATTAAAAATTACTAATAATAATATATTAACACTTATTATAATAAGAGCTATAGAGATTATATAAAAAGAGCGGCTATTAGTAATCCTATTAATCTTAATAACTAGCTTAATAACGTTACTAATATATAGCTTATTATTTATTAATTAAAAAAGTATACGATTAATTATATAGAGTTAATATAACTACGCTAATATATAAAAAATATATAAAAAGACCGACCTAACGGTCGCTATTACGAAGTAATTTACTAACCTTATAAAGATATTCTTTAAAAAGAAACTATACTTAAGGAAGAAATACGAGGTTTTATAAAAAACCCTTATAGCTTTTTATAAGTATTACGAAAAAGTTAGAATCCGAGAGTAATAATATTATTTAATAATTAACGTCGTATTAATTAGTAAAGTTATAGATTATTATTATAAAGTAGTACGTATTATTAACTAAACCGACTTTTTAAATATAGTTAACGTAATTTAAAATCGCTTTAAGACCTAAAATAAAAGTCTAGAGCTCTTATCTAAGCTAAGGGTATTATTATTTAGGTTTATAATTAGAATAATAAAAAGAAAGTCGAGGCTAGAGATCCTTAAAGAACTTATCGATCGTATTAATAAGCTAGTAAAAATATAGCTAAATAAGGGGATAAATAAGTAAAAAATCGAAGATTTTTATATTACTATATAGAGAGTCCTAGAGGCGAAGGTAACTCTATATTAACTATTTAAATATTATAAGACCCTCTATTTAAAACTAAGGTCTAGCTTTAATATTAAAATAAAAATACCCTAATAAACGTACTTATAATTATATAATAGCCCTTATTAATAATACTAAGTCGACTGTATATATAAAAATAAGGGGAGAGACGCTAAGTATAGTAACTACTAAATTAGAAAAATAGACTCCTTAATTACTTACTAATTAAATTTAAAATAGGGATAATAAAAAGGGAAATATTTTATATATAAAAAGGATAGCTATTAGTTAAGTAATTATTTTATAAAAGAGCGTACTAAATTATATAAGTAATATAAGAACTTAAGAGTAGTAAATAGTAGAATAGGGTAGGGCGATTAGTCCTAGTATTTCTTTTTTTTTAAAGCTAATTAAGTATAAGGACCGGTAAGAGAGCTAATTAAAAGAAGATATAAAGAGAAGGGCCCCCGATTAGTAAGAAGAGCCTAGTAATACGGATTTTTATTTTAATTATATATATACCTTTTTAAAATCCAACTAGAGCTTTTTTAATAATTTATTTTTAAATATAATAATATAAGATAATTAAGAACTCTATTTTTCCGATCTAGTTAATATTACCCTCTTTTTTTAGCTATAATTCCGTTAATTAAGGCCGTATTAACCTAATTAAAAAAAGTATTTTATATTACTTTTATAAGTATTAGTAGTTCTTTTTAAGTACCGTACTATAAAAGTCCTTTATACCCTATACCTTTTTAATAATCTCCTTTTTTAAAAATCCCTTCCCTTTTTAAATAAGAAAATAAATAAAAAAAAGCCTAACTCGATCGGAAATAATTTAAATAAATAAGTAAAAAAAAGTAGTATAATAATTAAAATAAATACGAGTAATAGGACTCTAATTAAAAGAAAAACTAGATAATTAAAATATAAAAACGAAAATATATAAAAAAGGGCTTTTTATTTAATAAGAGGAGGATATAATAAACTTTAATAAACGAGCGAGATAGATAAGTAGAGAAATACGTAAATACTTAGGACTAAATCGGGCCTAAATACGAACGCTATAATAGTATAATAAAACGAACGACGAGTTAAGATTAGAACTAATAGAATATTTTAATAAGTATAACTAGTTATTTAACTAAACTATTTTTTATTAATCGATATAGCTTAGAAATTTAATAATAAACCTATTTAGAAATACGAATACGTCGGACTAAGGGTACTTATAAAACTAATTTTTAACTAGACTTATTAATAATTTTAATTAGTATTACCATAGGCTTAATACGAAGTTCGATTAAAACTTTAGTTATACGCTTAATAAGGGCTAAGAAGAACGGCCTAAATTACGCTAATTAAAATAATAACTACGCTCTAATTATTAAAACGGCTCCTCTCCTCTCTTTTTAAACTCTATTTAGAATAAATAAACTAATATAAAACTATTAAAATTATAAACTAAATTAACGAACTATATTTTTAATAACCTCGGACTATAAATATAAATAATTAATATATTATTTTTACTATTATTAACGCCCCTTAGGACGTTTAATCGTACGAACCTAACCCTTTTATTTTAAATAAACTATTTACTAAACTAGCTTTTATAGTTTATTAAAACTTATAAACTGCGGAGTTATTTAATAATAAAAAGCCTATTCTTAGTAATAAATCTACTCGCTAATTTAATTAAAAGAGGCTAGTTATAGCTTAGGTTAGGATAGATATTTTAATTAATACCCTCTTAAGTACTATTATTACTTAGATTTAAATAACTACGCCTTAGACTAAGGACCTTACGATTCCTTAGCTTAATTTAATAAAAAATATAAAGTTCTATAAAATACCGTTCCTTAGTTAAGAGGGGACTATAGTTTTTAAAAATAATAATATTATAGACTTTTTAAAAAGGTTTAAGGACTAGTATAAGATTAGTAAGGTCCTGGACCGATTTAGAAATAAACTTATTATATATATTATAAAAAAAGATTATTAAACTCTAGTTAAGGACGCGATTAGAGGACTACCCTAGGCTTAAACTAAGGATTTCTTTTTAAAAAAGTATAGAAAATAAGATATTAATTACTTTTTAAATAAAAAAGAATAGATTAAAAGAGTTACTAAAGGACTATTTATCTCGTTTTCTAATTTAAACTCTACTTAAGTACTATTTACTAAGATTAATAATATAATTACTTTTATTAAATCATAAGACCTCTATATTATAACTAATAAGAGCCTAATTAAGGCCGTATATAAATAGTTTTATACTAATATTATAAAAAAAGTAGTAAAAAAAGTCGGGGTTATTTTAAATAGTTTTATTAAATTAATGAAGTACGCGAGGTTTAAAATAAGACTTCTTAACGTAATCGTATATAAAAAAGAATATAGCTTACTTTTTATAAATAATTAGAATTAACTCGAAACCTTACTACGATCCCTTATTTTATAAGTATATAAAAATACTTAGTACTAGTACCCGAACCGTTAATAATATTACTAACTAACGATAGGGGCCTAGGTTACCTAAGTAGTTACTAATAATATTACTAATTTTAACTTAGCTAACGAAATAAGTAAGCTAAAGATTTATTAAAATAGTATTTACTCTCGAGGTCCTATTTATATATTTAATATAAGTACTACGTATCCTAATTAGCCCCCGATTATAGGACCTAGAGACTACTATTAGTACTACTAAAGTCTATATTACTAGATTATTAAGGATTATAATTAGTATATTCTTAATAAAAACGCTTATTTTATTATTTTAGCTTAGGGAGCTTAGTATTATAAAAAGCGTAACGGTTATAAACTTATAAAAAATATCCCCTTTATTATAATCGAAGATAAAAAAAAGTATACAATTACTAATCGTATTACCCTTTTTTTTATATAATAAATATATTAACTAAGGAAGATACTAAGCTTTTAGCTAAGTAGATTCTAGATTATTAAATCAGACTACTTTAGTAAATTATACCTATACTTCCCTTAGTTAATCCTATAAGTATAGTTAAATACGTTTACGTAGTATAACTTAACTTAGGCTACTATAGCTAAGCGGACGTTTATACTGTCCGTAGGAGAAAACTATTTAAAAAACTATACCTTAGTAACTACGTTATACTCTAAAAAGATATATAAGATTAACGCTACGATTTTATTTCTTAATTATAATAATAATATAATAAACTCTAGGGACGAGGATACTTAACTAGTTACTAAGTAAACCTAATTATAAGCGAGAGCCTCTTAAGAGGGCTAGATTACTCCTTATTATTACTAATTCTTAGTATAAGTTACGAGTTTTTTTTATTTATTAAATATTATTTTATAAAGATATTATCGAATCTTATTAATTTTTTAGTTATTTTTTTATTTAGATTTAAAATAAAAATATAAGGGGATAATAAGAAGAGAAGAATTATTTTTTAGTTATTATAATTAAAAACCTAACGACCTTATTTACTAATTATATAATTATATTAAAAAACCCTATTCCTCTTTTTAAGTATCTAAGCTTAGTTCCCTATTTAATCGAGCCCGTTTAGTATTTAACTTAGCCTATATAACCTCCTATTTTACTTATTTTATTTTAATATACTAATAACCCTTACGAGTTACGAATATATAGTTTTTAATAAAGTACGTAAGAGGGGTGTTTTTAAAAATAAAATCGTACTTATCTTCTTAGTCTTAGTAATATTAATTTAGTTAAAAACTATATAAACTAAAGTCTTAACTTTCTTAATATTAGTTAAGATTAAAAACGCTACCTTATTACTACTTATTATATAACGATAATAATAGCCTTACTTAGAGTCGGCTCTAGACTAACTAATAGCTTATTACTTATTACTCTTTTTAAAATAATATTTCTTACCTTCGGAATATATATAATTACTATATCGATTATTAAAATAATTTAAAAAAAAACGTATTTAAAATAGGGGACTATCTTTCTAACTAGCTCCTTAATATTAAAACTAATATATTTTTAAAAAAACCGCGTATAATAGTTATAAAATATAGTATTCCGAACGCTATGAGCCTAGATAAGTAAAGAATTAATAATAGGAGTTCGTTTACCTAATTATTAAAATAGAGGGCCGAAGTAACTAATATAATTATAACTAATAAAAACCCGACGGCTTTATAAAATTAATCTACTTATAATACCCGGATTATAAACGTACTTCTTAATAACGTTCTAATTTATAGTTAATTACTAAAACTCCTAAGCTATTTCTTTTTTAATATACTTATTAACCTAAGGATTTATAATATAAAATTTAGTATAAAGCTCTCTAGCTAATTTAAAAAGAGTTAACTAATTAGTAATCTTAAGGATTTAAAAAAGAGTAATATTAAATTAAAATAAGGATTAAAAAAATTAAATAAAGTAGCGCTTATTATAGTCTACTTTTTATTAACTTTTTAAAACTTATAACCCTAAGTCTTTTAAAAATAGACCTTTTTAAGAGTAGAGGAGGAATATTACTAAGGCTAAACGTTATAATAAGTAGTTTTAGTAATTTAATACGCGTTATTAGTAACTAAAGTATTAAATATAATAAGTAAGTAGATTATATTATTAAAAAGAAAAAAGACCGAGTAAAAAAGGATAATTATAATTAAAAAGCTATTATTTAGAAAAAGAAATAAAAAGCGATAGAGGAATCGAAAAAGGGCCTCTATATACCTCCCCCTAGATCCGGGGTATTAAAAAAAAAAGTATTATAAGCCTCTTAGTTAATCGGCGCTAAATTATAGCTACTATATAAAAAAAAAAAAAGGAGTAAATTATAGGATCGGGGCCTTTTTATTATTTATAATATAGTACCTTCTTTCTTAATTAGTAAAGGCCGCCCTTATAATTAATATAAAAAAGTAGCTTTTTACTTAGCTACTTAACTTTTCCTTCTTCCCTCCTTAACTACTTCCCTATAACTATTACTAATTAAACTTCTTTTAATTTTTACTTTATAATCCACTATATAAATACTAACTTAGTAATTTATAATAACTTCCTTACCTCTTATTTCTCTTTCTAAGCTAGATAATAAAAAGGATATAGCGCGAATTTAAGGCCCGATTATAATAAAGAACTTTAAAAACGATACTAAATACTAACTAAAAAAGTAAAATCTAAATAAATATATTACTTTTAATAAGACTAACCCTAAGATTATAACGAATACTAAAAACTCTTAGTTTATTAATTTTAATACGAACTATTAATATAAAATATATACTAACTATTACCTAAACTTAGTACCTAAACGAACTAGTTTTCTTTAAATAATCCTAATCCCTCGTAAAATCGACTTTCCTAATTAGCTTAGTATAAAGGACGTACTTCCCTTCTTTAATTAGTACTCTAAGGCTTTTAAAAATCTAAAAAACTAGAAGACTTAAATAAGTTAGACCTATTATAAAGTAATAAAAATCCTAACTAATTACTATAACCTTTAAAAATACTTACTATATAAAACTTAGATTTAAAAATACGAGATTAGATTTATAATAAAGGTTATAATACGGGACCTTATTTTAATATATAATATAGTTATAATTAAAAAGGAATAAGAGAGTACTTTTAAACTAAATAAGACCCTTATTTTAATCCCTTAAACTTAAAAAACTATATAAAAAATTAGGACTTTAATATACTTAGTAATCTTCCCTCTCTACGTTAACGATCCGGGCTATTTTATAAAAATAATTATTAACTAGTAAAATAGTATAGTTTATTAATACGATCCGAAGTAAGCTCTTAGGTATTTAAAAAGGATATTCGTTAATAATATTTAAATACTAAAGGCCTTTTATAACTAGATCGATATACCTCTTTATATTTAATAATTAATTAATATAAGCGCTTACGTAGTCCTTATAATATAATAACTAGGTAAATAAGAATACGGTCTATACGTACTTAAATAGTTTTATAACGTAGTCCGGTATAGCTAACTTAACTTAACTTATAATACGTATTAAATAACTTATAAATACTTTAAATTATTTAATAATAAACTCTATATAGCTTAAATTTAGTAAATTAGTTATAAGTTCTAATATAATAATTATTACTTTTTTAATATAATAAAACCTCTTTTAAAAAGGTCTTTTAATAAAGTAATAAACGATTAGGACTTTAAAAATAGGCCCTATACTAACTTAAATAACTCTAATTATACTATAACTAACGCCCTTAAAATACTAACTCTCTAAAAATCCAGTTCTTATTTACTTAGCTTTAGGTTTACTAACTAAGATCTAAAAATTTATAACCCTCGTAATTATAGCTATTATACTCTTATTAATCTTACGTATTTTAAAAAAATATATAAAATAATTAAAAACCTTAAGTAAGAACTTATTATTTTTAAAAAGTTATCCTTACTATTTTAATCCTTAAAAATATTAAAAAATACCTAAGGATTTATAATAAATAATAACCTTAATTAAACTCCGTAAGTAATTAAATTAATAAAAGCTACTAACTAATATCTAAATACTATAGTTAATAATTAACTTATATACTTAATTAATACTCCTAAGACCCGTTAAGTTATAAAATCTTTATTAAATATATTACTACTTAAGTTATTATTATACCTTAGCCTAGCTCTTAGTAAAGCTAGTTTAAATAACTAGGGAAGTAATTTTTTAAATACTCTAGTTAGGGGCGGGAATAGTCCTATTATAAAAACTCTAATTAAAGTACTAAAAGTTTAGTTAAAATAAAAAGCTATTAAGTATACGCTCTCTAAGCGTAATCGGGCTATATAAAAGAATAGCGAACGCTAATATTAAAAACTAACTAAGTTTTATTAAAATCTCTTATAATATCGTAATATATATATAAATAAAGCTAATATTAATAAGAGTACGAGGGAATAATAAGTTAATTAGTACGACGACCTGATTATAAAAGCTATATATATAACTCTAGCTTATACTCTTTAAATACTATTATTAATAAAGAAATTTAAAGAGAATTAGGTTAGTAAAAGTTAAAATTAGGAGATTATTAAAAAGGATTAAAATAAGAACTAAATAAAACTAGTAGAGAAAGTAGTAAAAGCGGAGGAGGTAAAGAAAGTAATTATAAAAAAAAAGGGTAAGTAAAAAGCTTAATATAATTAACTATATATAATAACTAGGATTAATTTAAAATAATTTCTTTTTATAAAGGATTAGAGAAAAAAAAATTAAAGGACAATTAAAATAGGATAAGGCAATTAATCCTAGTATTTCTTTTTTTTAAAATTAATTAAGTATAGGGACCGGCGGGAGAGCTAATTAAAAAAAGATATAAAAAAAAAAAGCCCCCGATTAATAAGAAGAGCCTAGTAGTATAGATTTTTATTTTAATTATATATATACTTTTTTAAGATCGAACTAGAGCTTTTTTAATAATTTATTTTTAAATACGATAATATAAAACGATTAGGAACTCTACCTTTTTAATCTAGTTAATACTACCCTCTTTCCTTAGCTATAACTCTATTAATTAAAGCTATATTAACCCGATTAAAAGAAGTATCTTATATTACTTTTATAAGTATTAATAGTTCTTCTTAAGTACCGCACTATAAAAGTCCTTTATACCCTATACCTTTTTAATAATAAAACTAGCCCTTATTAATTTAACTAATTCTTTATTATATATAAGAGTAGATCCGAAAGTATAATTAGTAGCTTAGAAGATCCGTATATAATAAGAAATTTAGAAAATAAAGAAAATCTTACCCTATATACTAACGAAATAGATTTTAATAAAATTAATAAGATTAACTACTCTTTCTTTGCCCTATTAGCCTCTAGAAAATATACGAGGTTAAATAAATAAAAAGTAGTAAAAGCTCTTAATAAATAGGCTTTTATTTACAGATAATAAGAGAAGATCCCTTAAATAATAAATATAGATAAATAAACAAATCTAATAATACTAAACCCTATTTTATTAATATTTAAAAAGAAATTAGTACCTCTCTTAATACTTAAAAAAAATAGGGTACTAAGTAATTCTAGGGGTACTTAGAGGGGTCCTTTTTATACCCCCTAAATTATTTAAATACTAAGCTTATATAAATATTTTATATTAGTAAATAATACGGCCTAGATATTTTCTAAGGGATTATCCCGGATATAGGGGTATTATAATAATTAACTAGAAGTAAGGGGCAATTCTACGTACTCTAAAAAATATTCCTAGTTACGTTAAATACGTTAATAATAAGTATTACGAGGATTAGTTTTAGCTTAAGTAAAAAAATATATACCCTAAGTATAGTAAAAGTTAATATATATTTAAGTACGATAGTTTTCTATATCCTACTTATTAATATACCATTTTACTATATTTAAAGGATATAGACTAGTTAAGTATTATATTTAATAATACGAGAGATAGATTATTAAATAGTAAGTAGTTTATGCTTATTAAAAGGCGATAGGGGTATATATTTATAAGGCTCGAATTAAACGTTAAATTTATTAATTATTTTATAAAGGGAGAGCTTAAGTAATTATATAAGTACTTTAGCTACTTATTAATTATAAGGCTATATAAACTCCTTAAGTAATCGGGGAATAATATAAAAATAAGAGCTCTAGAGTACTTAATTAAAATATATTATTAATACTAAATAAACGCCTAGAGCTTATATAAATTTAAATTCAAATTATATAATGAGCTTAGTTTTAACTAAGAGATCGTTATTAATATTTTTTATTTAAATAATCGCTTAGTACTATATATTATTAACGAGGTTATATTATTTTAAAGAGACTAATTCTTTAGGGACCTACTTATTAAGACTATTTAAATAATATTAAAAAGAGTATTAATCGATATATACTAAGGGCTACTAAATAAAATTAGGACTAATATAAGTACGAGCTTTAAGTTAGCGGAGTTTAAAAATAACGCTAATATATATAGTATATAGCTAAAAATCGTACTTATTAAGGTATATTATAGTATTAATAAGGTAAAAAGAGCTTATTAATAATTAAAAAGAGCGTTTAAAATTATTTATAATAAGTACCCTAATATTACAAATAAAAAGTATTTTTAAATAGTATTTAAGTACTATAACAATACTATAGGCCCGAAAGGGCTAGTTCTAATACTTCTCGTATTTAGAATATACTTAAGAACGATAATAGCCTCGCTACTATTATTAAATATAGCTTAGCGAGCTTAAGTAATTAATAAAGTAATAAAAGTACTCTAGGAGATAAATATAAAGTACTAAATTAATAAGGCTATTATTACTTATAATAGGCTAAATATAAGCCCTAACCTCGATATATTACTAAATTTAGATATTAAAGTATAAAAAGAAATTATTAAATAGTAATTAGGCTTATATAAATTAATCTTAGTTAACGAACGTTTATATATTATTATTAGAGACCGAGACTAACTATTTAAAATATTAATTACGATAATATAACTATATTATACCGATCTTAGTAAGGAGATATTAGCTTAATAAAAAAAAAAGAGCTAGGGGAATTCCTTTAATAACGTAAAGAGGGGTAAGAAATTATTTTTAATAAAGTTATTATAATAAAATAAATAAATAATAATAATAAAAAAGAGGTAATACCTATATTACTAAGAAGTATAAAAAGACTTAAATAAAAAGTACTATTTTATTAATTTATTACTAACGACGCTATAATTAGCACATTTTATATAGTAAAAAAGAAGGCTAATTTCGTACTCATAACCTAACTATAAAAAAAGAGTATAATTATAATAGTTAGGAGACTTTTTAAGAAATTAAACTTAGTAGAGGTAGAGATACTACGCAATCGAGGGGTCTATTAATTTATTTTTTATAATCTAGTTAATATAAGAATTTACGTATTTTTAAATTATATATAGTTCGAAAAATAAAAGGAAAGGGTACCCTATAGCTATATAAGAAATCGAGATACATTATATAAGGATATAGTAACGTTAAAAAAGCGACGTTACTTACTTAGTTACTTATAGTTTAATACTATAGCTAGCGCCTTATAATAGTACTAATAGTATTACTATAATAAAGAGGATACTAGATTTAAAGTCGTAATATTACGTAAGTATATACTTAAGTAGTAACTAAGTTTATAAAAAAGATCCTTACTTACTTCCTAAAAAAGATAATTAATAAGTACTTAAAAAGTACGATTATTAAAATACTTAAGCTATTATACGGCTTTATTAAATTAGGTACTTATTAATAAGTAACGTACTACGACTTTTATATTAACTAATTATTAATAGTTATGTTAATATACGATCCCTACTTCTTAATCTTTATATATATATATAACCCCTTTAATATTATTAAAATATAAGTAAATAATACTCTAAGTTTATTAAATATCGACTTTATAAAGAAAGAGGATAAGGAGCTCTATAAAGCTAAATTTATAACTAAACTAAAGAAGATCCTAACGCTAGAATCCCTATTAGTATTTAATAAAGGGATTTTAATAATTAAGGGGGATAATATAGTATTTTCATAATAGGGGTAAAATAAGAAAATTACTTTTATTAACTAAAAATCCCTTAATTATAAAAAGTAATATAGGGCTAAGCTTACTTAAAAGGTATATATTACGAATATTTATTAACCCGAGGCTACTTTTAACTACGCTAGAGCTATATAAGTTATAAAGCTTATAGAAAGTAATTTTAATATTTTTAATTAATAACTATAATAGTAACGAGAATACCGTAATCGAGGTCTCGTTTACTAACTTATTAAGCTTACTTTAATAAGGCTCTATATATTTATTAACGGATTATTTATAAATAATAATAACCTAATTTTATAATTAAAATATATTATTATCCTTATTAACGAAAAGCTTAGTAACGATAAATTTATAATTCAAAGTAATATTATTTACTATTTATTAATAAAAAGTAAGCGAATAATACGTAACGTACTTATATTTAAAGTTTATAGTATAGTTAATAATATTAACCTTACTTATATAATTTTAATTATGCTTAAAAAGATTATAGATCGACTTAACCTTCTTACGATCCCTACGATTATTTATACTAATTTGTACTCTTTATACGAGTACCTCGTTAAGCTAAGTACTATAAAAAAAAGAAGTTTATAATAAATATTATAACCCTTAAATAGTTATACGAATAATAAGAAATCCTCGAGATTTATTAAATTAATAATAATAATAACCTCGCTAATATTTTTATAAAAATAGTACTTAATAAGGGACTAGAGTAATTCGTTAATAAAAGAAAAGTAATAGTACGACTAAAAAAATAGGTTATATAAAAAGAGTAGAAAAAAGGGGTAAAAAGAGACGACTAAGTAAATAGGCCCGAGGTCAAATTAAACCTCTAATTATAATAATAATAATAGTAGCGGTAATAGTAGAAGTAATAATTAGATTAATAAAAAAAAAGTTAATATTAGATTAGAAATCTAATTTAACCTTAGTATATAGCCGAGGCTACGTAAGGGCTAACGAGAGGCCCTATTTATAATTATTATAAACTACTTAATTTATAATTAGAACCTCTTTTTTATACCTTATATAATATATTAAAATAGTTTAATTAACCTACTTCGTTAACCTACGGTTCGAACTAATCGACTAATATCCCTATAATAGGGATACTAATACGTATTCTATTTTTACGAGAGTTCAAGCTAACGAGCTGGGGACTTCTCTATTAGAGAAATAATCAACACACAACTATTTCCGATTCGTTGAGCATCCAATCCAGTCGGATTTAGATGGTAACATCATCACAACTCGTTGCACAATTCATCGCCTTTAAGCGTAAGGGACTTTCATTTCCGTAGAAACCCATTGACGGTATCTGTAGTGAGCTTCATTTCGTCGGACAACATAGAAGCCCGTCTGGGCCGACTTTTGGCCTTGTAAGGCTTAGGAGCCCCAGATGTCGGAGTTATCCCGCAAGGCATGTGCATTACGGCTATGCATACCCGCATTGTCAGTGGAGAAACAAGTGGTAATTCCGGGGATCTGGAAACTCTAAGTCGTGCAGGACGGAGGCTTTTAAAACAATCTCTGTATACTTATTTAAGCGGCAAAGCTCTCGGAGTTCGGGACCGGAAGCAAGATATGTCATAATGCCCCTTAAGTTGACCAGCGACCCCAGTGAGATGTAATTGTCGATATAACAAAGAAGTGGGAGTTGGCATGTTTAACGGATAGATATGTGGCGTCTATTTCGCAATGTTCTATGAGCGCTTCCTCGGCTTAATGGAGTCCATTGGTCTTGACTTCTTTCACTCCATTCACACCGTTCACCGCTTTAACTCCGTTTGCCCCATTCATATTCTTCCGGGGTTTCTCCTCGTATTCCACCTTATTAACCAAACTTCCTAGGCCGTGGCTCATCACGATGCGAAGGTCATCCCCAGGAGCCAAAAAAACAGGCGGAGTTCTACTCACACCAATCCCGTGAGGAGTGCCCGTCATGATCACAGTCCCGGCCTCCAGCGTCGTGCCTTGAGACAAATATGCCACGATCTCGGCAATTGAAAAGATCATGTCGTCCCCTCTGCCCTCTTGCATCACCTCGCCGTTGAGGACCGTCTTCAGCTCAATGACTGAAGGGTCTGGAAGGCTGCTCGCGCTGACGATACACGGTCCCGTCGGAGCAAAACCGTCGAATCCTTTCCCGAAACCCCATTGAGCACCAGCGAACTGATGCTTTCGCGCCGTGACGTCGTTGGAGCACGTGTAACCGAGCACGTAGTCCATGGCGTCCTCCACGCTGACGTTTCTCGCGTCGCGGCCAATGATGACAGCTAGCTCAGCTTCGTAGTCCGCTTGAAGATCTGTTGCTTGATGAGGGATGAGAAGTGGTGCGTTTGACGCGTTGAGGCAGCTTGCGGGTTTGAAGAAGAGAGTTGGATGTTCTGGGAGTTCAAGGTTCATCTCTTTGGCGTGCTTGCGGTAGTTGAGACCAATACAGCGGATCGTGCCGATTTCTTTGCGTGTCAGGGGCGGAAGAAGTTTCTGGACGTTGAGGATCCTTGATGTTGGCTCTGCTGAGGCGTCCAGGGCTGAGGTCCCAGTGAAAACCCGTACCGGTACGGGGAGGGATGCGGCCAAGGCAGCTCCAACTTTGAGAGTGTCAGATAATTGATTTGACTTGACCAGGAAGAAGCGTTCATACCGTCGACAGTCTCGTCGGCTGGTTCACCGATGTATTCCCTCCAATCATCTTCTGCGATGAATCTCACGAGCCGTTTCCATCTCTGAAGATTGTTAGTCACAGATACCTACGATGATAATGTTGCTTTCAAGCCCACTTACAGGAGTTATCATCTTGACTAACTAATTCTGAGGCTTAGTTTACGAAGAGATTCAAATTAGTTGATCGCCTTGCGTTACAGACCCAGGTGAATTCGAATGAGCTTGTTTGCGAAAAGAGTCAATATGACATCGCCTACGAGGCGGATATAAACACTCGCATCCAGAAGACAGCCCTCCGGCCGTTGACCGGATGCTGATGGCATCGGGTGACATCGGTCATCCTCCGTAGTCGTGGCGTTTTCCCGACGGCTTCGGGAAATGTGATCGGCCTTTTCCCCAACACCAAGGCCAGTATCCGCACCAAGATAACGTCGGGGATCCTCACCCCGCAAAGCCCACCTTAACTCAACAAGAGATGGTTCGTTAGATAGATAAAGACTGGTCGACAATTCTGTAAAACTCGGTAAAGCTAGGGAGAAACGTGGTTCTGTCTCTTTTCTCCAGACACGCGCCCACGCGATGCCGATTCGGCCACTTTGCCGGACCCATCTCTGGTGGGCCCGGCTTCTCGGTAGGTCTTCCTATCTCCATTTTCACGACTGGTAGCTTTTGGCTTTCGAGAGATCAATCGATCCATACAGGTCCACCACAAGAGTCAGAAAGCTTTGCCTGATTAAGGTAGTTGATGCCGTGGTATGACTGTTCCACTGAGGCCGCTGAGGCCAAAGTTGTCTGCCAGACTAGCTGATGGGCCAGCAAAATTTGCGGCCCTCGAGTGGGTCACACTTTCACTCACCCTTTTGACAGCATTATTGATTCAAAATTAGCCTCGTAATTTACAATTCGAACAAGCACAATAGCTCAGGGGCAGAGCGCTGGGCTCATAACCCAGAGGTCCCTGGATCGAAACCAGGTTGTGCTATCAGTACTTTCCTTTGGCGGGAGTTGCCTTTTGTGTTTCCTATCTTGATCTATGCAGCGTTTTTCTTTTGTTCTTTTGCAGGGTGACAAGGACTTGAACGTCTACAGGGGACACAAAGGACAATGAGATTTCTTGCCGAACTTCAGTTGGTTACTTCTTCGAGTCCCCCATTGTTCGGCGAGGTGTCCAACGCCAAAATCTTATTAATGAACGTCTTCATCATCTTCATTGTACTTTTGCTATGAGGCGACATTCTGGTCAACTTTCATTGTATGCCGAGCCTAACTCGATTCTGTTCACCTGATAACCGTATGTCAGGACTCTCCCAATGATTTCCGTGGTCGTTGGTGGTATTAATGTTTCATGGACATTCCCACGGGGTGCTTGTAAGTGCTTGTAATTCAAGGTTTGGCTTGTATCAAAACGATGGATCCACCAACGCCCACCGACCATTACAGTATTCTCGGCGTTGTGAAGGATACGACACAAGAACACATTGAAGACGCGTTTTATGGCCTGGTGGAAAGAGCTCGTCAGTATAGTCAGCATGAAGCATATGACAGAGCGGGAAGATCTCGGAGTGCAGACATGGCTAGTGCCTCCAGAAATCAAGATGCCAACAGAATGCTAACCCGACATGGACACTTTTAAGCCTATCAATTCCAGATCACAGCAGCTTACAAAGTTCTCAGTGACCCTCTTCTGCGCGCGCGATGCGACAAGTCGAGACAGCCCGTGGTCAGGGCCAAGAGCTTGCGTCTCCGCAAGTTTTCGGCTTCGGAAAGACGCACGTCCGACGATGATGTTCCATCGGAGGTCACATTCGTAAGTATCAAACAAAAGCTGGAAGAAAAGTTGAAGAAAGGCAAGAAGAAACTTGAAGCTGCTTTGGAGACAACGGCGCACGAGGCGAAAGAAGCTTAAGTGCGACAGAAATCTCGGTGGCCTGAAGTGCTTGCAACTCCCCGGGACAAGAGCTTCTACCAGCAGCCGGCAATGGTACGGCCTCAACCTCACCAGCTTCAGAACAAATACCATGCAGAAGAACGTTCGGAGATCCCAATGGTTTATGAAGACGTTTGCAAAACTCCCAAGGGCTATCAAGTTCGAGATCGGGATGCTACTACTGACTTGTACAATGAGGACTCGCATTGCCTCAACGAGGCCTTGGACCCAAGAGAGTTGAAAACGCCCAGTCCGCCCAATAAGGCGCGACTTGTCCCTCCTGGGCGACAGCCGGGATGCATGGACAACAGGCCTCATGGGTGGAAAGGATGGTATCCAACGAACAAGGGCCTTTCACCAGCCGACTGTCCCATTTGCGAGGAGTTTGTTTCAAAGGTTTTCTGTACGCAGTGCAACGCCACGACTTGAATGATCTGTAGGCTCGTTTGAGCAGTAAGACATTGCGCTGGAATTTAGTACTCCCAAAGACTGGGGATTTGTCTTGTAGCCGTATTGAAATTTGGCAAATGCCAGATGTTCAAATTTTTGGTGGTTTATATCATGAGCATCCTTAAGTAGAACCCGGGAAACCGTTACCTGGTCAATGTGGAAGTTGCATCCTTAACGTGACTGATTTGATATGAGATTCAATGTATAAAGATGGAGAGGCATAAAAACCGGTGCCCCGCATCTCCAAACAGCAAATGAGGGCGAGGCAAAGGGTGCGTGCATGCGTGCGCTGAATAGAGTTTTCAAGGAACGGTACAGTGTAAAAGTTTGAGTTACATTTCAGAGATGTCATCCAAACTCCAAACAGACGCTGTTCGGAGCCGCGCAAATGACATCGCGTTCGACCTCCAATGCTAGACTCTATATAAGCTACATTTCAGAGCCTTGGAAACACCTCCATATTTCAGAAATTGTCCAATCGGCGTTGTGGCAGAGTGGTCTAATGCGCAAGACTAGAAATCTTGTTCCTTCGGGAGCGTCTGTTCGAATCAGGCCAACGTCGTCTTTTGCTTTTGTCTCCTCTAGCTCCTCAACTATGGTTCTATTTTTAGGTGCCCATTCAAATCCGCAAGGTTTAGAGTGTTTTAGTATAGTAGCAGGTAGCTTTAAGGAAGAACTTATGTGATTGTTATTAAGGTGCCTGGACGACTTTATGCAGAGGATCCTGTTCTTAACCTTTAACCCTATTAGGATTAGCTTATCTATTAGTAAGCGGGGTCTTATTAGATAACTTCCTAAGTCCCGGCCTTAAGCTACGGCTATAATTTACTTAACTACTTAGCTCTATCTAAGGGAACTATTAGATTAAAAGTCTAATTCGACCTCAGTATATAGCCAAGGCTGCGCAGGGGCTAACGAGGGGCCCTATTTACGATTATTATAAACTACCTAACTTACGGTTAGAACCTCTTTTTTATACCTTACGTAGTATATTAAAATAGTTTAATTAACTTATTTTATTAACTTATAGTTTAAACTAATTAATTAATATTTTTATAATAAAGATCTTAATACTAATTAGTAGTTAATTTTTATTATTATAGATTAATAAAGTATTTAGTATAAAAAAGATAACCTCCTCGAATAGAACGCGATAAGAAAATCGTACTACTTAACCTTACGGAAAGTAAGTAATAAAATATAGAATCTCTATAATAAAACGAAATAGAAGAATCGTAGCCCTTAATTACTTATAAAAGGCCGACGTTTATTATATTAAAATAACCCCTAATAATTAATAAAAATATCGAGGCGACCGAGCTACTATTATCGACCTTATATAATCCTTTTTTATTAATTAACTTACCTATAGCCGGCCCGCTATTAGAGATTAATTAAATTAACTAATTAATTAGTAAAAAGAACTATTTACGTAACTACTTACCTAATTAATTAGCGTAATAAACGAGCTTAATAGTACGGTATAAAAAAGTACTACGCAATTAAAAAAAAGGTTCCCTAAGTATAATAAATATTATTAGTAAGCGTAGTAAAAACCTATATAGGAATTATAAAACTAAGAGATTTATAGTATATAGAAAGGTTTATTATAACAAGGGTCTTACGAATATAACCTTAAAGCCCGCGATTTAAACGATCTCCTCGTAGCCCTCTTAACTATTTTTTAAATACTACTTAGGAATATAGTATAGAGGGTAGTATAACAAAGAAAGAAGAGATTTAAAAATTATAATAGCTATAATTTACGAATTGCGAGTATTATAAGTATTGAAAATTAGCTTAGTAAAGAGGCTACTACTCTTAAAAAGATCCTCTCGTAGCCTCTTACTAAAATTACGATTATTATAATAAAAAAAGAATATTTTAGAGGGCCGCTAAGAAGCTCTTTTCTATACTACTAGCTCTTAATATAAGAATTATTAATTTTAAAAAGGTAAAAAGTAAATTACTAATTAATAATAATTCGTTTAATAAACGTATATACTTCTTAGGTTTTTAATTTAGAGAAAAACGCTACGTAATTAAGACGTTATTAGGCTACTTATAAATCTATTTCTAATATTAATTAATTAAATAACTAAAAAAAGACCGCTAAGATAGTATCTAACTAAAAGGACTAAAAGTAAATAGTAATAAAGCTCGGTATAAATAAATAAGAAAAAGTGGGAAAGTCCTAGACCTTAATAAATCCGATAATTAATAATAATACGCTATTACTAAGGCTAGTAAATAGCTTTAAAACGACCCTATTAAAATTAAATATGCTAGTTATTATAAATCGAAATACGAGTTAGGGAACGACGAGGAGCGAGTTAGTCTATAGCTAAAAAAGAGGAATTCTTATCTTATATAAATAAATAGAGATTAAACCGGAATACTAGAGAAAGTAAGTATATAAAGATTTTAATAATCCTAACGGCGAGCAAATCGACGTAGTATTAGTCTAAGTACGTTATATAAAAGTACGGTAATATTAAGAAAGTAGCGCTACTTACTTAGTTACTTACGGTTTAATATTATAACTAGCGCCTTATAATAGTATTAATAATATTATTATAATAAAAAGGGTACTAAATTTAAAGTCGTAATATTACGTAAGCGTATACTTAATTAGTAACTAAGCTTATAAAGAAGATCCTCGCCTACTTCCTAAAGGAGATAATTAATAAGTACTTAAAAAATATAATTATCGAAGTACTAAAGCTATTATACAGCCTTACTAAATCGGGTACTTATTAATAAGTAATATACTACGACTTTTATATTAACTAATTATTAATAATTATATTAATATACGATCCCTATTTCTTAATCTTTATATACGTAAATAACCCCTTTAGTATCGTTAAGATATAAATTAATAATACTCTAGGTTTATTAAATATTAAGTTTATAAAAAAGGAGGATAAGGAGCTCTATAAGGCTAAATTTATAACTAAACTAAAAGAGATCTTAATATTAAAATCCTTATTAATATTTAATAAAGGGATTTTAATAATTAAGGGGGATAATATAATATTTTAATAAAAAGGGCAAGGTGAGAAAATTACCCTCGTTAACTAAAAATCCCCTAATTATAAAAAGTAATATCCCCCCGACGGAGCAATCTGCCGGGGCCGTACCGTGTATTACGTATTAAGGAAAACTAAGTATATTGCGCTCTATACTTAATTATTAATTAAAATAGCTCCCGACCTTTTACCGTTTTTAGCTATTTAGAGGGCGAGCTATACTTATTTTAATATATATAAAACCTCTTAATACTAGCCTATATAAGTAGTTAGATCTTATATTATATACTCTTTTTTATTAAGGGTTAAGGGACCCCTTATATATTCCCTTATATTTATAATATAGCTTATATTAAAAGGATTTCTAACTCCGTAAAATATAATTTCTAAGCTAGTATTAATATACTAAATCTTAACGTCCGTATTAACCTAGCTATTTATAGTATTTATACTATTACTTAGCTAAATTCTATATTATTAAAAAGTACTACGCTACTCCTTAAGTATACTTATATTAGCTATAATAACTAGGGCGCTAAGGTGGCCTAAGAATTTATTAAGCCCTAAAGGGGGGGACTTATTAAGGGGTATCTTTAGTCCTAGCCCGCTAGTTACTAATTATATACTAAGAGAGTAGTAGTATATATATATATAAGTACGTTTAATAGGTTTATTTAATAGGCTTATTTAGTAGATTTATTTAGTTTAAATAGAAAGTAGCTTTGGGCGATATTAAAAGCGATAAGGATAAAAAGAATCTTTACGAGCCTTAGTATAAGTAATTAAATATTAGCCTTTTTAGCCCTTTCTTTAGAAACCTCTACGTTACTATTAAAGTTTAGAACCTCTACGGTTAAGGGCCACTTTTAACTATTATAGCTAACTATTATAGCTAACTATTACGGCCGACCTTTACTATTAACCTTTTTAGCTAGCGCCGTTACGTAATAAAGAAAGTAGCTTATTTATTTCGAATTATATAGCGGTTTTTATATTAAATTTTTATATTACGTTAAGCGCGTGCTTAGGGTATATTGCGCGTATTATATAGTTAAAAAGTATACCGTATTATATAATTTTTTTTAAAAGCGTAATCTCGTTAAGGTCGATCTTTTACGCTTATAAAGCTAGAAAGAAACTACTATATAAAAAATAATATAAAGCTAAGCTCGCCTAAGGGGTATATATTACGAATATTTATTAGCCCGAGGCTACTTTTAACTACGCTAGAGCTACGTAGGTTATAGAGCTTATAAAGAGCGACTTTAATACTCTTAATTAATAACTATAATAATAATAAAAATACTATAACTAAGGTCTCGTTAATTAGCTTATTAAGCTTATTTTAGCAAGCCTCTATATATTTATTAATAAATTATTCGTAAATAATAATAACCTAACCTTATAATTAAAATATATTATTATCCTTATTAACGAGAAGCTTAGTAAGGACGAATTTACGATCTAGGGTAATATTATTTACTATTTATTAATAAAGAGTAAATAAGTAATACGCAACGTACTTATATCTAAAGTCTATAGTATAGTTAATAATATTAACCTTACTTATGCGATTTTAACTATACTTAAGAGGATTATAAATCGACTTAACCTCCCTATAATCCTTATAATCGTCTATACCGATTCGTACTCGCTATATAAATACCTCGTTAAGCTAAGTATTATAAAAAAAAAGAGGCTTATAATAAATATTATAACTTTAAAATAGTCGTACGAATAATAAGAGATTTTTAAAATCCGTTAGATTAATAATAATAATAACCTCGCTAACGCTTTTATAAAAGTAGTACTTAATAAGGGATTAAAATAATTCGTTAATAAAAAAAGGTAATAATATAAATAGAAAGATAGATTATATAAAAAGAATTAAAAAAAGGGGTAAAAAACGACTTAATAAACGGGCCCGAGGTTAAATTAAACCTCTAATCGTAATAGTAATAATAATAATAAAAATAGTAGTTAGATTAATAAAAAAAGAGAAAGTTAATATTAAATTAGAAGTTTAATTTAACTTTAGTATATAGCCGAGGCTACGTAAGGGCTAACGAGGGGCCTTATTTATAATTACTATAAACTACCTAATTTATAATTAGAACCTCCTTTTTATACCTTATATCGTATATTAAAATAGTTTAATTAACCTACTTCGTTAACCCACGGTTCGAACTAATTAACTAATATCCCTATAATAAGGATATTAATAGGAACATAAAGAACTCATCATAGCGTAACTGTCGTTACTAAAACGTCAGAGAGCTTAATCTCATATCGCGTCGAATAGCAGAGCTTGTACGAAGACACACATGCACCTTCTGGCAATTAACAGAAACGATAGAGACATCCAAGCCCAAAAGAGTCAGGAGGAGAAAGGTGAGTGGTTCCAACTTCTAACACCTGCTCAGCCGGGGGATTGCAGCCTTTCATGAACTGACAAAGAACCTGACCCGTACAGGCCTGCGATTTGTCTTATCATAAGAAGATCAAATGTGATGGAAAAGAGCCCCGATGTTCCGGTTGCAAGTTGTACAAATCAGAGTGCACTTATACAGGCCCGACGAGGGCGACTGTTGTGAAGTCAAATCAGTAGGTCTTTACTTTCGAATTTTTCGCCACAAAGATCGATCAACTGACATTATAATTGGCATAGAGCCAAGAAGATCGAAATGCTGGAAGCAAGGCTGGCGCAACTGGAGGCCCAAAAACAACCCTCGTCCAAGGCAGCCAACCCAGAATTCTCGCTGACATCTTCGGAGCCCGGTTCGGCTGCAAGTATCTCTGAAGAGGAGCAACATCTCTGGGCTACAAATACTGATTCAACACTCAACGAATCGCCCGGCTCCTCTACTAACCCAGGCTCAGGCATCTCGGGTCACGAGTCCAGCAAAACACTCCCGCCCTTGCGTCAGATCCTGCCCTCGATAGAAGACTACTTTCAAAACTCGAATCAGATGCTCCCTCTATTTGAGCAAGGAGCCTTCGTTAAGATGCTGCGAAGTTGGTACGCGTATCCGGCGCACCGTAAATCAGACGTCTGGGCTGCCATCAACGTTGTCTTGGCCCTGGCACACCGGCACTCCTACGCTTCCAGTTACGAAGAGACGCAGAATATGCAGCGATATATCGACAATGTTCAGTCCGTCTTGAACAAATTGGTCATCAATGAACCAAGTATGCTGGTCTTGCAGACTTTGCTTGGACTGGTACTCGTATTCCATGGCTCAGCGGACCAGGGCCCGGCGTCCATACTGATAGCAACTGCAATCAGGCTTTGCCAGGGTCTTAAACTCCATACAAAGTCTGCGGCGCAGGAGTTCGATCCGGCTGAGGCTCTCAAAAGGAGTCGAGTCTTTTGGATCGCCTTCATACTCGACCGCGACCTATCAATGAGATTGACGCAGCCGCCTATGCATCAGGAGTCAGAAATTGACGTGGACATTCCATCTCTACATCCTCCGGATGATATAGGTATGATCATGGGTTTCTCTGGCCAAAAGTTCAATTACTTCCGCAGCACTATTCAGCTCGCCTACATCCAGGGAAAGTGTTAGTATCCCTATCACAAGGATATTAGTCGATTAGTTTAAACCGTGGGTTAACGAAGTAGGTTAATAAAACTATTCTAATATACTACGTAAGGTATAAAAAGGAGGTTTTAATTATAAATTAAGTAGTTTATAATAATTATAAATAGGGCCCCTTATTAGCCCCTATATAGCCTTAGCTATATACTGAGGTTAAATTAAACTTTTAATTCGATATTAACTTTTTTTTATTAATCTAATTATTATTATTATTACTACTATAATTAGAGGTTAAATTTAACCTCGGGCCCGTTTATTAAGTCGTCTCTTTTTATTTCTTTTCTTTACTCTTTTTATATAACTTATTTTTTATTTATATAATTACTTTTTTTTTATTAATAAATTACTCTAATCCTTTATTAAGTACTACTTTTATAAAAGTATTAGTAAAGTTATTATTATTATTAATCTAATAGATCTCGAGGATCTCTTATTATTCGTACGACTACTTAAGGGCTATAATATTTATTATAAGCCTCTTCTTTTTATAATACTTAGCTTAACGAGGTATTTATATAGCGAGTACGAATTAGTATAGATAATCGTAAGGATTATAAAAGAGTTAAGTTAATTTATAATCCTCTTAAGTATAATAAAAATTACGTAGGCGAGGTTAATATTATTAACTATATTATAAATTTTAAACGCGAGTATACTACGTATTACCCCCCTAATAGAGCAATCTGCTGGGGCCGTACCGTGTGTTACGTATTAAGGAAAACTAGGTATATTACGCTCTATACTTAATTACTAATTAAAATAGTAGTTAACTAACTTAACTATTATCTCTTTTTTATTAATAGCTCCCGACCTTTTACTACCCGTCTAGAGGGCGAGCTATACTTACTCTAATATATATAAAACCTCTTAGTACTAGCTTATATAAGTAGCTAGATCCTATATTATATACTCTTTTTTATTAAAGATTAGGGGACCCCTTATATATTCCCTTACGTCTATAATATAGCTTATATTAAAGGGACTTATAGTTCTATAAAATATAATCTTTAAACTAATATCGATATATTAAATCTTAATATCTATATTAGCTTAGTTATTTATAGTATTCGTACTATTACTTAGTTAGATTTTATATTACTAAACAGTATTATACTACTCTTTAAGTATATTTATATTAGCTACAATAGCTAGGGCGTTAAGGGGGCCTAAGAATCTATCGAGCCCTAGAGGGGGGGGCCTATCGAGGGGTATTTTTAGTCCTAGCCCACTAGTTACTAACTATATATTAAAAGAGTAAGTTCTTAACGAGTAGTAGTTTATATATTAATAAGTATATTTAATAAGTTTATTTAATAAGCTTATTTAATAAATTATTTAGTTTAAATAGAGCTTTAGGTAATATTAAAAACGATAAGAATAAAAAGAATCTTTACGAGCTCTAAAAAGTAGCTAAATATTAGCCCTTTTAGCCCTTTTTTTAAAAACCTCTATGTTATTATTAAAGTTTAGAACCTCTATAATTAAGGAAGGCCGCCTCTAACTATTATAGCTAACTATTATAGCTAACTATTATAACCGACCTCTACTATTAACCTTTCTAGCCGGCGCTACTACGTAAAGGGCAGCTTGCCTATCCCGAATTATATAGTAATTTTCGTATTAAAATTACTATATTACGTTAAGCGCGTACTTAGGGCATATTATGCGTATTATATAATTAATAAATATACCGTATTATATAATTTCCCTTAAAAGCGTGATCTTATTAAGGTCGATCTTTTGCGCCTATAAAGCCGGAAAAAAACTACTATATACTACGTATTACTCGCTTATTCTTTATTAATAAATAGTAAATAATATTACTTTAAATTATAAATTCGTCCTTACTAAGCTTCTTATTAGCGAGGATAATAATATATCCTAACTATAATATTAGGTCGTTATTATTTATAAATAATCCGTTAATAAATACGTAGAGCCTCGCTAAAATAAGCTTAATAAGCTAGTAAATAAGACCTCGGTTATAATATTTTTACTATTACTATAGTTATTAATTAAGAATATTAAAGTCGCTCTCCGTAAGCTCTATAGATTATATAGCTCTAGTATAATTAAAAATAGCTTTAGGTTAATAAATACTTATAATATATACCCCTTGGGCGAGCTTAGCCCTATATTACTTTTTATAATTAAGGGATTTTAGGTTAATAAGGGTAATCTTCTCGCTTTATCCCTTTTAATAAAATACTATATTATCCCCCTTAATTATTAAAATCCCTTTATTAAATATTAATAAGGACTCTAATATAAGGATCTTTTATAATTTAGTTATAAATTTATCTTTATAAAGCTCCTTATTTTCCTTCTTTATAAACTCTATATTTAATAAACCTAAAGTATTATTTATTTATATTTTTATAATACTAAAGGGGTCGTTTAGATATATAAAAATTAAAAAATAAGGATCGTATATTAATATAATTATTAATAATTAGTTAATATAAAAGTCGTAGTATATTACTTATTAATAAGGACCCGATTTAATAAGGCCGTATAATAACTTAAGTACTTTAATAATTATATTTTTTAAATACTTATTAATTATTTCCTTTAAGAAGTAAGCAAGGATTTTTCTCATAAGCCTAGTTACTAATTAAGTATACGCTTATATAATATTACGACTCTAAATTTAGTACCCTTTTTATTATAATAATATTATTAATACTATTATAAGACGCTAGTTATAGTATTAAACCGTAAGTAACTAAGTAAGTAGCGCTATTTTCTTAACGTTACTATACCCTTATATAACGTACCTCAATTCTTTATATAACTATAGAGTACCCTTTTCTTTTATTTTTCGAACTATATACGATTTAAAAATATATAGATTTATATACTTAACTAGATCGTAAAGGATAAATCGATAGACTCCTTAATTACGTAATATTTCTATTTTTACTAAGTCTAATCCCTTAAAAAGTCTCTTAGCTATTATAATTATACTATCCTTTTATAATCAAGTTATAAGTACGAAATCGGCCTTTTCTTTTATTATATAAAATATACTAATTATAGCGTTATTAGTAATAAATTATTAAAATAGTGCCCTTTATTTAGGTTTTTTTATATATCTTAATAATATAAGTATCGCTTTTTTCTTACTATTATTATCTATTTATTTTATTATAATAATTTTATTAAGGATAATCTCTTACTCCCCCTTACGCTACTAAGGGGATTCCCCTAGCTCCTTCTTTTTATTAAACTAATATCTCTTTATTAAAATCGGTATAGTACGGTCGTACTACTATAATTAATATTTTAAATAATTAGTCTCGATCCCTAATAATAATATATAAACGTTTATTAACTAAGATTAATTTATATAAGCTTAATTACTACTTAATAATTTCCCTTTAAATCCTAATATTTAAATTTAATAATATATCGACGTTAGGGCTTATATTTAGCCTATTTTAAATAGCAATAGCCTTATTAATTTAGCGCTTCGTATTCGTTTTTTAAAATACTTTTATTATTTTATTAATTATTTAAGCTCGCTAGGCTATGTTTAGTAATAGTAATAAGGCTATTATCGTCCTCGAGTATACTCTAAATATAAGAAGTATTAGAAATAGTCCTTTTAGGCCTATAGTATTATTATAGTACTTAAATATTATTAAAAAATACTCTTTATTCGTAGTATCGGAGTATTTATTATAAATAATTCTAAACGCTCTTTTTAACTATTAATAAGCTTTTTTTACCTTATTAATATTATAATATAATTAGTAAGTACGATTTTTAGTTATATACTATATATAATAATATTATTTTTAAACTCTATTAATTTAAAACTCGTACTTATACTAGTCCTAATCCTATTTAGTAGCCCTTAGTAATATTAATCTATAGTCTCTTTAATATTAACTAAATAGTTTTAATAAGTAGGTCCCTAAGGAATTAGCCTCCTTAGAATAATATAGTCTTATTAATAATATATAGTACTAAGTAATTATTTAAATAAACAATATTAATAACGGTTTTCTAATTAAAATTAAGCTCGTTATATAATTTAAATTTAAATTTCTGCGGGCTCTAGGCGTTTATTTAGTACTAATAATATATCTTTATTAAGTACTCTAGAGCTCCTATTTTTATATTATTCTCTAATTAATTAAAAAGGTTATATAATTCTATAACTAATAGGTAGCTAAAGTACCTATATAATTACTTAAGCTCTCCTTTTATAAAATAGTTAATAAATTTAATATCTAATTCGAGCTTTATAAACGTATATTCCTATTATTTTTTAATAAGTATAAATTACCTACTATTTAATAATCTATCCTTCGTATTATTTAATACGATACCTAACTAGTTTATATTTTTTAAATATAATAAAAATAGTATATTAATAAGTAAAATATAAAAGACTATTATACCTAAGTATACATTAACTTTTATTATATTTAGGGCGTATATTTCTTTACTTAGGCCGAAACTAATCTTTGTAATACTTATTATTAACGTATTTAATATAATTAAGAATATCTTCTAGAGTACGTAAAATTACCCTTTATTTTTGATTAATTATTATTATAAAAAGGTATAGGGTATAAGGGACTCTCGTAATACGGTACTTTAAAAAAACTACTAATACTTATAAAAATAATATAAAATACCTCCTTCGATCGGGTTAATACGGCCTTAATTAACGGAGTTATAACTAAAAGAAAAGGGTAGTATTAGCTAGATTAAAAGGGTAAAGTTCCTAATTATCTTATATTATTATATTTAAAAATAAATTATTAAAAAGGTTCTAGTTTAATCTTAAAAAAGTATATATATTTTTAAAATAAAAATCCGTACTACCGAGCTCCTCTCCCTAATTAAGGCCCTTTTTTTTATATTTTCTTTTAATTAGCTCTTTTATAAATCCCTATATTTAATTAGTTTTAAAAAAGAACTATTAAAACTAATCGCCCTACCCTATTCTAATTATTTCCTAATTTCTTTTTTCTTAATTTTTATAAAAAGAAATTATTTTAAATTAGTCCTAATTACTATATATAGTTAATTATATTAAGCCCTCTACTTACTCTTCCTCTTTATAATTACTTTTTTTACCTCCTCTACTTTTATTACTTTCTCCGCTAGCTTTACTTAGTTCTTATCCTATTCCTCCCTAGTAATCTCCTAATCCTAATTTTTATTAGCCTAATTCTCTCTAGCTTTTTTTATTAATAATAATATTTAAAAAGTATAAGCTAGAGTTATATATATAGTTTTTATAATTAAGTCGTTATATTAATTAACTTATTATTCCCTCGTATTTTTATTAATATTAACTTTACTTTTATATATATTATAATATTATAAAAGATTTTAATAAAACTTAGTTAGCTCTTAATATTAGCGTTTACTATTTTTTTATATAGCCCGATTATATTTAAAAAGCGTATACTTAATAACCTCTTATTTTAACTAAACCCTTAGTACTTTAATTAAAGTCTTTATAATAGGGCTATCCTAGCCCCTAATTAAAATATTTAAAAAACTACTTCCCTAATTACTTAGACTAGTTTTATTAAGAGCTAAGTTAAAGTATAATAATAACTTAAATAGTAATATATTTAATAAAAACTTCGTAACTTAATAAGTTTTAAAAATATTAATTAAGTATATAAGTTAATTATTAATAATAGCCTCTAAATACTAGTTAGTAACCTTTATTAATTTAATTACTTATAAAGTCCGATTAGGGTCGCTACTTATTACAGATCCTCGGGTACTTTTTAATATTTTTAAAAATTAAAATAGTAAGGATAACTTTTTAAAAATAATAAGTTCTTACTTAAAACTTTTAGCTATTTTATTTATTTTTTTAAAATATATAAGATTAATAAGAATATAATAATTATAATTATATAAGTTATAAATTCTTAAATCTTAGTTAGTAAATCTAAAGCTAAGTAGGTAAGAACCGGATTTCTAAAGAGTCGGCGCCTTAGGGGTATTAGTTATAATATAATTAGAGTTATTTAAGTTAGTATAAGGCTTATTTTTAAAATCTTAATTATATATTATTTTTTTAAAGGACTTTTTTAAAAAAGGTTTTATTATATTAAAAAAATAATAATCGTCGTATTAAAACTCGTAACTAATTTACTAAATCTAAGCTATATAGAGCTTATTATTAAATAGTTTAAAGTATTTATAAATTATTTAATACGTATTATAAGTTAAGTTAAGCTAGTTATATCGGACCGCGTTACGAAACTATTTAAGTACGTATAGACTATATTCCTATTTACTTAGTTATTATACTATAAGGACTACGTAAGCGCTTATATTAATTAGTTATTAAATATAAAGAGGTATATCGATCTAGTTATAAAAAGCCTTTAGTACTTAGATATTATTAATAAATATCCTTTTTAAATACCTAAGAGCTTACTTCGAATCGTACTAATAAACTATACTATTCCGCTAGTTAATAATTATTTTTATAAAATAGCCCGGATTATTAATATAAAAAAAGAAGATTACTAAGTATACTAAAGTCCTAATTTTTTATATAGTTTTTTAAGTTTAAAGGATTAGGGTAGGGGTCTTATTTAGTTTAAAAATACTCTCTTATCCCTCTTTAATTATAATTATATTATATACTAAAATAAGGTCCTATATTATAACTTTTATTACGGATCTAATCTCGTATTTTTAAATCTAATCTTTATATAATAAGCGTTTTTAAAGGTTATACTACTTTAGAAAAGGTAACGACCGGTAGGCTATTAGTTAATCTAGAGCTAACTCTAAGTAAGGCTATTATTATTATTATATAATAAGTAATAATAAGGTAGCGTCTTTAATCTTAATTAATATTAAGAGAGTTAAAACTTTAATTTATATAATTTCTAATTAAATTAATATTACTAAGACCGAGGAAAATAAGTATAATTCTATTCTTAAGGATGCCCTTTTAACGTACCTTATTAAAAACTATATATTCGTAATTTATAAAAGTTATTAACGTATTAAAATAAAATAAGTAGAGTAGGAAATTATATAAGCTAAGCTAAATACTAAACGGGCTTGATTAAATAGGGAACTAAGCTTAGATACTTAAAAAAAAAAGTAGAGTTTTTTAATATAATTATATAATTAATAAATAAGGTCGTTAGGTTTTTAATTATAATAATTAAAAAATAATTCTTCTCTTCTTATTATCCCTTTATATTTTTATTTTAGATTTAAGTAAAGAGATAACTAAAGAATTAGTAAGATTTAATAATATTTTTATAAAATAATATTTAATAAATAAAAACTCGTAGCTTATATTAGGGATCGGTAGTAATAAGGGGTAATTTACCCCTCTTGAGAGGCTTTTACTTATAATCGAGTTTACTTAGTAAGCAGTTAAGTATCCTCGTTCTTAAAGTTTATTATATTATTATTATAATTAAGAAGTAGAATTGCGGCGTTAATTATATTATTTTATAAAAATAAAAAGTTAGTTAAGTTAAAAATAAAGTTATTATAAAAATTAGACTCGTTAAGTAATAAGTAGAGGCTTTTTAAAGACTTTAGGAACTTTTTAAGTTAATTACTAATATAAATAGCCCCTATAATTAGTTTATTAATAAGCGTTTTTAATTAATATAACGATTTATTTAGAGTAGCTAAGTAGAAATAAAAAAGTCTTTATTAATAATAATTAAGTTTTTTAAAAATTAATATATTAATTTTTTATTAAATAATAAAAATAAGAACTAGATTATTAATTTATAACTTTATTAATTAGAGGGAGTATAAGGAATTAAATTAGTTATAGGTTTAGGTTCGGTATTAAGTAACTTTATTAGTTATAGTTTCTCGGTTATTTATTAAAAAAATAAAAGCTCGTAATTAGGCTTAGACTTTTTAATTTATTATATATATATTCTCTTAATTAAATACTCTTTAAGTTACCGTTCTTTTTTTAATCGGGGTCGTTATATAATAATTATAAATAAAATAAAATAGTATATAACTTAATAATACTTTAATAGTTATTTTATTTATAAAAAGGGCTATAGTAAGTATAAGTTTAATATTTTTTTTTTAATCTAACTAAATACGAAGTATATATATAATAAGTTAGTAACCCTTTTTAGAGAGCCCGTTAGTACGAGGGTTATAAGCTAATATAACCTTTTACTAAGTACTATATTATTAATTAAGCTATATTATAACGCTTATATTCTCTCGTCCCCCGTTAATAATTAGAGTACTATAAATCTTATAGTAATAAATAATATCTTTTTAAATAAACTTCGTAATATTTTTTAATATAGTATTTATTATAATCTACGTTTTTAAATATTTTATAAACTTATAACGCGCCTTAACGACTTTTTATTTACTTATATACTAAATATTTAAATAAACCCTAAAAAAAGGTTTATAAATTAGAACTATAAATATATAGGGGTTATTAAAGCGTTATAATCTAGCTTTTTAATAAGTTTTATAAGTCGTAATTAGCTCCTAGGTCTAAGCGTATATTCTTAGTTAGTAATATTATTTTATAAAATAAAAATATATAACCTCTTATCCCCTATACCCGGACTTATTATATACTTTATTAATTAGGTTTATTTAGTAGCGCTTATTATTAATTACTTAAGTAAGTTAGGGATAAGTCTTTATCCCTTATTAAAATAGAAGTTTATTTTATATAATAAATCGTATTACTATTTATTTAAAATGTCTAAATTAATTAAAAGGTATATTAACTAGCTTTTTTAAAATAAAAAGGAAATAGGTAATTTACTTTAAGAAATCTAACTATTATTTGTTTAGTATTAATATATTAGCTAGAATATTTATTTCCTATATCTAATCTACGGTAGCGTTATTATAACTATATACTATAATAAAAAAGTTCTTTATAACTCGTATTCATAGGACTTATACGTTAATAAAGTCCTTAATATCCTTATTAAACTTTACTTTAACTAAGTTAAATTAGCTAGGGGGTTTTTTTAAAAAGTTATTTACTATAATATTCTTTTTCTTATTAATATACTTAATTTTAAAGTTAAAAAGTCTAATCTAAGAGAGCTAGCGTATTATTATTATTAATAGTAAGTTATTCGCTATATTATTAATTTAAATAACTAGGACTTAGGCATTAGTTTTTAATAAAAAGTTAATTTCGAATAGATAATTATAAAGACGCTTTAGGCTTATTAAAACGCTTCGTATTTTAAGCTTTTTCGAGTTATAATTAAGCTCTAGCCCGTACTATATCCCGCTCTTATATTAAGTAATAGTACGCTCGTTATTAATAATCTAACTAAGTATACTACCCTATCCTTAATACTAGCGTCCGTTATAAAAATAATCTATTTAGGCTCGGTATTATAATTTAATAAAACTAGAATAGGGGCTATAGTAATTACCTTTTTAAGTATTTTTATAACCTCGATTTATAGCGCTCCCTATTTAAAAAATTAGTTCTTATTAAGTAGGGAGTATAATAGGGCTATTATAAAAGAAAATTACTTAATTTAATAATAATAAAAAGTAATAATACTAAGAAACGATCTAACTTTTAAAATATTTAAGTATTTTATTTATTCGAGGATCTTAAGGACTTTAGCCTAATTAGGCCGTCTCTTTTTCGTACTATAGAGGTAATTTATAATAACTATAAATAACTAGTACTATTATAACTTCGCTCTGGAAATAGTATAACTACTTAGCTTAATATTAACTAAGACTTAATTAATATTCTAGAGGTGTTTATAAATAAATCGCCGGATTTTAAAATAATTAGTTAAGTACTTATTATTATAATAAGATCGCGGGCTTTTAACTACGATATTATTAATAAAAATATTATAGTATTTTAGAATTAAGTCGTAGAGAATACGGGTTATAATTTAATAAAATTAGGCTACCGAATTTATTACTTTTATTAAAAGGGTATAGTATCTATATAGCCCGAGTAGAGTTAAAAAGGTCGTTAAATTATAGCTCTTTTTATTTAAAAAGATCTAATTATAATTAAAAAAGAAATTTAAAAGGGAGATAAACTAATTTATAATAAATTCTTTTAAAAACTTATTAATATTAAGTAATTTTTAAGTATTTTAAAGAGTAATAGTATTAATCTTAGTTACTAAGTTAATTAGCTAAAGACCGTTATCCTTTTTTATTATTAAAAACTAGGGGTTTTAATACGTAATATAGCTTTTTTTAATAATACCTTAAGTAATACGTTCTTAAATTACTTCGAAGGCTTTTAGTAATAGAGTTTCGGGATTGGGATACCCTTTATTTACTAAGCTTTATAGAGTATAGTTTTAATTAATTATAATAGCGCGATTATAAAGTTAAGACGGCCATATTTAAAAAAGTCTTATATTAGTACTTTTTTTTAATTAAGGAGTATTTATTTAAAGAGATCTTATTTACGAAATAAAAAATAGTTATGATTTTTAAAAAATAACTTAGAGTTAGTCGTTTATTAATCTAGAGCTTAGTTTTATATTTAAAAACTTAGGTATAATAATATCCTTATAGGGGCCTAATTAGTCTCGTAACTTATTTCTAACTTTTTTAAGTTTTTTAAGCTTTTAATAAGGATTATTATTAAGTATCGATTAATTAAAGAGCGTATTATTAACTAGTTAAACTTTTTAATTTTTCTTTTTATATATTATATTAGTTTTAATAATATAGGGAATTTTATAAAAGGCTTTTTTAGCTATTTTATACTATTTTAATACTTTTTATCCTAGTTTTATAATTCGTTATTTAATATATAACTCTTCTTATTAAGAGGTAAGTATTCTTATTAAAAGACGTAAATCGTCTTAATTAACTAATTTATTTAGTTTATCTCTAGTCTTACCCCGAGCGGTTATTATTACTTTTTTAATTTATATAATTTAAAACTAGATTATATAAAACATAACTATAATTATAATTTAGTTAGCTTAGTCTTAGTTTAAGACTACTATAATACGCTTATTTTTTTTTAGTTTAAATTCTAAATAAGGGTTATTAAAACTAGTAATATTCTTAGTTATATTATTAATATTTAGTTTTTTAATTTAAAAACTTTTTTTATATATTACTTAAGCTAAGGTAAGATATTCTTTATATTTTAAAAACCGTTCGTCTTAATTATCCTTATAGGGATCTTTAGTTTTACGTCCTTAATATAAATTAGAGTAGTAATTATTAACTTATTATATTTAAAGGATAGCTTAGTATTTTATATAAATAAAAGACTTAGTAATAATAGATCGGAGGTCTCTCGCTCGTTTTTAATAAAAAAATAAGTAGTTATTTTAAACTTACTAATCTATATATTTATAAAATAAATATTATTAAAAGTTATTTAGCTAGTTAAATCGTATTTAAATATTTATATTTAAAGCTTTATTATTATATAGGAAATACTAGCTTTTTTAACGTATTATTTCGAGAGGATATTAACTTACGCCCTAATATCTAGGATAATAATAATTATTAAACCCTTATTATCCTAATTTATACTAAATATTTAGATTTTTAACTATAAGTAGGCGTTTAAAATTATAGAAATTAAGAGTTTAAAAGTCGGGTTAGTACTTTTAGCTTTACTAATCTTAATTATATAGTTCGGTTTTAAAAAAAGGTTCTTATTATACTCGTTAAAAAGATCCTTAATATCTTTTTATTATTACCCGTTCTTTACTAAGTTAACTAAAAACTTTAGAATTTTTAATAAGATTTTATTAGTATTAAAGTACTCCTAATTACGTATTAAAATTATTATTATTATAGTATATTCTAATATAATTTTTTATAAAAGGTTTATAAAAAGTAAAATCGGGGCCTCGAGCCTCTTTTTTATTAGTTTTTTAACCTCGACCCTAAGGTTAAAATTATAGATCTAATTTATAGTTATTATTTTTTAAATTTTATAAAAAAGAGGCTCTTAAGTTTTTTAAGTACTAGTATTAAGAGTATTAATTAGGATTTTAATAAGCTAGGGCCTAGAGGTATATATAGAAGTTACGTTCTTTACTATTTTAAAAACCTTATTATTATTATTAATTTTTATAATTTCTTTTTTTTAATTAAAAAAAAACTGTTTTTTTTTAAGTTAGAAAGGCTAACTTAGGCTATTAATTTTATATTTTTTTTTAAAATATAGCTTAGTTACTAAGGTACGGTTCTTAAGTAGTCTTTTTTTATAAATAATATAGATATCTACTTAGTTATAATAACCTAAATTAGGTCGTACTACGTAAATATATTTAACTATACTTATAGGATTAGCTAAGAGAAGTATAAGTATAGTTTATTAGGGTAGTCCAATTTAATAATTTAGAATTTACTTAGCTAAAAGCTTAGTATTTTCCTTAGTTAATATATTTACTACGTAGAAAAAAAGGGTAATACGATTAGTAATTATATACTTTTTTTTATTTTTAATTATAATAAAAAGGATATTTCTTATAAGCTTATAACTATTACGCTTTCTATAGTACTAAGCTCCCTAAGCTAAAATAATAAGATAAGCGTCCGTATTAAGAGTATACTAATTATAATCTTTAATAATTTAGTAATATTAATTTTAGTAATACTAGTAGCGATTTCTAAGTTTTATAATCGGGGGCTAATTAAGACACGTAGCGCTTATATTAAATATATAAATAAGACCTCAAAAATAAATACTATTTTAATAAATCTTTAGCTTACTTATTTTATTAACTAAGTTAGAATTAGTAATATTATTAATAATTACCTAGGTAACCTAGGCCTCTATCGTTAGTTAGTAATATTATTAATAGTTCGGATATTAGTACTAAGTATTATTACGTACTTAAGGAGTAGGGGGTTATAATAAGGTTTTAAATTAATTTTAATCGTTTATAAAGAGTAGGCTATATTCCTTTTTATATATAATTATATTAAGAAGTCCTATTTTAAACCTCACGTATTTTATTAATCTAACGAAGTTATTTAAAATAACCCCGACTTCTTCTATTACTTTTTTTATAATATTAATATAAAACTATTTATATACGGCCTTAATTAAGCTCTTATTAATTATAATATAGAGGTCTTATTATTTAATAAGAGTAATTATATTATTAATCTTAGTAAATAGTACCTAAGTAGAGTTTAAATTAAAAAACGAAATAAGTAGTATTTTAATAACTCTTTTAATTTACTCTTTTTTATTTAAAAAGTAGTTAATATCCTATTTTTTATACTTTTTTAAAAAAAAATCCTTAGCTTAGGCTTAGAGTAGTCTTCTAATTACGTCCTTAACTAGAGTTTAATAATCTCTTTTTATAATATATATAATAAGTTTATTTTTAAATTAGTCTAGGACCTTATTAATTTCGTACTAGTCTTTAAACTTTTTTAAAAAGTTTATAATATTATTATTTTTAAAGATTATAGTCCCTTTTTAACTAAGGAATAGTATTTTATAAAAACTTATATTTTTTATTAAATTAGGCTAAAGAATCGTAGGGCTCTTAGTTTAAAACGTAGTTATCTAAATTTAAATAATAATAGTACTTAAGAGGGTATTAATTAAAGTATTTATTTTAACCTAAGCTATAACTAGCTTTTTTTAATTAAATTAGTAAGTAGATCTGTTAAAAAGAGTAGCCTTTTTATTATTAAATAACTCTACGGCCTACGGGTTTTAATAAACCGTAAAATCTAGTTTAATAAACGGTCTATTTAAAATAAAAGGGTTAGGTTTATATAATTAAATATCTTAAAAAGCGCTAATAATAGCGAAAATAACGTATTAGTTATTTATATTTACGGTCTAAGGTTATTAAAAATATAGTTCGTTAATTTTATTTATAATTTTAATAATTTTATATTAGTTTATTTATTTTAAATAGAGTTTAAAAAGAGAGGAGAGGAGCCGTTTTAATAACTAGAGCATAGCCGTTATCTTAATTAGTATAATTTAAGCTATCTTTTTTAATCCTTATTAAGTATATAACTAGAGTTTTAATTAAACGTCGTATTAGGCTTATAGTAATACTAATCGAAATTATTAATAAGTTTAGTTAAAAGCTAGTTTTGCGAGCGCCCTTAGTCCGACGTATCCGTACTTCTAAATAGGTTTATTATTAAGTCTCTAGGCTATATTAATTAATAAAAAATAGTCTAGTTAAATAATTAGTTATACTTATTAAAGTATTTTATTAGTTCTAATCTTAACTTATTATTCGTTTTATTATACTATTATAACGTTTATATTTAGACCTAATTTAGTCCTAAGTATTTACGTTTTTTTTTATTTATTTATTTTATTTACTTATCGAGGTTTATTATATCCCCTTCTTATTAAATAAAAAGCCCTTTTTTATACGTCTTTATTTTCGTATTTTAATTATTTAATTACTTTTTTCTTAAATTAAAGTCTTATTATTCGTATTTATTTTAATTATTATGCCGCTTTTTTTAATTAATTTATTTAAAATATCTCCGATTGAGGTAGGCTTTTTTTTATTTAATTTCTTTTTTAAAAAAGGAAAGGATTTTTAAAAGGGGAGATTATTAAAAAGGTATAGGGTATAAAAGACTCTTATAATATAGTACTTTAAAAAAACTATTAATATATATAAAAGTAATATAAAATACCTCTTTTAATTAGGTTAATACGGCCTTAATTAATAAAGTTATAACTAAAAAAAAGGGTAATATTAGCTAGATTAAAAAAATAAAGTTCTTAATTATTTTATATTATTATATTTAAAAATAAATTATTAAAAAGGCTCTAGTTCGATCTTAAAAAGGTATATATATTTTTAAAATAAAAATCCGTACTACCGAGCTCCTCTCCCTAATCGGGGCCCTTTTCCTTATATTTTCCTCTAATTAGCTCTCCCGTAGATCCCTATACTTAATTAGTTTTAAAAAAGAACTACTAGGACTAATCGCCCTACCCTATTCTAATACTTAAAAAGTTAGTTTAATTAATAATACGTACTACTTAGTAATAATAATCCGTAGCCTTATTAAATCGTACGATATTAAATACTAAGTAGTATTATTACTCTTAAATTCTAACCTTTTTATAATAATCGTAAAATATCGTAAGGGTTTTTTATAAAACCTCGTATTTCCTTCTTAAGTATAATTTCTCTTTAAAAAAGATCTTTATAAGGTTAGTAAATTACTTTATAATAACGTATATAATAAGCGAGCTAGCTAGATAAGCGAGCTAACTACCCAACTATAACTATATTATATTCGTAACTAATAAATAGTACTAAGAAAAGTAATTTAATTAAAACTATTTAGTATCCTCTTCTTCGGATATTCTTTTAGTAATTTAGTATATTTATATATTATAATTAGTATTTTTATAAATATTATATTATTATTAACCCGTTTTAGTCCTTAACTAACGACTATTACTCCAACGCGTTTCCTCCTCGATCTAAGTTATTACCTCTCTCTATAACTAAAGGTCTTCCCTATTAGTTACTATAAAACTTCCTCCTTATTTAAGACGTATTTCTTTAGCCCTTTTCCGTTAGCTAAGTAGGTTATGATCTAGTATTCTAATTTTAATAAAATAATTTAGTATATAAATCCTCGCGCCCCCTTTAATAAATACTTAATAACTTCGATAATTAAAATTAAGGAGCTATTTTAATAACGGGCGATTCGATTTTTAATAAGTTATAACTATAATAATACTTTTATTAAGTTATTTAGTATTTAAAAAGTCTAAGCCGGTAGTATTATTAAGAGAGATCTTAGAAGTATTAGAGTATATAATTTTATATCTAATTTAAATAGTATACTCTCTATACTTAAAAGCACAAGCCCGGCTCTTTTAAATCCTCTTTAGATATTTTTTTCTATAATCGCTTACGTAAATACCTTATAAAACGCGGGAAAGAAGTCCTTTTTTATAATATAAGTGTTACCTCGTTATTTCTTTTTTTTTTAATTTCTTAGCTATACGCCGTTTTTAAAGGTCTAGAATATTTAATATTTAAGGGCTATAATAAATAAAATAAATAAGCCGGTATATAAAGGGTAACGATATTATTCTCTTTATAATATAACTTAAAATCTGTAAAATAATAACTTTCGTATCCGTTAATAATAAAGAGGCGATATTAACCTTTTATACGTAGTTTTATATACTATTTAAAGTATTTTACTTAATCTAGGCCTCTTTTACTTATTATTTATCTATTTTTAAACGTTACGATAATTTAATTACGTAGTAAATCGGATTCTATATATTAAGTAGAGAGGTAATATTTACTTATAATAATAATATATAGCGGGATACTATAGCCTAACGAGCTAATAGCCTAGATAACTATAACCTATTTATAATTACTAAGTTATATTAGTTTTATATTTAAACGCCTTTTTATACTTATAATAACTATTTTAAATATAATCTAGCTTATTATAAAGCTAGTTTTATCGAAATTATAAATATCGGACTTTATAATACCGTATTTTATAATTATATTTATTACGAGGCAAAACTACGCGTTTATTACGTCTAGATCTTTATATTAAGCCCTTTTATAATCTTACTTATAAGAAAATCGCATCCGGAGCTATAGTTAGCGCTTAATAAAGTTAGAAGCTTAGCGCTTCTTAACGGGGGGCGCGTTATAATTAATAAGTAATTAATTAGCTATATTTTTTATATTATTAATACGGGGAGGAAACGATTAAGAATCTAGATTAAGAATATACTTAACTAGCTTCTCTATTTTAAATAGTATTAAATTCTATAAGTTAGGGGTAGTATTATATCATAATAAGATTTCCTTTAATTACGTACTAAGGGTTAAACGAGGGACTAAGTAGATCTTTATAGTAGCTCGGACGTTTAGATTTGGGGTTTTTTTAATAACTTAGATAGCTAAGTTTAATTAAACGTTATTATTTTATAATATTATTACTTTATTATAGCGTAGTATAAGTTAAAAGGTGGAAGTTAGGTTAAACGCAGTCGGGTAGCTAGCTCGCTTATTTAGCTAGCTCGCTTATTATATACGTTAATAATTATTAAATTAGTCTTTTTATATATCCCTTACGTATTAAAGTAGTTATATCGACTCTATATTATCGATCGTATACCTCTCTAGTTAATAAGTAGTAAGCTACGTATTAATAGTATTACTAAGCTAGTTATTAAAATTAATAAGATCGCTAATAACCGCTCTTCTTATATAATCTCTATAATCCTTATTATAATAGGCGCTAATAAATTACTATTAATAATTTTTAATAAAAAGTCCGGTTAGTTTATCTTTTTATTAAAGTCGTCGTATTTTATTATTACTTAGTTAACTTAATTCTAATTTTATAATATAAATTTATTAATAATAACTATCGTAGTAAGCATTTTATAAGCTCTTCGTCCTACTACCTAGGCTAATAAAATACCTTAATAATAAAGGAATTTAATAACCCTCTTTATAACGTTTAAATTAGCGCTTATGAACTACTCGTTTTTTTAATTACTTAGGTCGTTAGTAATTTTATAAAATAAGAGTTACCCCTCGAGCCCTTTTTAAGTATAGATTTTTATAAAATAGACTAATATTATATTAATTTACTCGTTATTAAGATTATTAAAGTTTTTATATACTTACTTTTCTTAGTATTTTAGTTTAAATTTTATTTATTTATATAATATAAGAATTCCTCCTTTTTAATTATAAACTAACTTACTCTTTATTATCCCTAACTCGTACTTCGATTTATAATAACTAGCGTATTTAATTTTAATAAAGTCGTTTTAAAACTACTTACTAATCTTAGTAATAGTATATTATTATTAATCGCCGGATTTATCGGGGTCTAAGACCTTCTCGCTTTTTCTTATTTTTTTAGACCGAGCCTTATTATTATTTATTTTTAGTTTTTTTTAGTTAGATACTATTTTAGTAGTCTTTTTTTAGTTACTTAGTTAAATAACGTTAGAAATAGATTTATAAATAGCTTAATAATATTTTAATTATATAGCGTTTCTCTCTAAGTTAAAACCCGAGAGGTATTTACGTTTATTAAATAAATTATTACTAATTAGTAATCTACTTTTTACTTTTTTAAAATTAGTAATTTCGCATCGGGAGCTAGTAATATAAAAAAAAACTTCTTAGCGGTCTTTTAAAGTGTTTTTTTTGATTATAATAATTATAATTTTAGTAAGAGGCCGTAAGAGGATTTTTTTAAGGATAATAACTTCTTACTTAACTTTTAGTACTTATAATACTCGTAACTCGCGGATTACTATTATTATAATTTCTAAATCTCCTCTTTTTTTATCGTACTATCTTTTATACTATATTCTTAAGTAATATCTAGAGAATAGTTAAGAGAGCTATAAAGAGATTATTTAAGTCTTTAAGGTCGTATTTATAAGCTCTTTAGGAGTAGTTCTTTTATATACTAAAGATTTTTTAATTTTATAATACTTATACCTCTTATTACGTCCTCTAGGCGTATTATATTTAAAAATCTTTTTTTTAATTACGTAGTACTTTTTTATACCGTACCTTTTAATTTTATTTATTATACTAATTAATTAAGTAAGTAGTTATATAAGTAGTCCTTTTTACTAATTAATTAATTAATTTAATTAATTTCTAATTACGGGCCGGCCGTAAGTAAGTTAATTAATAAAAAAGGATTATATAAAGTTAATAATAATAGCTTAGTCGTTTTAATATTTCTATCGATTATTAGGGGTTATTTTAACATAATAAACGTCGGCCTTTCGTAAGTAGTTAAGGGCTACAATTCTTTTATTTTATTTTATTATAAAGATTTTATATCTTATTACTTATTTTTTATAAAGTTAAGTAATACGATTCTCTTATTACGTTCTATTCGAAGCGGTCGTTTTTTTTATATTAAATACCTTACTAATTTATAATAATAAAAATTAATTACTAATTAGTACTAGGATTATTATTATAAAAATAGTAGTTAATTAGTTAGAACTATAGGTTAATAAAGTAAGTTAATTAAACTATTTTAATATATTACGTAAGGTATAAAAAAGAGGTTCTAACTATAGGTTAAGTAGTCTGTGGTAATTATAAATAGGGCTCTTTATTAGCCCCTGCGCAGCCTTAGCCGTATACTGAGGTTAAATTGGACTTCTAATCCGATACCAAGAATCGGGAGAACGGTGTTCACGAGCGATGTGGCCGAGGAAATAGCTCCGTACTAGAAATAGTCAGTATAGGTCTTTCTCTGTAAGACTTCACTTCCAAATCTTACCTGAGAGTTGTTGATATTCAGATTCTTGATCAAAGTGCTCTTGAGAGGGCCAAGGGTGTTCTCGGAGAAAGACGAGCCCCAGGAAAGGGCAACACCACAGATGAGAGCGGTAGCCTTCCACGCCCATGGGAAGTCTCTGATTGATTCAGCATCATCAGAAGGATAAGTCGTAGCGTCTGCGATGCCCTTCTCGTCGGTCTCGGATCGCGTTGGGGAGGCGTTGTCATCGCCATTCGCAATGGGCAGAGACCGCTCGATTGGATCCTTAGAGACCATTGCGAATCGCAGGTACAAGTGGCTTAGGAGATAATAGGGAAAAGACGAGATTTTTGAGCATGAAAAAGGCCAAAGTTTACCGCCGAGGAGGCGCAGAAGGATCAAGTTTTATCAATCTTTGTTCGTACATCAGATAAACCGCCCAGACCGTGGCTCGGCGTCGGTTTGGCTCCACACACCTTGAAATCCTAGCAAAGTGCACTAATGTAAGCGCCCCAACGCGACCCATTGATGATGGGCATGGGCGGCTTTTAGACAAGTGGGCGGATCTTGGGTGGCATCGCGCCGGCTGACAGCAGGGGCTTTGGGTTCCCTGGGACGGATGCCTCATTTACCCCTCGTGAGATTTGCCATGTCACTTTTTTGGCAAGTAATAGCGTCTTGTATGGAAGTAAAAGAACTTGTAATTTGTCGCTCGTGATCTGAATTCTAGCTTGATGTCTCTAGTTCCCCGTCTAAAAGTCTTCAGAGTGTACGTCTATTCGAAGGTCTCGCCTCTTCCGCCAACTTTCCGCCGAATCCCTTACAGCTTCCATCAGCGATTCTGGGCCGCAAGTGGCCATCAAAACTCTTTGGCGACTCTCAACAAACTGTATGGCATCACTGATAACCGACTCTATATCCATCCTTCTAAAATGGAGGTTATAAGCCTGCTCGACTTCATGGCCGTTTGTTCGGGCAAGCAGACTACTTGTATCGTCGGAGCTCGATACGGCTCCATAACCCGGGGTTCTGTTTCCAGAAAGTAGCTGACTTTCGACATCGTGAGCGATATCGTATGGCGGGGCTATTGAGCATGATGTTGCCTCTTCGTTTGTGACAAAGAGTGATACTCTGACAGCCGGTCCCATCTTCATGAGGTTACTGAGATGCTCGGAGAACCACTTCAGATGATCTATCGCCGCGTTAGGGAAACGCACCGAAAGAAGAGTATGCAATACAACTCACCTGTACGTCTGACAGTCCACACAAACTCGACGGACTGAAGCTTAGGTCTTTCAGACTGTCGAAGGATCCGATTCATGAGGCCAAACGTGAAAGCCGCTCCACTCCCACCAGCGACAAAGATCAATCTGTCGTAGTTGTCCATGTTGGGACATACACCGTACGGCCCATCGACCGATGCCCACGCCGTAGAACGAGGATGGCATGTAGCAAATTTGCTGACAGCTTTGGTAAAACCCTGGTGAGATTTCATCACAATCTCCAAGCCAGAGGGTCCATTGTTCACGATTGTGAAGGGATGATTCTCATAGACATGGACCCGCGGGATCCACAGGAAGATATGAGTCCCGGGTGGGGCAGCTTGGAGGCCTGGCTTTTTGAGAAGCAGGCGCGTGCCTCCATCCGGGAGCGGATAGAAGGCGACAGAGTTGTTGACGAGATTGTAAAGCATCCTGAAGGCTCTGATGGTACGATCTAGTAGCCAAAGTCCGAACGCAAAGCTCATCAAAGCTGGTATTCTTTTTGCCCAGTTTGGTCGATGCAGCCCCGTCAAGATGACGGCGGCCGCGAAGCCAGCAATGTGACTAATGTAGAAAAGTTCGTAGTTCCTGTGTCTCAGGATGCCGAGGAACAGAATGATCATTCCGATCGCGGCGCCGATACCAGCCAAGTCTTCGGGTTTCAGCAAGCTAGCCAGCTTGCCATAGCGATGGAAGTGTATCGTGTAGAAGATGGCGTGCAGAGCTAGCAACAGAACGGCAGTATATCCCACGATGCGGTGCAGAATGTTGAGCTGTGCATGTGATACTCCCACCATTGGAGTCAAGGGTGTATTCTTCATTCCGAAAAAGATACACAGCGTCATGTTTGCGGCACACATCCTGGAACATTTAGTCGATGCGAAAAGACTTGTAGATTGTGAAAGAGAGTTACCATCCAAATCTAGATGCCCAATGATTAAGAAGGCGCCTCATAACGATGTTGGTTGAGCATAAAGTGACGTTGACGACGATGTAGACTCCAACCATCGCGATGAACCCGAAAGAGGGCCTTCCAAACCATCCCCAATCCACACGTCTTTCCAACTTTCTGAGGGCCTCATTAGCATGATAGCATATAAGTGTTGGGCCGACAAGGCGTGTTCCCACATACCGGAAGAAGTTGACGCATGCCCGGCGTCCAGGACCCTTCAGCCCCTGAGCTGATTTAGAACATAGGTTCTTGTTGGAAGCTTCGCGCAGCCAATAGGCTACCAAGGTCAAAAAAACGAGACCAAAAAGAAACGCGACGTAGAAATGCAAAGTATCCTCGTTAGCTTTCTGCTTTGGGCTCTTGAATGCTTGCACCATCTTGTTGGTGAGGATGGTTGAGGAGACGGATGTGTGAGACCGAGGTAGAACGAACGCGCAGGCACATCGAGTCACGAAACGGGAGATGTGCGCTGATTGATAAGATGAACATGGGGGAAGATTGATAAGATTGATAAGATCATCCACCAAAGAGATTTTCGGAGGGCCCACACACAGTATGCCACGCGGTCGCTTCAGAGACAAATGTTTTGACACGTGAGCTGGCCAGCTGGCCGTTCTATGTAAGACAGCTTGGGAAGTCCCAGTCTGAACACTGACAGCTGACAAAATCCCATCTTTAAGCTGGGTTACCCCAAAGCTGCAGGGTAGTTAACATCGAGCGTTCTCTCACGGTGAGGAAAGCCTCGACGGTGAAATCCCAGATGACAGGGGTGTGAAATGCTGCAGATTTCTCACGGTGAGCAAACACCTCCTGATGGCAGGCGAAGTGGAGAACAACGCAACGAAGGGAAGTCAGAATGACTACCGGCATCGGACTCGGTGAGCTTGTGGCGTTAGCCTGCTCAACTTTTTGGAGAAAGTGTGCTAATTAGTGAGACAACGATCATCTGTTCAGGGTCGAGGGCGGAATCACAGCTCAGGATTCAGGACTGTGGATATTGAAGAATATTCTTGGCCGACTTGAACTTTGGCCGGGTGTTGAGATTGATACCTCAACTGTATTGCAAGACTGTTGTCTCAAGATTTCATGATGCTTCAGCACTGAAGTCTCCTAAGTTCTAAGCAACCTTAGCGAGTCGGTCTTAGTCACGATTCTATCTAGCGAAACTGCGAAACCTTTTCCTCGTGTCTCGAACGAGAAATCTGAGCAAGACACTTTAAGTTCTCATTGTATGATTTTCCGCAACAGGAACTCGTTGACTCTTGGAACGAGGCAAAGATCATGGTTAAGGCCCTGCTAGTTTCACAGATGTTGAACAATCACGGACAAAATGGTGGGAAGATTCTGCAACGGGGAACAAGTTGGGGAGCGTGCGACCAGATGCTTACATCGTTGATCATTCAAAAATCCAGTAGATGATTAGGAAGTTCTAATAGTGACTATTAGAAAAGTCTTGCAGCGGGTTTGCTACTCACTCGTCCATAGTATTCTCAGCATTCAAGTGCTCCGAAGCAGCATCTCCGAGCCATGCTCCCGGTGCTCGGCGGCGGACTCACGGGATCCGCCATGATCTGATAAGCTGATAAAGAACTAAATGAATCACAGTCTAACTGTCTCTGTCAGTAAATGTGGGCAGAGGTCAAGGGTTAGTTGATTGATAACTCCTAGTGCGGGTCGGTTCTCCGCAAATCCGACCAAAGCCGAGGTGCACGGGTGGAGCTCAAATTCTGCATGAAAGGGGGGTGCCATTGCCTCTCTCGCACAAGTCGCCATCAAATGCTCCGAGTCGCCGCGCGATGGATAACTCTATATGTCTCTGTAGCTCGATTCGGCTTCTATCCAAGCAATATGACGAAGAACGAGCTAGAGAGTTGATCCCTGCCCTCAACAGCCACCTTGAAGACGTCCGCCGACTCCTGGCAAAGTCAAAGGCACTGTCCCGGGACGTGCAGTATCAAATCACGCCACGCAACCAGCGGACGAACAAGGCCCTGTCCGTGGATTCCATTGACCTCGCGCCCGTCAAGCAGATTTATGAGGTCTTCAGCGAGAACGTCGATGGCTTCTGGGTAGCCTCTGACGATCGTGTCAATGCCGACTTGCGTCGCCGGTTGGCTTGCATAGTAATATTCCTGAGATCCAAGTTGGATCCTGAAGCCTCAGTTCCACCACATATCGCCAAGCCGTTTCACGGACAGACAAACTATGCGGATATTCGTAATTCTGGAAGAAAGTATATTCAAATCGCCCGAAAACTGGGTGGTCTGGGATCGATTCTCTGGCTTCCTTTAGACATTCCGCCCTCCACGTAAGACTCAAGAGTGTGCACTACCCATGTAGTTACCTGCAAAACTGACTTATGCCGGGAAGTTATGAGCGATACCTGAACATAGATGATGAGGAAGTCTTCAATCATTTACTATCTCTTGCTCCGCAAGTCACGGATCACGCGGACGTAGTACAACGTCTCATTCTAAGTCAGCTACGTGGTGAGCTGCCTCAGTCTTCCCTCCCTAGGCTTATACTTATCCACGGCCGTAGATCCATCTTTGAAATCATCTTATTATAATCTCTTTGTCGACTATTCAGAGCTTATACCGGCAGCGGATCAGCTGTTGCTCTTACTTCAAGCATTCGGCGCAGTCGAAATCCCTGAGGTCCTTCTTAAAGGTGTGCGAAGGCCGCAGCGTCGATGGAATGCCGACGGAGAAATAGACGCTGTCGATGCCCACAAGTTTGGGCTTTCGAACGAGCTTGTCAAACTCATTTCCGACGATGTTGAGTATTCATGTGCCATAGAGAGCCCTAATATCATCAAACGCAGGTTGGATAACGACACCCTGGCTTTGTCGCTATGTCCCGAATTTTCTGTTTTCCTGTCCCGCGTCTTACGACCAAGGATTGTAGAAGAGCTAGGGGCAGTCGCTCTGAAGGTGCTTTGCTTTGTTTGTCCACCATGTTATGAGGGCAATACGGACTGGTATGGCCTGATTCTGGACGATGATACCTGACATGGGGACTTCCCTACTAACATTTGATCGTCCAGGTCTGAACCACTCAAATTGGCCGCCTGGCCTATCGTTGATGAGACGACTAGAGCGTACAAAGTCCCAACACCACTTAGAACACAAGTCCTCGAGGCTATTCTTTTCTTCTGCGAAAGGGATTCAGTTGCCATGCGCCATGTTGCTGTGGACAGGGCTAGATCATTGTTGCGAAAGTCTATGCCTTATTATCTCCACGCTACTGTTGTGCTCTTCCGCAGCGTTCTTTACCGCAATGATGGAGAATTCACAAAGTCAGAAGCCCACATACGCGACTTTGTATGGCGTGGCCCTCGACCTGTTACTCGGCGGGACCACTCACTCCATGGACGGCTTCACATATCTCAGATGGAGAACAAGATCAAGTGCACTGACGATGACGTCTCCCTGCTCATCTACGAATGGAAGGCAGAATTACCGCTCTCGACTCTGGATACCGAGGTGACATTCCGGCTTCAGAGCACAGCAGCGCGATTCTTCCAATCCATCGGGAATTTCGCCGCCGCCAGGGCTTCCCTCGAACAGACTCTCTCCCTTGACATGACCAAACCGTTGCGAGGAAACACACGCCGACTATTGGTGAGCAGACTTGCCGACATGTATTGCGAGATGGAAGAATACTCCAAAGCGGCCGAGATTCTTCGGCCAGAGCTGAGTAGCTCGAACAAGCCCGAACTATCACGTAGGGCCTATCCGCGTCTATTACTTTCATCGGCAGAGTTCAATATCGGACTTGGAAACTTCGACGCAGCAGAATTACTACTTAGAGAGCTCGAGACACAACATGCCACTCCGATTGGTATAGACACGCTCTTTGATCAACAGCTACACATGCGTGCTGTTCTCGCTGTAGCTCGGATAGCCCACTTCAGGTTGGATAAGAACGTCGCCGTAACACGATGGAGGTACGCCCTGCAAGAGATTCAGCGTATGCACGCTCTCAAAGCAGAAGTCGGCTTCACGGCGGCGACGATACATTTGTCCTTAGCTCACGCGCAGCTTGCCGCCGGCGATGCAGTTGGCGCCTCAGCATCTTGGGCTGCTGGATCGGAGATACTCAAGACTGAGACGTGCGAGTTTTGGCTTCCTATTGTGCCGACCGTTTGGCTTAAGAAGGTCACGCGTGAGGTCTATGAAGTTCAGGGCTGGACGTTTCGCATGATGCTACCAGGTGCCAAACCTGATGCTACAACACCGTGATTTTTTAACATGATGTCGAGAACTCGATTTCAAGCGTTTGGAATGGCTAAATTGGATTTGAAGATTCCTTTTTGCGCGGCGTTATAGTAGATAACTTCTAGAAGAGTTTTACTATCCGGGCAGTACTGTTTGGCTATTCGGGCAGTAATCCACTTTTTAGACCAATAAGGGCTTATAGCTGCAGAGCTCGGGCCACAGCCCTATACCCGTACCCTGTACCTGCCCACGGGCTACCTAGCGCAGTTACGTAAGATAGCCGCAAGCACATATGGTCGTAATTACCCATAGTTATAATTACCCACAGTCGTAATTACCTACGGTTATAATTACTTATTAAAATAGATAATTAAGTAAGTAATTAAGTAAGTAAGTAAGTAAATAATCAAGTAAGTAATTACGACCGTGGGTAATTACGACTATAAGTAATTATAACTATAAGTAATTACGGCTACCTTATATAACTACGGCGCATATATACTAAGTAGCCCGTGGGTAGGTATAGTAGGGTAAAAAAGTTTAGAGTTTAGATAACAGGCTCTGATTAGCTCAAAAAGCGGATTACTGCCCGGATAGCCAAACAGTACTACCCGGATAGCAAAACTCCTTCTAGAAACTTGCTTCCGACTCGGTACTGCCGTGCTTAGTTATGTACTCGAGAGGGAAGAATGAATCGCCTTCACGAACAGAATGAGATCAATGTAATGACAGCCCTTTCTTCTAGCAATCGTTGTTCAGTCTTTGTTGTCAGTTATTTAAGCTTACGTGGCCTACCTTACCTCATCAATGAAGCAGCTTTGATGTGTTGGCGGTAACCAGATACATCAATAAGATAAGAGGCGTGACTGGCCATATTCAGCATATAACATACCCAGACTCAGACAATTGATTAATCAAACTGGAAGGAAAAAACATGTTGATGGAAATAAACCTTTGCTCACTGTCTTCAACAGTCTGCATGGCCTTGGGGATTCTTGCTACTCTAGCTGGATGCTGCCATCACCTATTGCCCACAGGGGATGACTTCCTCCACAATTTCCTCGAATTGTTAACCTATCCTTAGAATGGCTGTTTCCAGTCCACCTTGAATAGAGCATGGTGTGAACCAACAGGCTTGAGGACCTTTCCTAGAGTGTTCGCATGCAGGTGAACGTGGCACAGATTCTATTTCACGTCCAAAACCGTTAGCAAATGTGTTCTTCCAAGTTGAACTCTGGCAAGGGTGGGTCTGAAGCCAGAACGGGGGACTTACAAACGCATTAGTCCAACCAATACCCATGCAGTTCGAGACTCCGTTGCACTCAGACTTCAAACAGTCCCACGGTGTACGGTAAACAGCGGTCGAGATTACCTTCTGCCTCGTGTTCGTTGTGGCCACGCCGCACCTTCGCTCATACTCAACGCCTTCGATGGAGAATCTATCCGCGCGTTGCCTACTGCCACACATGGCTTGCCACGACGTGGTCTTGCACTCAGCTTCCTGAGGAGACCCTTGCTGGTTGCTCTGACCCTGGCCCTGTTGATTTTGGCATTGTTGTAGTTGCTTTTCGATGGCAGACTTCGAGGCATCACACTGCGCCTTGGCATTGGTAAGCTCTCGCGCCTTATCGGCCTCGCACTGCGTTTTCTCCCGTGCAAGCGTGGCCGCCTTCGTCTCAAGTGCTGTCCTTTCCTGATTGCAACTCTCCTCCGCCTTCCGGACATCATCTTTGCAGCCAGTCTGAAGCTTTTGCTTCTCGCTGTCGCACTGAGATGCCATCTGGCTCCGGATCACGTCTTTTTCGTTCTCGCACTCGGCTGCGTTATCGTGGCCAGTACCGCCTGATGTGGAACCATCGAAAGCCTCGTCTGTCTTAACGAGGAGTATGGAGTCGGTCTTATCGTTAGTGACGGGCTTGAAGGCAGCGTTCGTGCTTATATAACATTTTCCTTTAATCCAGGCTGCTGCAACACACTGAGGATCCTGGGCGCATGCCTGGGCGCAATGAGCAGGTGTACGAGATATGATCGTAGTCTTGTAAGAGTTCGATGGCCAGGATGCACAGGTATATTCGAAGGTGCTACCACCGATAACATCTTTCCCAGAAGATGTTTGTGTGGGGCAACATGACTTGTAGCTTGGGGATGAAAGACAGCTGCCGTTGTCGCCGGTGAGGGGCGCCTGCTCAGCTGCCAAGACCCCGATTATGCTTGAAGCAAGAATAAGTGTGACCAAGGATAGGTGCATAGTGGTGGAACATATAACAGAAGTAGTCGAGAATGAGTAGAGTCGAGTCGGCGACCTAAGGAAGTTCAACCAAAGCAAATAAGACGGATTCTCAGTGCGTGTGAGCAGGTCTCCGATGAGTTTGTACAAGTGGTCGAATTTATTGATTATTCTTTTGAGGACAATTTCAGAAGTATTCACAGCGACACTCGTGATTCACCTGATAAACACAAAGTCCTCTCCAATCTACAGACACAGTAATACTATTTCGAAGAGATAGATCGGCTTCTCACGTGCCGTGTTCTTGTCCAAAGATGCCGACAAAATGCACGCATCACCTTGTATTACACTACATTGAATATGGCTTCTTGTCTTACCAATTTCCTAGACCAACGTCGGTGGTAAATGAGGCTAAACCTCTGATTAGTTATACGGAGATTAATAGATTGATCGTTTAGTAGGCCGCCACATCAATGGAACAATGAAGGCAGCCAATACGATTAGTCTCACTGGATTCATGACTGTCTCTTCATCGAGGCGGATTCGCAAACGCCACGATCGTTTGCGTTGCGTTACGATCACCATCATAGCATAACTCAAATTCTGAAATGTCCGACTATCCGACCAGCCGGCACACCTGAAGCCTAGTTGTAAGACGTAAGCTTTTAGCTTCACGCGTGAGAGAACCATTATTCGAGAAACTTGAATCCATATCCGGAAGTTCCCAGAGCATCGACATTGTTCAACGCACTCACCATGATGTCACTGAAAGATTGAGATTCTTGATGCTGTTGTTTCCGGAATTCCACTAAGAGCTCCTACGAACTGTAGCTCTTGAGCAGGTACGGCTCTCCCCGCCGACCGTACACGCTAATTCGCTGAAAGACAGCCTCACTGTCTCACAGATGGCTTGTCAGGGACCTTAGAGCTGTCCGAGGCGGGCAGTGATTCATGAGGCATGCGGTTAGTTCAAGTCGATAGCCGGGCAACTGGATCGTCCCGTTCCTTAACATTGTCTCAAAGTACCCCGCAGCTTCATTCCAAACCGGCGATATCATACGCTCTCAGAAACGATCTACTATCTACGCGGCCGTTTGAAAGACATTCTATCAGCTAATCTCCCGAGATCTGTGAACCAAGCCCATGGCTTGGAACAACGTCTAACAGAAGCAACTGCCAATGAGAATGCTGGATGTCTGCCACGCTCTGCGAACATCGTCAAAGCTCAGACGTTGCGAAATGGTAAACCAAACTAGACCAAGTTCATCATTAATTGTTTGGTCCCAAGAGCTTCAGATACGGCCGTAGACACAGTTGGACCTGCTCGAAGAACCATGTCTCGGTAGATCCCTTATCGAGATAGATGATCTACCCGAAAAAAGTGTCTTGCCCGCACGACCACTGCCACAGCAGAGAAGTCAGTACGCCCATAGCAATTCTTACCATTATCTCAACGAATCGTATTCGACGGAAGGAACTCCGACTTGTATCGGCTTCTCGGAAGCGACGCTGAAGATCGACAAGACTATTGAACCAGCCAGGCCTAATCAGTAAGTTATCCCATTGGATTAGCGATGTTGAAGCCCAGTCGTGTTTGGTACCGAAGGCATTTGTTAATGTTCCACAAAAGCAAATTCTTCCACAACCTCCATGCAGTAAGACTGTGGCGTATTGGTCTCAAACTCTAAGGGCCTTCAATGTTCAGCTCAGCATAGAGGAGACTTAGAAGAGTTGCTTCTTGCCTTTGCACTATGTCTCTCTAGCTCTAAAAACGAAATTTTGACTGGGCGTTGATCTCGATAAGTGTTAGTATCCCTATTATAGGGTAATTGGTTCGAACTAAGGGTTAACAAAAAGATTAATTAAACTATATAAATTTCTATATATATAAAAAAGGGAGGTTCTAACTATAGGTTAAGTAAGTTACGAATATCGTGAATAGGGGCCGTAATTAGTCCCTACGCTAGTTACTATAAGCCGAGGTCAAATTAGACTTCTAATCCGATACTAACTTTTTCTTTTTTTTTTATTAATTTTAATTAATACTATAGTTAGAAATATAATTCGACCTTAGGCCCGTTTACTAAGTCGTTTCCCTTTTCTCCTTTTTTCTATTTTTTTTATATAACCTATCCCTCTATTTATATATTAACTTAGCTACTACTTATAAATTACTCTAACCCCTTATTAAGTACTACTTTTATAAAAGTATTAATAAGGTTATTATTATTATTAATTTAATAAATTTTAAAAATCTTGCGCCTTTTGTATGATTACCTAAGGGCTATAATATCGATTATAAGCCTCTTTTTTTTCGTAATCCCTAATTTAATAAAGTATTTATATAGTAAGTGAGAATTAGTATAAATAACCGTTAGGATTAGTAAGAGGTTAAGTTAATTAGTAATTTTTTTAGTATTATTAAAATCGCATAAGCGAGGTTAACGCCGTTAATTATACTATAAATTTTTAATATAAGTATACTTCGCGTTACCCTCTTATTTTTAATTAATAAATAATAAATTATATTATTTTATATTATAAAATTACTCTTGCCTATATTCTTATTAGCTAAAATAATAATATACCCTAATTACGAAATAAGATCGATATTATTTATAAATAACTTATTTATAAAAACGTAGAGCTTACTAATCGTAAGATCGATTAGGTAGTAAACGAGGCCTCGATCGAAATTCGATTATTATTATTTAAGCTACTTATTAAGTACCTCGACGTCTCGTTCGTTTAGTTCTATAGCTTATACTATTTTAATATAGTTAAAAGTCGCCTCGGGCTAGTATATACTTATAATATATACCCCTCGCACAAGCTTAGCCTTATATTACTTTTTAATATTAATTACGTTTAGATCTACGAAGCTAATTTTCTTATTTTACCCCTTTTATTAAAAAATAATAGTTTCTTTTTTAATTATAAGAATCCTATTATTAAACGCTAATAAGTTATTTATTATAAGGACCTCTTTTAGTTTTATTATAAAGCCTATTTTCTAAAGCTCCTTATTCTCCTTTTTTATAAAGTTAATATTAAATAGGCTTAATATATCGTTAGTCTATATTCTAATAATTCTAAATTAATTACCTATATATTTAAAAACTAATAAGTACGGATCGTATATAAATATAATTATTAATAATTAATTAATATAGAAATCGTAATATATAGCTTATTAATAAGTACCTAATTCTACGAGCCTATATAATAGCTTAAGTACTTTAATAATCGTACTTTCTAAGTACTTAGTAGCTATTTCCTTTGGTAAGTAGGCTAGGATTTTCCTTATAAGCCCTGTGGCTAATTAGGTATAGGCCTAGGTAATATCATAGCTCTAAATCTTATATCCCTTTTTTTATAATAATACTATTAGTACTATTATTAATCGTTAGCTATAGTACTATACTATAAATAATTATATAAGTAGTGTTACCTTTTTAACGTTACTATACCCCTAAATTACGTATTTAAATTTTTTATATAGTTAGGGTATTCCTTTTTTTTTAATTTTACGAACTATTCGTAATTTAAATATATAGAGGTTTATATACTTTTTTAAGTTATAGAGGATAAATTAATAAACCCCTCGATTATAAAGAGTATTTACTTTAATAAGGTTTAATTCCTTATATAGCTTTTTAATAATTATAATTACGCTTTTTTTACGTAGTTTAATTACTAGCTCGAAATCGGCTTTTTTTTTTACTATATAAAAAGTATTAATTACCTCGTTACTAATAATAAATTACTATATTATACCTTATTATTATAATTTTTTATAACGTTTCGCTAGTAGTATTAGTACCTTTTTAATAATCTCCTCTTTTTTATCGTTTATTAGTACTATTATAACGATTTTATTAAAAATAATTTCTTATACTTTTATTATAAGTTATATAGTTTTCCTTAGCTCTTCTTTTTTTTATAAATTAGAAATTATTTTATTAAGATCTATATAATATAGTTTAACTACCGTAATTAATACCTTAAGTAACTAGTTACGATCTCTTATAATTATATAAGAACGCTTATTAATAAAAATTAATTTATATAGCCTAGCTTATTATTAAATAGTTTTATATTATACTTATATATCCAAATTTAGTAATATATCTAAATTAGCCCCTATATTAGGCCTATTATATATAGCGATTACCTTATTAATTTACTTTTTTATACTTACTTTGCGTAGCGCTTGTATTACTTTCTTAACTACTCGGGCTCGTTAGCTTATATTTAGTAACGGTAATAAGGCTAAGGTCGTTCTTAAATATACTCTAAATATTAAAAGCGTTAGTATAAGCTTATTAAGCCCTATAGTATTATTATAGTATTTAAGTACTATTTAAAGGCTTTTATTATTAGCGAAATCGGGATTTTTTTTTTAATAATTCTAAACGCCCTTTTTAGCTACTAGTATACCCTTTTTACTTTTTTAATACTATAGTACGCTTTAATTAGTACTATTTTTAGCTATATACTATAGGCTACCGTATTTTCCTTAAATTTTACTAATTTAAAATTAGTACTAGCGTCGGTCTTAATACTATCTAGCGGTCCCTAGTATATATCGATCCAGCTTTTTTATAGGGCTACCTATACTATTTTTACTTATAAATCCTATAGAAATTACCCTACTTAAAATAATATTACTTCGTTAATTATATATAGGACCGGTCGACTATTTAAGTAAAAAATATTAATAACGATTTCCTAATTAAAATTAAGCTTATTACGTAATTTAAATTTAAATTTACGTAGGCTCTGTGTATTTATTTAGTATTAGTAATATACTTTTATTAACTACTCTAGCGCCCCTATTTTAATATTATTATTACTTAATTACTTTAGGAAGTTATATAGCCTTGCAACTAACGGGTAGCTAAACCTCTAGTATAGTTATTAGAGCTTATTTTTTATTAAGTAATTAACTAACTTCGTATTATTAGTAAACTTTATAAATACATACCTCTATTATCGTTTAACTATTTTAAAGTATTTATTATTAGAGCTTCTATCCTTCGTATTATTAAATATAATACTTAGTCGGTTTATATCTTTTAAATATAAGAGAAATAGGGTATTAATAAGTAAAATATAAAAAGTTATTATTCCGAAGTACGTCTTAACTTCTATTATACTTAGGGTAATAATTTCCTTACTTAGGCCGAAGCTAATTCTTATAATACCCGCTATTAACGTATTAAGTATTATTAATACGATTTTTTATAGTACTTAGAATTATCCTTTTTTTCTTATTAACTATTACGATACCTTAGTATTTAAAATAATCCTATAGAAATTATCTAGGCCGTACTTTTCGCTTATATAAAATACTTATATAAGCTTAGCGTTTAAATAATTTAAGTAATATAAAAAGGACCCCTCTAGCTACCTCTAGAATTACTTAGTACTATATTTCTTCTTTTTTAGTATTAAAAAAATAGAATTTTATATTATTAAATTCGTTCTTTTATTTACTTCTATATCCGTTATTTAAAGGACTTTCCCTTACTATTTATAAATAAAAGCTTATTTATTAAGAGTTTTTACTATTTTTTATTTATTTAGCCTCGTATATCCTCCCGAGGCTAATAAGGTAAAAAAAGAATAGTTAATTTCGTTAATTTCGTTATAATTTAATTTATTAATATAGGGGGTAAGATCCTTTTTATTTTTTAAATTTTTTATAAGGTACGGATATTTTAGGCCGCTAAGTTAGTTACCTTTACTAAGTTCTGTGCCCCCGGATCTACCCTTATATATAATAAGGAATTAGTTAAATCGATAAGGGTTAGTTTTACTATTTATTACCCTCGACTTTTTATACTTTTTATATAATTTAGTACGCTCTTCCTTAGAATAGTTACTTAACTAATATCTATTCTTTTTATAAATAAAATATTACTTTTTTTATTACCCTACTCGCAAGTTAAATCTTTACTTATTTAATAAATCTAGGCCTCCTTATTAATAATTACTATACTTAGCTTCTTTTCTTTTTTTATTATACGTTTAATTAACTTAATATTATTAATAAGGGCCGTTATATACTTAAAGGTAGGTTTAATATAGTATTCTCGCTTTAATATTAAAGCTAGATCTTAGCCTCGAGTAGAGCGTCTTATAGTTTTTAAGTATTTAGTATAAGGTTATTTTTTATTTTAATACGCGTTAGATTATAGTATATAAATATCTAACTTTTTACTTATTAGTCCCCTTATTTAGCTAGGTCTTTACTAGCTTATTAATTCGATCGATAAGCTCTTTAAAAATTTCTACTCGTAACTTACTTTTTATTATCCTAGTTATAGATATAAAAAAAATTACTTATAGCTTAGATAGGAGCTCTAGATTCCTATTATAGGTCTTAAAGTAGCTTTAAATTACGTTAATAATATTAAAAAAGTCGTTCTAATTAAAATTACGTACCGTTTTATAATAATAATTAGAGGCTTTATTTATAAATATAATATTAATTACTAAATAGTACTAATATTCTTTAATCCCGACTTTTTTATAATAATTATAAAATATTATTAAGGTTTCTTATAAGACCTCGTACTTCTCTCTAGAGTATAATTTCTCCTTAAGAAAGATCTTTTTAAGGTTTATAAATTACCTCGTATTTATTACTAAATTTCTAATATTTATATATAATCCCTACGTTACTACGTATTATTAATAACTTCGGGTAGTTTACCTCTTTTCTTACTAAGCTATTAGTACCGAATTTTATATTAGTAATAGTAACGAGCTATAGATCGAAATAGGTAAAATTATTAATTATTATACGTTTAGTACTATATTTTACTTCTATATATCCTTTTATAATAATAAACTATTATTAGTAATTATAAGAAGGAAATCCAGGTCGTTTACTCTTTTTTTAAATTTATTAAAGTAATTATACGCCCTATTAACTTATACCTAGGTCTATAGTACGAATTCCTCCTCTATAATTATCGTTATTAAGATTTTATAAGGTTTTCTTAATTATAATTATACTAATAATACCCCTCGTTTATAGAGGAATCTATTAACTACTTTTATAATTCTTAAGCTTACGCTCGTAAACTATTCGTTTAGCTAATAGCTAAGGTCGTTTATAATTTTATAAAATAGGGGTTACCTTTATAACCCCTTTTTTTATAAACCTTAGTTAAATAAATTAATATTACGTTAATTTACTTACCATTAAGTTAATTTATAATTTTATATATCTACGTCCCCTAATAGTCCGGGTTAATATTTACTTATTTATAAGGGATCGGGATTTTATTTAGGATCGGGTTTTTTTCTTTTTTCTTTTACCCTAACTCGCTAGGGGTCGTACCCTAGCTTATGCTTATATTAGTAATCGCTAGCGTATTTAATCTTAATAAAAATATATTTAACCCGTGCGCTAGCTATAATAAACCGGTGCTTTTATTACTTAACGAATTTATTAAGGTCTAAGTAATTCCCGCTTTTTCTTACTATTTTACTATTACTCTTGTTTTTATTATTTTTAATAATTATTACTAACTTTTTAAATTACTAAATATTATACTTATTAGGGCTACCGTTTTCGTTTAGTATAAAGGGTAGATTTTAATAGTCCCTTTTTTAGTAATAATAATAGACGTTTATATTATTATAAAAAAACGAAGTAATTAGTCTTAGGATCTTTATTAGTTACCGATTTTTACTATTCTATATATTCTTAATTTCTTAAGCCTCGTACTCTACGTAATTTCTAAATTACTTCCTCTCTTAACTTATTTCTTTTAGAGTAGTATTCTATAGTAATAATTAGAAATAAACGCTAAGTAGCTTATAAAAGAGCTAAATAAGTTATTAAGTACGGTTAGTAAAGTTAAGCCCTCTTTTTTATAAAATTACGGATTTTAAAGAGGACTTATTAAAAATACTACTTATTACTCGTACTTAGTAAGGTTAGATACTTTAGAAATCTTTTTTTTTATACCCTCTCGGTACCCTTTTTTATAATTTTTTAAGTAGTCTTTTTCGTAGTTTAATTACGTTAATTTAGTAATTATTACTCGTTAGTAATCCTTTTTATTATTTAGTTAATTTCTTAAAATTAATAATCCCGTACTAAGAGCTAGCGATATAAAAAGGGAGCTTTTTAATAGCTTTTTAAAAGATTCTTTTTTTTTTAGCCTAATTTTAGTAAGAGGTCGCTTAGCCTCTTTAGATTAGCGACTTTTTTTACTTTTTTAAATAGTTACTTTTTTCCCTAGGCTAATTTTTAATATTTATAATACTTATAGCTCGAGGTTATTAAGACTTCTAAATCCCCTCCTCTTTTATTAAACCGTCCCTTATATTATATTTTTAAATAATACCCGGGGGGTAGTTAATAGGGTTATAAAGAGATTGTTTAGATCGTAGGCTTTTTTATATTTATAAAATTCTCGTTATAATAGACCTTTTTATATATTATAAATCTCTTAGTTTTATAATTCTTATACGGGTTCTTACTATGCTTATTAAGAATATTTATACTTAGGGATCCCATTTTTTAATTATATAGCACTCTTTTATATTATATTATTAAGCTCGTTCGTTATATTAATTAATCAAGTAAGTAGTCGTTACGTAAGTATCTCTTTTTATTAATTTAACTTACGGGCTAGCTATATAGAGGTTATATTAGTAAAAAGGCTACTTAAAGCGGTAATAAAATAGTAGTTATATAAGTAGTTTTATTAATTAATATATTTTAATATAATAAATATTAACCTCTCGTAAATAATAAAAGGCTACGATTATTTAATTCTGTGTAGTATTTAAATATTACCCCTTTTTTATTTACTTTCGTAAAGTTAATTAGTACAAATCTCTTATCCCGTGCGGTATTAGGAGGTCGTCTTTTTTATATAGCGAGATACCTTACTAATTTATAATAGTAGAATTTAATTACTAATTAGTATTAATATCCCTATTATAGGGTAATTAGTTCGAACTAAGGGTTAATAAAGAGATTAATTAAATTATATAAATTTCTGCGTATATAGAAAAGGGAGGTTCTAACTATAGGTTGGGTAGGCTACGAATATCGTAAATAGGGGCCGTAGTTGGTCCCTGCGCTGGCTGCTGTAAGCCGAGGTCGAATTGGACTTCCAATCCGACAATAAGGGTTCAACTCTCGAATATCACTTCCAAGAGAGCCCTTCTGAGTGATAGAAAACCACACAACGTTTGCGGACAATAGGCAGGCCCGGATGAGAAAGATTGCGGATCATGACGTGTACTTTGCAAGAAAAATGCGCCGGTCTACTCCTCCGCTGTTGTAAATGGAGTTGAGAACATTGCTATGTCGGCGGCTCGCCGGTCTTAACAGATTTAATCTCCCGTCTTGTCTAAGGCTCTCCATATCATCTCATTCCGCGATATGTAATACAAGAAGAGTATCAGGCAATCAACACCACTCTTTTTGTGTTCTCCACAAGCATCTATCAAGCTCCAGTTTTGAAATTTTCCAAAATCTATTACAATGGTGGCCTTTCAAGCGGGCCTCATTTCTTTTCTCTTTGCCCCACAGGCAGTAGCTGACCAAATACCACTTGGGTCGGCAGTACGCAACAAATGGACTCTGGACGCAATCAAACCTCACACCGATCCAGAGTCCGGCCGCGTCAAGTGTTGCCCGGAAGGAACCGTGTTCGATGGCAACTCTTGCGTCCTTGGCGTTCCAAGGTGCCCAGACGGCACTAAGCTGAGAGGTAGTCACTGCATCTCTATCACTGGCCCCATCTGCCGGGATGATGAGACCTTTAATGAGCTTGTCTGCATCACGAGCACCCCACCATCTTGCCCTTCCCCGTCGATCCTGAAAGACAAGGCTTGTATTTTGGAAATTCCACCGAAGTGTCCTTCTGGCACAGAGTTGGCCGATAAAATCTGTATCTCGACCAAGTTGCCCATCTGCGGCAATGGGGATCGGTTTAACGGCAAAGGTTGTGTCAGTTCCACCCCACCAGTGTGCCCTGACGGCACGAATCTTTCCGATGGAGTATGTATCAGTATCGTACCACCCAGTTGTCCCGCCGGCAGCGAATACGACGAAATCAACAATGTTTGTAGCCATCGTCAACCTCCTCAATGTCCAGTAGGGACCTTCTCCAAAGGAGGCAACTGCATTACGGATGGTGGCCCCGAATGCCCGACCGGAACGAGGTTCAGCGTCAAGAGAAACACCTGCATCATGAAGACACCGCCATCGTGCCCCCCTGGCGATTCCCTAGAAGACACGAAATGTGTCTCCCAAGACAAACCTGTCTGCTCACCTGGGACGGAGTTGTCTACCGACCAGGCTTCAAGCACTTCACGGTGTTGCCCACCTCCCCTAAGGTGGAACGGAGACATGTGCTCATACAAAGTCCCTCCTGAAGGATGTCCGCCAGGAACGAAACAGGTCGGCAACAGATGCACGGCTATCACGGTCTTTCCCCCATCATGTCCCCCCGGATTCAAGCTGGACTGTGCCCGATGCATCTCTATAACACCACCGGGGTGTCCTCCTGGCTCGGCTCGCGATGGGACCACTTGTATCTCCGTAGAGCCACCCATCTGCCCTGATGGCACGACACTATCCAAAGGGAACTGCGTCCACAAGGGCGAAGCTGTCTGCCCCGAAGAAACTCACGTCCAGGGTGATGAGTGTATCAGCATTCAGCCACCCTCTTGCCCCTCTGGAACCACCTTTGATGGACGAGACTGCGCTATCAGTGGCCGACCAGAATGTGAGGACGGCAGCCACTTCGACGGTGCTGACTGCACCCGAGTAGGGGGTCCCCCTCCAAGCTGCCCTGAGAACACCATCTACGACGGTTCACGCTGCGTATCAATCACTCCGCCTACATGTCCCAAGGGATCGTCTCTGAGCGACGGAGCATGTGTCACCGGGCAAAGCCCGGTTTGCCCCGAGGATACGACGCTCGTCGGCGGCGAGTGCATCAGAGGCCCGCCTGCCTGCCCAAAAGGCCTCGTCTTGAAAGGGACCACCTGCGTCAGCATCGACCCGCCGGACTGCCCGCCCGGTCACCAGTGGCGTGGCGGCCGATGCCAGGATACTGAAGAGAAGACCTGTCCTCCTGGATACATCCTCAGCGGGGAGGAGTGTATTTCCGATGAGACACCAGAATGTGACTTGGGCACTCATTTCAACGGAACTGTCTGCGTCGGTGACACTCCGAGTTGTGAGCCTGGAACAGAGTTTGACGGGGAGCGGTGTGCGGCCACCGTGGAACCTAGTTGCCCTTCGGGCACTCACTTCAATGGCAAGATCTGCGAATCTGAGCAGGAACCCGTCTGTCCCACCAACACTACATGGAATGCTGATTCCAAGGAATGCGTGGGCCAGACCTTGCCACAATGTCCCGAAGGCCAGAGATTCAACGGGGAGCATTGCACTTTGTCATCGGGAGACTGCATGGAATTTGAGTACTGCCCTCCGGGAATCAATCGTGGCTTTCTCACGCCTGATTGTGGGAGCTCTTATCCCAGATGCCAGTAGTTTGGCAATGCAGGATTGGGAATGATGGGCTGGTGTGCCTCAATAACTTGAAGGACTGCCTATGGGAAGAAAGCTAAATTATTGCTTCGCCGAAGTCTCGACTGAAGAAAAGCTACAGTCCAATGCAAACGCCTGGTTTTTGATAGAATTCCATAAGAAATGCAACATTCATATTACTCTATGTGTCACATCCCAAAATCATTTCTCTTTGAATGCACACACTGAGGTTTTCATGGTCGTGGTTTGCTTATCTTAGATAATTTAAATAAAAGCTCCAGCAAATCTAGTTACACGATGGTGGTGCAAAGATCGTAGAACTTCACTTGCTATTACCTACTAGTACCGTGAGGCCGTTTGTTGAGTTTGGCCAAACTTCATCTTTACAGCAGACAAGTTTTTACCAGCTTAATAAGTCCTTTTTCGTTGGGAAAACTAGGGCGAGAAAAAAGAAAGCGATAGCCCTAAACATATGAGGCTATAAGTAATAAGAGTAAGCAGATACCAAGTATGAAGCTACGGGAGAGTTCAAGACACTAGGAAATGGATGCAAGTACACGTCGAACTATGACGATAACTTTTCTTATGGTAATATTAGGAACTAGACTCATCTGACTGAATTGCTGAGGGAGGATGCACTGCAAAACTGTAGACCTTTTTAAGGTAGACCGATCAAGGGCTTCGGTGATTTCATCCTGTCATTCTTCCTCTCCTAAACCTTTTCCCTATTCTACTTTTCAGGCCAGAGAATAATACGTCTCTCAAAGATATTTCCATCCCGACAATAATAGGGGGTTTGTATCTGGACTCGAGGCTACTTTTCTCTAGAGACTACTTAATATCTATTATATAATCCGTATCTCACGAAGTGCCCGTTACGTACTAAGTCAAAGCACCCACTTTTGGGCACCCCCCCCCCTTTTGGGTACCCTAAAAAATCCCTCCTAGCTACTATATTAAAACCTTACTTATTATTTTAATTTAATATAATAATTATAAAAATTATCTAAATATATTCCTTTTTAGTATATATACTAATTAATAAGTAATAGTATCGTATACTAAAAATAAGCTCTAATAAGTACTTAATACTATTAAAAACGGTCTCTTTATTAAAAGGGCCTCGATCGAGTTCGGGGTTCTTAAGATAATACTTTAAGGTTAAAAAGAGGCTATTAGATAAGGGCGAGGGTATTTATAAAGCTTTAGAAGCTTTTTTTATAATAAGAAGACTAGCTAGTTTAATAAATTCGAATTTAGTATTACTTAAGTATTATACTAATTTATAAATAAGTTAAGGAATTTACTAAGCGAGTTCTAAGATCCTAGGGGGATACTAAACTACTTAAAAAGAGATAGATTAACGTTTTTATTAAGAAGAATATATTAATAAGGGTCTAGAGAAGTCGTTTAATAGATTTATACTGTATTAATAGAGCTATTATTAATATAATTAAATTATAATTTAGATTACTTAATATACTAGAGATTAGTAGTATTAAATAGGCTAATAAGTATAATATAAATAAAACTAGTATAATAAAGGGTAAGGGAGCTAATGGGCTAGTTTTAAATATAATAGAGGCTATAGTAGTATAAAAAAAAGAGCTTAGTTCGCGTACCTAAGTAACGATTATTAAGTATATTTTTATTAATAATAGAGTTATTAAACTACTAGTTATTTATAAAAGAAAGTCGATCTAATAATAGTAATTCCCCCTTTAACTTATCGCTTATAATAGTTAGAAGTTTATAGTAATAAATAATAGCTAGACGACTAACGAGACTACTTTTTACTAGCTAAAGGAAGTGTTCTTATTATAAACTAAGACCCCCCTTATTAGGGGGCTTAGTAAGCTAAACTAGCCTTAACTATTAGTACTAAATAGGTATAGGAGTTATATAATAATAGAATTTATATAGGAGTACTATAAAAATAACATTTATTTATTATTCTTATTACTATATACTTCTTATATCCTCTAGTTATTAAATATAGCTATTTTTAAGCTTATTAAGTTCTATTATAAAAAAGAGCTTAGTAAGGAGGATATAGTAAATAATTCTATTATTATTAAAAAGTAGTACTTCTTAAGCTATTACTAGCTCGCTCGTTTAGTTAGTTTAACGTTGTTAAATATATAAAGTAAATAGAAAGAAACTAGACTATAGCTACTTAATATAGCTAAGCTACTTCTTAACTTAATAATCCTACTTATATAAGTTATATTATTTAAAAGGGGTATAAAAGCTAGGTAGATAATTAGTAATACTAATAGATTATTTAACTAGGTATTAGCGACCTTTATTATTAACTAGTTAATTCTTAAGAAGGTTAGCGAGTTCTATAATTACTTAAAGCTATTTATAGAGCTTAGTCTAGACGATAGTACTTAATAACTACTATTTAAAAAAGTAAAAAAGGCCTTTAGGGAGTAGGCTTATTAATTAGCTATATCTCAGTACTAAGTTCGAGTTCTTAAGGCTAGGATTAAGCGTATAAGGCTTAAAAAAAAGAAGAATATATTAATAAACCTAAATACTAAGTTCGTAAATATTTAGGATATATAAAGAGCTTAGGAGGACTTTAGTAACCGTTTAGTTAGTCCTAATTGACTCGTAGGGGTCGAATTACTTAATAAGAATTTAGATTATATTATTATAGTAGTAGAAAGTAGTTAATTAATTAATTATAGTTAGTGTTAATATTTAGATACTATGTTTTATTAGGGTGCCTAAAAGGGGGGGGTGCCCAAAAGTGGGTGCTTTAACTTAAATTACGTATCTATCTCAAATACTATATTATAGACCTTTTCCTTTTATCTATTTCTACTTAGATAGTTAAGCCACTTTACTACACTCTATATACCTATTACTACGTATTATAACTCGTAATTGTTATAAATCTAGCTCTTAATTAAGACCCTATATTATAATAACGTACTTATTAATATAATTCTAATAATCTCTTTAAAATAACTAATATACTCGTACTTACTTTAGCCTAAGCTAAGTTAATTAGTTATAATAATTAAATTAAATAATTTAACGTTTTTTATACTATAAGTAAGGGTATAGGGGTCTAAAAGTACGTTAACTTGGACACTTTAGATTTTAATATACTCCTCGACCTTTTTATAACGCTTATTTTACTCTCTAAATTCGGATAATTAGTCTTAACCTATAATAAAAAAGAGCTATAAGCTTATTAAGTACGTTATAAAGCGTTCGAGTATAACTAAAAAAACTAAGAAATTTATTATTAAGAGCTTCTAAACTTAACTCTTAGTATAACCCCTTTAACTTCTTTAAATATAAATAACTTATAAAACTAAGCCGGGTTTTTTTTTATAAAACTAGCTTTATTATTTACTTTATATAACTAAGTCTATTCTTATACCGTACTTATAAAGAGGATTTATACGCTTAAGAGTATTTAAAAATAATAAGAGCTTAATACTAAATACGAATAACTTAAGGTTTAGGAACGTAATATAGTTAATATATATATTAAACTCCTCGCTTAGTAATTAGTAAAATTAGTTAATACTACTTTTTATAAATACGTATTTTAAAAAACTACTAAGGGTAGCTCTAAGTTTAGTATATAATAACTTATTAAATAACTAAAATAAGAACTTTAACCTTTTAAAGTAGTAGTTAAGAATACGGTTTGAAATAAATATTACTAAATCTTTAATAAGATAAAGACTAGAGTTAACTTATAATACTAGTATAAGAAGTAATAGTTTACTTACTTCCGAGCTAAATCGTATAATATTTTAAAAATTAATAAAAAGATCGCTATACTTAACTTTTTAATTATAGTTAAGTCTAGGCTTAATCCTATATAGGGTTAACGTATATATAAGACTTTTAGTAAATTAATAACCTTTAGAACGAACCCTAGGACCCTCGAGGAGATTACGTATATATTTAGCTTAGTTACTTAGGACGTATATAATAAGTAGTTTTTAAAATAAAAAGGGGCTTATTCTATTTTTATAAAACGTTCTAATATAACTAATAATATAAATAATAAGGATAATATTATATACTTTTATAATTATACATACTCGTAAAAGCTAACGGCTTATTAAAAATTAAAATAAGTACTTATAAACCGAAACGTTAGTAAGTTATTAATACGAATATTAAAAGAATAAATAAAAAAGGTCCTTACTATTATTAAATTAAGTAAGTAAAAATTACTTTATAATAAACTTAAAAAAGTTAAATAACTAAAGAATAATAGAACTCTCAAAAAACCTAGTTTTTTAAAAAGATTTTTTAACTAACTTAAAGCGAGCTTATTAATAAATAACGACGAGGGCTACGTAGTTATTATATTTATAAAGGGTTAGGACTTAGAGATAAACGTAATCTTTAGTACCTCTATAAATAGTACTTATCGTCTATTTTAAAATACGGTAATAAATAGCTATAGAGTAATATATTTAGTTAATAATAAGAGCCTCTTTAAACCTAAGAGCTACGTACTCTTTAATAATAATAACTATATTAAATTAGAAATTATTATACTACTTATTACTATATATAGTACTCGTATTATAAAGGGCGTTTTAAATAGCCCTAAGGAGAAGGGAACTTATAACTTAAAGCTTTAAAATATTATTTATATTAAGGGATTTTATATTAATATAGTTTTAAAAACTTTACTAAATAAAAGCGTACTCTAATACTACGGTTTAGATTATACTTTATAATAAGGAACGCTTTAGAAAAGTATTATTAAGAAATAACTTATTTAAAAAAATAACCTAATCTTTTTTAAATATATGCCCTTCTAATTTTACTTTTTTTTTATAATCCTTAAGTATATTTTATAAAGCCTAGTTAGTATAATACTACTAGTTAGCTAAGGAAAATTCCGTTACTTATATTAATATACTAATAAGAGGTCTAATAATACGCTCTTATAGTACTTTAAAATAGGTTATTTTAAACTTAATACTCTTTATTAATTACTATATAAAACTTATAATATATATATTAAACCTCTATTATAAGTTAAATATAAAGTATATATATTATTCGAGGCTAAGTTAGTAATTTTAAAAAGACTACTTTTAGAAAGAGCTTTACGGCTATAGTACTATATATACTAAGATCTATTCTATTTTAAGCTATTTCTTAGTAAATAATAGTATATATTTATAACTTCTAATAAATATACTAAGTAGCTTAGGGGGTTCTTTTTAAGGACTAAAATAGAGAAAGAAGTACTTTTTATACTATAGAGCCTCGAGGTAGCGATCTATTATTAAAAAAGGACTCTAATTTACTTTTTTAAAAATAATAATAAAACCGCCCTCTTAATTACTAATATTAAACGCGTATATAATATAATAAGCTAGGGATCGGAATAGAGCTTTTACCTCTATATATAAAAGAACTTATAAATAATATAAAAAGAGTAAGTTAATTAGTAATTACTAAAGTTTATAAAATACGCCTTATTATAAACCTCCTTATAAATTTATAAAATAAAATAGTATTAGTAATAATTTTTATTTATAATATTACCCTACGGGAGGCTAATAATAAAGACTCGCTTATTATAATAAAAATTAATTAGTAAAAGCGGTATTAACGCTAATAATAAATAGGTTACTAAGTACGTAATTCTAAACTAATAACCCCGTATCTTAGTAATCTCTATATATATAGCTATTATATATACCCTCTTTATAGGGATTATAAGAGGGGTATATATTAAAAAGAGTTTAAAATACTTCCCTATGGGTATATAAAATACTTAGTTAAATACGTATTAAAAATATATAACTTATATAGGATCTAAGTACCCGCGCTTAAGTAAGTATTTATTATAAAAAATATTAGATTTAATAAAAAAGTTTTTTATAATCCTATATACGAGGAGTAAGCTATCGTAAGTAAGTAAGTAAATTTAGTAATTTAAAAGCTATAAGAACTCTTTAACGTTAATAATAAGTTAATTTAAGTACTTAGAGAAGTAGATTTAGACTTCGGAAATACTAATACTTAAGATAACTCTATAGTCGAGGATAGTATTATTATTAGATTTTTAACTATTTAGGACGCTAAGTAACTAATAAGCGTATTATAAAGTATAATTAATAAGACTAAAGAGATTACTATAGTTTTATTATTATTATTAACTCCTAAAATAACCCCTTTATATAAGCTTAGAAATAAGAATAAAAAAGGGGGTATAATAACTAGGTTATAAACGGCTTTATATAATTTACGTTCTTTTTTACGAGCGCTTATATATATTATAAAAGTTCTCGAGCTTTTAATTCTTAATAACTCTTAGTAAAACGCTAGAGCGTATAATAAACGAGGTACTAATTATAAAAAAATAATTCTTAATATTAAAGTTAACGTTAATAAAGAAGCTTTATAATAAACCTCTAATACTATATAAGAGTAAAGCTATTAAGAACTACCTTATTAAGTACTAAATAAAGCTCTACTAGGTCCTAGATATTTAAACTAGACCTATAGACCTCTATAATACTTTAATAATAATATCTTTATAACACTCTTATATTTAAATATAAAAAATAACGATTTTTATAACTACTACTAGGACTACTTTTTCTTTACTTTTATACTTAATTAATAAAAAGTTATAAAAAAAAGTAGTACGGAATATATAATACTTTATTAAGTAATAAAAAGAGTAGTTTATAATACCTATTTAGAGCGCTCTAAAAGAGTTTAAAAACCCCGACTTATTAAAGTTAATTTCTAAAGCTTATTAAAAAAGTTTAGTAATATTAAATATTTCCTATAATAACTATAAAAGCTACTTAGGGATATTATAAATATAGAAATAAAAAAGCTACGAGATATTAGTATATAAAAAGAAGTTAACTATAATTTTAAATAAAGGAGCCTATTTTTATTAAAATAGGTATATACTTATAAGTATAACGTTAATAACGAGGTTAGCGAGGTAAAAGTACGTATATATATAAGGGGGGATATATAATTACTTAACTTCTTATAAAATACGTACGCTTTAACGCTCGTTATAAAGGCCTTTAGGCTTATAATAGTAATAGCTACTTAATTCAACCTTAAGGCTAACTAATATAATACTATTAATATATTTTTTAATACGCTTATTAAGGGCGAGAAATTAGTAATTATTAAACTCCTAGAGGGATATAAAGTTATTAATAAAATAAGTAAATTCTAATGCGCTCTATATAGCCTCTAAAACTTATTAATTTTATAGTTTTAAACTTTTATTTTATACTTCGTAATATAAATATAATATATAACTACGAGGAGATCTATATTTACTAAACCGTAAATAGGAAAGTAATATTAGTATTTTATATTAATAACTTTATTATTCTTTACTATCGAAGCGAATAAAAAGTAGCTTAAGAAATCGTTAATAATATAAAAGAATATATTAACTTTAAAAAGAACGGACTAATTAATTACTTTTTTAAAATACGGATTTTATAAGACCGTCCTATTTATAAGATTTATTTTATTTATAATATATATATTAAGCGAGTTACTAAGCGCTTTAACTTTATAAATTCGCTATATCTAGCTAACCCCCCTTTTTTAAAAAGAGTTTAAACTAAACGAGGGGTAAGTAATAAAGGAGGAAATAAAGAGCTACTAAGAGAAGGTTAAAAGTATTTTATATAGCTATTATAATTAAACTAAACGTCGCTTTTACTTATTTATAATTATTACGTTTCTTAACTAACCCGAGCGTAATTTATATTAAAGTAATTAACTAATATATTTAGTATTTTTATATAATAAGATATCTTACGCTCTATTACGGTAGCGTACTAAGTACGTAATTATTATTCTTGGTTAGAAATACTAGTTTCGTAAATAACGAGGTAATATAATAATTATCTTAGGGTTATATAATATTCCTTTTTAATAGCCCTATTTAATAAAAATTAGTATACTAAGCGATAGTTACGACGTTAACTACCGAAGCTAAGCTTTTTTATTTTAAAAAAACTATAAAAGAGACTATAGCTCTAAAGCGCTTTTTTAAAAATATTACCCTTAACTTAAAAAAAGTATAGTTAGTTAATTATAATAATTAGTAAACGATTTAGCTTATTATAAAGAAAAGAAAAAAATAAGCTACTTAACTTTATTATATTAATATATAAAATATATAGCTAAGATAAGAGTATACTAAAAATAGTTTTAAAGTTACTTATATAGTAATAAAAAATATATTAATAAATAGGCTTATCAAAAACCTTTTATAAGCTAAGTTTAAATATTTTTATATACTTCTTAACTCTTATAATACGCGAGAAGTTATTATAAATAGTTAAAGTAATTAAAAATAATTAATTTAGGCTACGCTTAAAAAAAACTTAATATTTAAAAATAAATAATAAATAGAACCCGGAGTATAGCTTAGAGGCTTAAAAATAAATAAAATAGAACTTTTCCTAGCCTAAAGGCCTAAACTCCTAAAATAACCTTATTTTATAAAGTATATATATATAAAAAGAAAACTAGGGCTTATGCTTATTATTTAAAATCCCGGTTTAAAAAGTATAAGACCGCTGGGACTATAATATTAAAAACGAAGAGACTAGTTATACTTACTAAGAACCGTACTTTATATATTTTAAAGTTTTTAAAACTATAAATAGGGGGGGTAAAAATAAAATAATTATTAAATTAATAACTTAGGGTACGGGAGCGGGTAGCGTAATAAGAAATTAGTTATAAATAACTATAATAAGTATAATTAATAATATAAATATACTTAAAAAAGGGGCCTAGGGGCGCGTAGGGAGGAAGTTTTTAATATAAAAGCTAATATAATTCTTATATATCTTAATATTATTATTTATTTAGTAAATAATATTATAGAGCTTAGTAATATCTTATTAAAACTATAGTTAGGAGTGCGTTTTTTAATAATAAAAAAAATAATATATTTATAAAAAAAGGAGCGCTATTTATAATAGCCTCGGTAAGGGCCTAGGCTATTAATTATAAAACGATTAGTATATTAATATACTACGCGGCTAAATAGCTATTAAAATAGCGCGTATACTAACTATTATTTTTTATAAAATAATAATTACTATCCTTAGAATTAGTATATTAAAAGGCTATTTAAAAATAGGGTATATATTAGATCTCCCGTTCCTTAAGAGCCTTTTTCTTAAGCTTTTTAAAAACTAAGTATATATTAAATAGGCCTAGAATAGTAAAGAGAACTATATTTATTATAAAAAGTATTTTAGCTTTTTAACGTTCTTTTTTATTTTTATTACTTTTTTAAAAAGAACTAGCCTTATGTTTTTTAAAATTTAGAATAATATTAAATATAAACTCTTAGAATAATAGTATATAATATACCCTTTTTAAAAAGCTTAATTTCTAAACTAGATTTACTTTTATTCTCAGGCTCCGAGGGGGGGATAAGTAAAAGCTTATTAAAGCTTTTATTATTACTATTTACTTTATTATTACTCTTATTAATATTATTAATAAGAGCTTCGAACTTAATAAAGTTCTTAATATTTTAATTAATAACCTCGATATCCTCTTAGCTAAAAAAAGAGAGCTTAGTAACTAGGCCTTAATAAGTAGGTTAGAGGGCGTAAAAAGGAGTAATAACCTTAAAGAGCTCGTTAATATTATTACCTATTTAAACTCTTAATAAACCGCACATTCTATATATAAAACGTATTATAAAAATTATATAAAACTTATTATTATTTTTAAATATATTAAATATTTATATTTAAAATAAAATTAATAAATAATTTAATAATATAAGTACGCGCGTAATAAATAGGGGTACTTATAGTTATTATAAAAAGTTAAAAAAATTAATAGTTAGATAACGCTATAAGAATTTAGATATATATAAAGCGGCTAAGTAGCCTCGACCTTAATAATTTATATACTAAAAGTAGTAAAATATGCGCTATTTTAAATTAGGATTTTATTAATTTTAAATAAAGGGATATATTTATAATAAACGCGGTTTAAAAAACGCATATCCCTTACGCTTATTTTTTTTTTTTTTTATATTTAACTAAATCGGGCCTTTATAAGGGTATTTAGAGATCCTATCTTAGGTATAATAGCTCCTTAATAGGAGTAATTAGGGGGTATATTACGTAATCCGTATCTTACGAAGTGCCCGTTACGTACTAAATTACGTATCTATTTTAGATACCGTGTATATAGACCTTTTCCTTTTATCTATTTCTACTTAAATAGTTAAGCCACTTTACTACACTCCGTATGCCTATTGCTACGTGCTATAACTCGTGACAATATCCCGTAAGCTGAGGCCAGTTCATGAACCGTCAACTGCGATCAATTTGATTGACCTCCACGGTCTTCCCGCAACAAGACTTCAGAGTACGGCATCCATGAGGTCATTCGTGGGTAATTAACTACGAAGGATGGAGCACCCCCTGTCACTGGGCTGAAAAATCATATTGCAAATTGACTCTGATCGAGCTGACTCACATTGCCAAAGCATTCTCTCGCAAATGCCTCAAGATACCTCTCGAGACCGGCATAGTCTTGATCAAACGACCAGTAGTTCGCCAGATGATAGTGAAGGTCGAATCAAACGGCCCTGCGGACTAGACTCGTCTTTGTGTTACGGACCCTGCGTCCTGAACAGCGTTCAATTTTCTTCTCTCATTTCTCTCTTTCGGAGCAAAGATCGCAACTGCCGCCGGAACTGTTAAGACTCATCATCTGCATTCAGAGCTCTTCCAGTCAAAAGATTCACATGGGGCTGGTATTGCTCTTCTTTGAGTAGCAGGGCCTGAACCCACAATGACATTGAAGCTTTCATTGTCCAATACAACACAGTGCTTTCATGTTGATCTTGGCTCTAGTTCAAGCTAAATCTTCTCTACTATGCTTTCTATCGTGTTTACAGCTCTCGAAATGAGACAATCCAAGTTGATTTTCCAACGAAATGAATAACAGAATACAAAAAATGATATAGCTGTGTTCGAACATCTACAGGCCTTAGCAGGACTGATTTTGAGGATATGTCCCCTTAAACTTCATGAAACTCATGCTCCGACTTCATATTTCTCTCGTCGAATTATTTCCTCAACCACGGGCCCCCAGAAGTCAAACTCACCTAGGTAGACCAGTGGCTAGGCAGGTTACCTCGCCACAGTGATAGCTCTCTGGTTTTGAAGAACGGCGCCAAAGCATCTGTTAGGAAAGCTGCGAGCACTGTGGGAGCAACCTATCTCCGAGAAAGGGCAGGACCTGTACATCCGCTATAGTACACTTCAAGTTTACCCGGCTTCGCATGACGCGAAAGTTATCTCCATTCCCACTCGCACAATAGGCGGAGACACCTTCTTCAGAATATAGTTAAAGGTGACCATATCTCAAGGGCAACAGCTCGTCTTTTCCTCTCAATAGGCACCTTTACTCGCGTCCACGTTGATTTCACTCAATTCTCTGCGACGTTCAAGATTTCTCTCACGAGCCTCGTGAGCTGTGGTCTACACCTGCTCCTTGGGTCTCAAACATCTCACTTACACGTATACCAACAACCCTTCTCCATACTCGTCACCAATATTCACAATGGGTAGCACCACCGTGCTGGATACTATTGAACTCGGTCCCTTGGACCAAATCGCCCCGCGAATTTACGTGCGATCGATCTTCGTCTTCGACCAGGATGAGAAGTATACCGAGGAGACAATTACCCATCTCAAGCTTCGCTTCGGGATTGCTCTTGCCCGCTGGCCCTTCTTGTCAGGCCACATTGGCCCAGCCAGTAACAGTCGTCGACCAAATGAACTAGAGCTCACCTACGATCTGCTATATCCCCAGATCAACATGGATCAGCGACCAGACATCTTTGCATATAGCTCAGTTAAGCACCTTGGAGGTCTCGATTACTAAAGTCTCAAGGAGCGTGGCATGCCTCCTTCATTCATGGACAAGGACATCCTGTCCCTCTCTCCTAATCACCCAAAGCCGGGTAAATCCTGCCCTCCTGTTACATTGAAGATTACAGAGGTTTCTGGAGGAGGTCTCTTTGTCTGCTTTTCTACTCATCACGCAATCTTTGACGGCGGTTTTATCAAGGCGTTTCTTGAGTATTTTGGCCAGGGCCATGATGAATACCCTGAGCTTGCCTTTCTTGACGAGGCGATTGAACGTCCGCTCATGTCCCCTTATATCTCCACCAACATCTCAAAGGCCATGTTCCCAGAGTACGACTTCAGCCCCAGCAACACCGTCACCAGCACCCACAGCATTTCAGAGAAGGCCCCCAAAGCAGTCTGTGTACTCTTCAGCATCCCGAATGAGATACTCTCCGAAATCCACAGCGAAGCCCTCGCTCATGTACGTGGGAAGCACGGTGAGAAAGCCTTTGTCTCAAAGGCAGACACCCTCTCCGCCATGATCTGGGTCTACGTCACCAGATCCCGCTTCGCCCACCTCTCGGAGCAGGACCACACCTCCTTCACCACCGCCGCAGATGCCCGCCCCCGTCTATCCCCTCCCTTCTCCCCCGGGGCATGGGGCAACGTATACACACAGACCACCACTGGCCAGATACCGGTAGGGGAGTTAATCCAAACCTCTAGCTCCGGCACCCTCCCCTGCGACGCCGTGCCCGCCATCCTCGACGCCTCCTGGCGTGTTCGCCAGGCCGTCAGCAAGGCGAGCACGCCAGGCTACATCCCCGCCCGGATCGCGCTCGCCGCCTCCCTTCCTGACCCCACGATGGAAGGCAAGGCTTTTACAAAGGCGCTCCAGCCCGGCCACGCTGGGCTTGGCTGCAGCGTCTGGACGCATATGGGCGCGGATGTGGACTTTGGCATCCCGGGAACGGGGGGTAGGGCTGACTACGTACGCAAGACGTGGTCTGCCAACGACGGCAGCATGAATATCATGCAGCGTCGTGGGATGACCAAGGGCAATGTCCCTTGGGAGGTCCTGCTTGCTCTGAGGGAGGATGATATGGAGAGGATCTGTGGGCCGAACGAGCTTGGTCGCTGGGCGTCTACGTGGTGCGCCTGAGCATAGGAGATGTGAAGTTTTCCGTTCCAGGGAAGGACGAGGGGGGGGAACGAACGAGAATGGAGACAAACGTTCTTCTTATTGTTTCGAGCGAGGATGCCTCCAACGATAAGCTGAATCGCGGTGCTGATAATTATGGCAAGGATGGAGTCATTGTGTTAGTTTGGCGGAAGCATTGTCTAAGTTTACGACATCGATGAAAGAAGGGCGTTAAAGACACCCCGGGACATGCTGCATGATTTCTGCCACGCACTTGATTTCCATTCGGCGTTTTTGGGGCGCTTGATAAGGAAGAATGAGATACCAATCACTTTATGGAATCAGGATTTAAGGAGGGAAGGATTAGACGTAGGCCTTTCAGTACGAGATGGGAAGCTTAGTCGTATGATTCAAGTTACTTAGGCAAGAGAGTTCGGCTCTCATGTTGAGCGATGCATCCTCGATACTCTGATAGGTCGGAATTGTGGAGTGACTATCTTCATCGACTCTTCAGCCACCGCCCTTCCAACATGCGTTGTACCTCAGAATGCTCAATATTCACAAGTCAACAGATCCTCGGCTAACTGTATTTTCATTATCTTCAATGTCAGTGTCCCTTGCTACAGTTTGCTACAGTAACTGCTCTGCATAAGGTAGTATGTTGCATCCTTGAGAAATGCCAGGACTGATACTTCATGCCATGCACTGGTTGCCATAGCTGCCACATAAAAACCCACTTTCTTCTAGAAAAATTCGACTGCAGGATTTTTTTTCTTGCTCGCCCGCTTCTTCCAATCGGCAGCCCCAACGAGGTGGAGCACCTGTTCATATCAACCTTGAGGATTCATGCGGATTGGACTTGACGTCTGAACCAGTCTCCGAGTTCCCGTAGTCTGATCGGGGTCTCCGGGAGAATGATCGGAGCGAACAAGCCGGATCGGGGCAAGCCGAGTCGTGACGCCATTTGACTTATCGGGTGCGGTGTGGCCGTGCTTGTGCTAGGTTGCCATTCCCCCCCGGTGAGAGGGAGGGAAGAGAGTTATGAACTGACTGATGGTTGGCGAGGGGGGACGGTTCCCGCATTCCCCGGCTTGCGCTGCCCGGTTGACTTTTGATTTCGTCAGTGGCCGTCACCCCACCTTGGGAAGCAATGACCGTCTGTGAAAGTTAATATCATGACCGGGGCGCTCCCGCGGGGAGGAAGCTTGAGCTGCCTTATCTAGACCTCCTCTCTCCCACACCCAACCTCGTACTCATACTCACAACTTCACAACCTCATACTTCACCTCACTCCACCCATCTCCATCTCATCAACAGACACCATAAACCTCGATAGTGCATCACAAACTACAAAGACCATCCAAAATGACCCAACAACCGCCCACCGAAATGCGCCGCTGGCAAATCCCCGCCCCAGGCGCCTTCATCAAAGACCTCGCCCTAACAACCGTCCCAACCCCGTCCGCCACAACCCTCAAACCAACGCAAGTCCTCGTTCAGGTCGTCGCCGCGGGGATAAACCCAGCAGACTACAAGCTGCCGGACCTAGGCCTCGTCGCAAAAGCAATGGTCTCCTTCCCCCGCTGCCCAGGCATGGACTTCTCCGGCCGCGCCGTCGCCGTCGGCTCTGAAATCATCGACATCGCCCCTGGCGACCTCGTCGTCGGCCGCGTCGATCCCCTGGGAAGCCACGGCTCCCTGAGCGAGTACCTTGTCGCCGAGCGCGACGGCGTAGCCGCTTTCCCTCACGGATCCGGGACCGCGGAGAGTCTGGAGCAGGCTGGCGCGGTGGGCACGGCGGGCCTGACGGCGTACCAGACCATCGCGCCGTACGTCAAGGCGGGCGACCACGTCTTCATCAACGGCGGCTCGGGCGGCACGGGGACGTTTGGTATCCAGATCGCAAAGGCGCTCGGCTGCACCGTTACAGTCTCGTGCTCCACCGGCAAAGCATCCCTCTGCAAATCCCTCGGCGCCGACGAGATCATCGACTACAAGACCTCCGACGTCGTCTCGACCCTCCGCGCCAAGGGCAAGGTCTTCGCCGTCGTCGTCGATAACGTCGGAAACTCGCCGCCGAACCTGTATAAGGCGTCTGACGATTTCCTGCTCGAGGGCGGCCACTTCAAGTTCGTGGGTGGGGCGGTGTCGTTTGCGCAGGTGAGCAGTCTCGTGCCGAGCATGTTCCTGCCGGGGTTCCTCGGCGGCGCGAAGCACAAGTTTGAGGCGTTCATGACGAAGAATGTGCACGCAGATCTGGCGCAGATTGCGGCGTGGATGGCGGAGGGTAAGGTCAAGACTGTGGTTGATTCAACGTACGAGTTTGAGGATGCTGTCAAGGCGTATGAGAAGCTCAAGGAGGGGTCGGCTGCTGGTAAGATTGTGGTGAAGGTCGCGAAGAAGGCTTGAGGGGTTCTGATCGAGGAAAGGGAATTCATATCTCTGGAATGAGGTAGGTGAAGAGGGGAACGGAAGGGTAAACAGGAAAATTGTGCAATTCTTCCATACGGCTGATATGGAAAAGGCGGCCGGGTGGGTTGCTTCTCTTCTATGGCGTTCTCGTGGAGTTTCTGTGCAGTCACGCAAAGCAAGGTCTAATTCAGTCATTGAGTTATGGTAAAGATTCGATGTTATTCAATAAGATAGTAAATCGATTGAGTTTCTCGACCAGTAAGCACTAATGTATGCAATCCATCTTAACTTCGATCGGCCTATTGCACGGTGATTGGGCACGAGCCAACAAGCCAGCCTGTTGGTTCATCTCATCCCTCATGTAAGACTCGGCGTGAGGGACCTCCCGAGTCGAAACAGCGCGTTCGTTGTTTGCGCATAGACAGGCGGCCGAGGGTTGAAGTCATGAGAACTTCATCATCACCAAAGCTACAACTTGAAGAGATTGAAACATGTGATGGGTTGAAAAGACTGTTCATTTGCGGGTATCTCATGAGCTTTGATCAAAAAAAGAGGTTGTCGCCAGCAGCCATCAGCCTTCCTATATCCAGTCGTAGGTTAATTACGACACATCTCAGGGACATTTGGTTCGCAATTGCAGGAAATGGTGTAGTCTCAAATCCAGACTTAATTTGTCCACCTGATTGTTTCAAGCCATCTGAATAGAGCCAGCAGCGTCGATTCTTCGGTGACCGACGATGGCGCGGCTCTGGATCTTCTCAGGCAGGCCCTGCGTGAGAAGGAATTGTCAGATCAACGACACCTTGGCGTGTCGCGTGATCCACCTACCAAGGCGACGACGGCAGGCGTGATGCCGAGTGTGCTGGCAGATGTGTTGGTGTGAGGTTGAAAGAAAATGCCTCTCACATGGCTCACACGTTCAGTGGCCCGGGCTGCTGCCACGGGTTGGTCGAAGAGTTATCGTGCAACAGACGCAAAACCGTATCGGCACTTTCAGCCCGGCCGATCTTTGTGAGATGGGTGACAATATCCATGGCCATTGTCCTCAGCCTTCTAGGTAGACGGCCGTCGCCTTCCAAGGTGCCTCGATCCTCCAGGAACCAACGGAGCACAGCCAAGGCCCCCGTATGATCTGGGTTAGTGGGATGGTGGAGGTCCAAATGTGCGCGGTCGAGTCTGATAGTTTTGATCAGGGGTCGTTGGTAGGTAGCGGTTCTGGCGAAGGATTCGTATAGCGGCGCGGAGGGTAGTGGCCGCTTCCACGCATCGACTGTGGCCTCCCAAGAAAGATGGCGGAAAGGTTGCCAGAGAATCTGAGGAAGCTGAGGATTCGCCTTCCAAGTGGTTTCCGCTCTTAGCATCGTTGAAAATGCCGTGTCTAGGCTGCGGTCCTCCAATCTAGACTTTGCCCGCACCAGGTTGGCGACTAAGAATCCCACAATCTGGCTGGAGCCATCTGCAGGTCCTTCGCCGCGAACCAGTCGGTCCGCCCACGTCCAGGCAACCTCCTCTAGCCCCTCTGCAACCATAAACGTGAGGAGCTCACGGCTCAAGCCGACGTCGGCGAGAAAATCCAGGTGCCGTTCTTGGCCAGACGACCTCAACCACTGAACTACCCGCAAACCAGCTGCAGATGCCGCCATTGAGTCCTCCACTGATAGGGTACTGGATTGGAGAATCTGCAGCCGTTTCGCCTTCAGGCAGCCCTGTGCCGCACGATTTGTCATCATACCTCGCGATACTGCCTCATCGAACACGTCCATCGGATCTCTAGGACTGGAACTTGCGGAGGGGACACTGCCTAGTTGAGCGCCAATCTTGAATAGCGGGTTGGAGAGAATGGAGCGAAGATGTTGGTCGGTCGGGCGAGACGGGGAGTGTGTTGAAGAAGTAGCCTTGGCCGCGGCCAAGTCGGTAGTCTCGGGGGCGAAGCCATGCTCTTTGTCGAGATTTTTGCGGAAGGAAGTCTTCAAGACATTGAGAAGCTTCTTGGACTGCTTCGACGAGAGGGGTAGCGGCTGGTGAATCGAGGGAATGGCATTTTTGATAGAGCTCAGAGGCTTTGTGGCGAACATTGTGAAAGTCGTAGGATTCGAGGTATCGAGATAGCAGGGTCGGCGCAGACGGCCTTTCGTGAAGTTGTTGCAAAATTAGGCAGTGGTCGATGGTGTTCGCCGGAAGTGCGGAAGTACGGAGTGGGTGTCTCTCCGCGCGGAGTTGGCGGTCCCAGAGAAGGATGATGTGCTGGGGGTGCTTAGAATGTCTGGTGGAAAGTACGAAGTGGTAAGGCAGGTCAGATACGCATCATCGTGGTGCCATGGAGTCAGGTTGCCCGCCGAGCCGGGCATCCGTCATGCCACTGACGGGTCATGTGACATGGATAATGCGGGGATGGTCCCCTTGACACCTCAGGCAGGATGATCAGAGGCCCTCGACATCCACCCTACACCAAAGTCCAGGGCCGAAATCCGATACGTACCGAGAGTGTGGGCAAAATGCGGGCTCTCGACTGGCTGTCTGAGTGGCCAGGAGACATGATGGAGAAGCTGTTTCCTCTCTGGCGAGGGCAAGTTCTGTGTAGTTTGTACGCTTGAAAAGATCTAGAGTTTTTGGTCCAGGCACTGGCAGCGGATAGCTTGCTTGGCCGCCCACGGTCAGCCACTGTCGCCCGAGATCTCGCTTGTTGCGGTTACTTGACTGGTTATCCATACATCGAAAGTCACACCAATCACCTTCCATTCAAGCTTCAGCTCGCCATTGAACATGAGTGGCTCTGAGTGACGAATACAGCCTCGTGACCGAGAACATATGACACAAGTGTCGACCAGGGTGTCTGTCTCCTCGATACATGGGGAAAAGTTTGACGGACCTTGTTGCGGGAGGCAATACCTAGCAATAACGCGACAATGCCATCGTGTTTCGGCAGGTATCTGAACACCACGACGTGATGTAAAGATGGAGGATACAACAGTAGAATCCGAAGAAGGCACTGACGTACAGAGGATCTCGGCCGAGGCCGATGGGCAGAGCAAACAACCAGGATTATTACTGTTTCGTGCGGCGAATTGAGTTGAACGGAAATGACGATGCTTTTTTCTAGAAACAGCTACTTGGAGCTTCCCGACTTGCAACATTCCTGGCCTCGGCTGTGGCACTGCCAGGTTTTGCTTTGTTACCTGGTTGTCACTGAACAGTGCTCCTTGAACAAACTAGCAACCTGGCCAGGCGCCTCCATTGATTGCTTCCGTTGTTTACACTACAAATTGCTGCATTTGTTCAACGTTCATATGAGTACGGGAAACTCTTGGGACCTTGTGGCCAAACCAAGTGAGCTGAGCTGGAGCAATGCTATCCCTTCAATCCGAGGTCCAAGACTCGACGTGACTGCTTTACTTTCTTACCTCATCTTCTCCCTCCACGAATGGGAAAAGATACATGAAGACTTGAGCAGGTAAGGCAGCAGCAGCCAAGGAGAAGGTCCCCAAGTCAGGTACCTACCGGCAGGAGCATGGACATACTTAGCTTACCTTAGGTACTTTCCTCGAAGATGGCGAAGCTGCTGCAAACGCGTCCATATACTCGGAGGCTCACGTGTTTTCTGCGTCCAAGTAGGTATCGGTACGCAGCCTCATCTCGACAATAGAGGCAGTGGATCTGCAATGCCCCGCTAGAGTCACGACGCGCTAACCATTTGCGGACGGAAGGGGGCGTCATTCGCTGCAGCCGGTCGCTCAGGCCAAAAACCTTAGCCTGACTGGATCAGAAATGGGGGCAACGCGACGCAGCAAGCAACACCAGCAAGAAGGAAGCAACGCAAGAAAAAAAGAGAAGAAGCACCAAAATTCGTGGACGTATTGTCGGTACGTACTCCCAGATCTCACCTGCCTCCCACCTCTCCTCTCCTCCCCCAACTCTCCCCCTGGCCCAGCCCAGACAGGGCAGCTTGAAAGCTGACGGGGAACCTTGGTACTTAAGGTTCCTACCTTACTTCACCTTGGGGTTACCTAAGCTGGTAAGGTATCTTACCCTACAGCGACCGTGCTCCAACTGAGCTCTGCTGTTGATGCTGCGAACTGTGACTGGACCAGCTGCCACAGCGAATCTGACGGGACCCCAGCTGCCAGACACTCGCTACCTACCTACCTACGTACCTCAGGTACCTGAGCAGGTACCTTGCCTAAAGGTCGGCTGCTCCTGCGTTTCCAGCTTGTGTGCTGCTCTGCTGGGCGCCTGGGCAAAAAACCTCCCTTTGAACTTTTCCCCCAGTGCCCCAGTGCAATTGCGTCTGCCTCTGCACAAACATTCCACATCCATCCACCATCCACACCTCGTCTTTCTCCCACCAACATCCACCACCACCCAAACCTCACTTGTCTCGTCTCGTCAGCCACGATCACGACGACGTCGTCTCTCCCACCTTGCGGCACCCTTTTCTTTTCCTACCTCTTTTTTTTCTTCCTCTTCATCGGCAAGAGTTACGCAACTGAAGAAACCCCCACCAAAGCTGTCGTGTCGATACGGGACAGTGAATAATTGATTCCCTCCAATTTTCCCATCGTGGAAAACCCCTCCCCTCATACAAACAAACCCAGCAATGTCTGAGGTACAGACTCGGCCTGCCGCCTCGCGCGGCAGAGGCTCTGCACGCGGTGGAAGAGGTGGTTTCGCCAGCCGGGGTGGTCGCACCTCGGGCAGACCCAATGGCGACAAGTTTGACTCCAACGCCGACGATGCGTTTGAGGACCAAGGCGAGCTCGGCGAGCTGAAGAAACAATACGGATCCAAGGCGCCCCTCATCAAGGAGCTCTTCCCCGATTGGTCTGAGCAGGATATTCTCTATGCTCTTCAAGAGACGGATGGTGATGAGAATCTTACCGTCACCCGCATTGCTGAAGGTATGTGAGCGCACGGCTCCTGCCTCGTCAGGCTGCCAGCCAAACTCTCTCCCGCGCGACGAATCAACAATCCATCAATTCCCTTCCCTCTGTCCCCTCATCCGCTGCTCAACCGCATCGCTTGCGTGCTCTCAGCTAATCAAAGATTCTTGCTTCTAGGCACCATCTCCCAATGGGGCGAAGTCACGAAGAAGGCTCCCCGCTCCAAGGCCAAGGACTCCACGACCGCAGCCTCGAACATCGACTCATCCAACGCTAGACCCACTCGTGGCGGACGCAACGTCTCTGAGGCTGGTCGCGGTCGCGGAAGAACTGCTGAGAGAGGAGGTCGCGGTGGCCGGGGCAGGGCCTCAAACACAGTAGCTACTAATGGCTCTCGCCATAACAAGGAGAATGCTCAACCGCTCTCTGTTCCTACCGAGGAGTCCAACGCATGGGATACCCCGAAGCTAGACGTTAAGGACGCGCCCGCCGAAGATCCCTGGGCCCCCAAGGAGACGACCGAGAAGCCTGCAGCTCCCGCTCCTACTCCTGCGGCCGCCGCCGCTTCCACCGACGCGCCCAAGCCTGCCGCTGCCGCTCCCAAGACGTGGGCTAGCATGCTCCGTCAATCCACCGTGCCCAAGGTTGCCCCGAAGCCGCCCAAGGAGGAGCCCGCGCCCAAACCTGCCGAACCCATCGAACCTCTCCCTCCTGCCGTCCCTGCCGTCGAACCTACACCCGAACCTGAGCCCGAACCCGAGGCACAACCTGAGCCTGCTGCCCCCGTCGAACTCCCTGTGGAACCCGCCCATGAAGAACCAGCTCCTGCAGAAGTACCAACCGTCATCGAACCTGAAGTGGTTTTGCCGCCTTCCAAGGACCAACTTACTGAGACGAATCTTGAACAGGTAGTCGACGAATCGCATCCTCCCGCGACTGCTACCGTCGCAAGCACCGCCGCCGATTCCTGGGATCCTCGCCACAACGCCGCCAGCGCCACCGCGACACCTCTGTCTGCCTCCCAGCAGCAGCACCAGCCCATCCGCCCTGCTGTTCCCACTACTAACAGCGGCTTTGCCGCTTCCGCCATCAAGGCCACCACCGAGAGAGGATCCCGCACCCCGAGCTACCAGCGTCGCGTTCTTGATCAGGAGGAGGCCGTCCGCATGCCTGGCAACCGTGAGGTTGACCGCGCTGCCGTCCAGTTCGGTGCTTTCAGCTTGAACGAGGATGATGACATTGACGGTGATCGCGAAGAGCCCGAGACCCGGACCCAGCCTCCCGCTGATTCTCCTGTCGCTCACCCCCGAACCTCTCTTCCTCCCGCTCCTCAGCAGGCTCCCGTTCCCGAAGCCATCGGTACTCAGAAGCCTGCTCCTGGCCTGCCTCCTCCTGCTGCTGCCACTCCTACCGGTACACTTGCTTCAACTAGCAATGTCACCGACTTTGCTAATGTCCCCTTCCCAGGACCCGCAAGCGCTGCTCCCCAGGCTCCCGCCGGTCAGGGTATGTCCCCCTCCATGCCAGAGTCACGTATTCTTACCTAATCATAAATACTGATAAATGTTCTAGTCCCTCAACCTGCCGCTGCCGCCGCCCAGCCTTACTCCCGCTTCGGCCAGGCTGGCCCCCAGGAGCCCTCGTCCTTCCCCCAAAAGTCGATCGATCCTTTCACTCAGTCGAACAACCCCGCTGCCTCGCAGACTCAGTTCGACAGCTTCTCCAACCAGCAATCGCAACAGAGCCAGCAACCCGGTGGAGCCTTCAGCTCTGCTCCCAGCGACTACTCCTCCTACTACACGGCGGACCAACAAAACCGTCCCCCTTACAACTACTACAGCCAGCCCTACGGCCAGCAGGGAGCTCAGGGTCACCAGGACAACCTGTCTTCCCAGCAGAGATCTTTCGGTGGTTACAATGCTTCCCAGGCTGATAACTTGAGCCAGTACCCCCAGAGCGGCGGTCTGCAGAACCAGTCCCGTTATGGAGGTGTCACGAACGACGCCCAGAACAGCGGACACAGCACCCCGAACCCCACCGCCCAGAGCCAGCAGGCCGCCAGCCAGGCCTCGCAGCCTCAGTCTCACGGCCAACAAAGCTACCCCTACAACAACCACCCCTACTACAACAACGCTTACTACTCGAGCTACATGGGCTACGGAAACCATTACGGTCAGCAGGGAGGATATGGCGGTGCTCCGTACGGCGGCAACAAGGGATATGGCGGCCACCCCGGATACGGCATGTCGCCCCAGGGCCCCTACGACCACGCCTCGTCCCCTGCTGCTGGCTTCGGCCAGTCATCTCTGCACCGTGCCGATAGCGCTCTGAGCTCAGGACTTGGAGGTGACTTTGGAGGCCGCGCTGGTTCCGCCCAGTCTGGCAACCAACCCGGCCTGGCCGGCAGTGGCTTCGGCGGTGTTCAGGACACCTTTGGCCGTGGCTCCTCTTCGTTCCAGAGCCCTGCTGGACAAGGATTTAACAGCACCGCCCAGTCGAACGCTGCTTCTGCCAACGATGATCTGAAGCCTTTCGGTGAGAGCAAGCCCGGTGCCGGGCCCTCGCCTTCTCTCGGCGGCGCTCGCCCCGGCTCGGCCACGAACACTCCTTCGGGCCAGACTGGTCTCCCCCCGCCCCAGTCCGCCTCTCAGATGGGTGGCTACGGCGGTTACCCCAGCCATCTCCAGGGCCACAACCTGCACGGAAACAGTGCCTACGGCATGGGAGGCGCTTCCGGCGGTCAGCACGGCAGCGCTCCGTTCGGATCCTACGGCCAGCAGGGCGCTTACGGCAGTGGATACTACGGTAGCGGCGGCCAGCAACAGCAGCGCGGCGGTTGGGGCGGAAACTACCACTAGGAAGGTAGTGGTCGTCGGCCATCTCACCCACGTCATTACGGTGGAATGAGAGGTGGCTAAGGCCTCGGTGCCCCCGAACACGTCGTTAACTGTTTACAAGACTCTCTCTCTCTCTTTGGGCCTGCAGATGGTTATAAGCTGCAGGTGGCAAGGATAATTCATGCGGTCTCTTTCTACGGGGAAACTTTCTTCTCTCTACTCATTACCCAAGTGTATGGTCTTCGAGCGTGTACGATCTATCAACAAAAAAAGAATCAGGGAGGGGAAACACTTTCGGATGGTCACCGGCCGCAACGGAACTGTGTTTTTTGTTTTCTTTTTCGCGATGGGAAGGTCTCATCAGGCTTTTCTAAGAATGATAGCCGGCGGCGTGGTGGCGGCCTTGAAAATTCGATTGAAATGACAGATGGAACGGATCCGGTGGGAGGGTTGGTCGTTGGTCGTTGCCCGATGGAGGGCCAAATACTGAGATTGAACTCCTTGGAAAGGGAGCACGATAGCCAATGAAGACACATGGCATATGACATTTCTGTCTTGCAAGACACTACTTCCAACTGATTGCGTGAGGTGTGAAATGCTCTTCCTTTCAGCCACGTTCGGTTAGCCTCTTAGATACACTCTGGAGATGTCCCTTGCGCCTCGTCCGGCATTTGCACCACGACCCTGCTATTACTTCCCTCGACCTTGATCATCGCGGGATCGGCAGTCTTCAGTTGTGTACTCATCTCGTCCTCTGGGCCTGTTGGTAGGTGTTGGATGGTACTTATGGAAAGCATCATTGATTGGGTATCATGCTACTGATTTCCCCCACATGTAACTTCGTGTCTCTGTACTTTACTACCTGTCTTAAAAAGCCTGCAGAGTCTCAAAGGCAAAGGACCCGACCAGTCTTCATGCCAGATATAACGAAGCCTTGAATGGGAGGCTACTGATCTTATATACGTCTTTATGATCCAACTACCAGTATTCAGACCTTGCCTTCGACGACGTCCGCTTGCGTATGGCTGCTATCCTCCGAGTCCTCCACTGCTGCCTCGCGTCCACTTCCTGTCTCTTTCCGGTCTTGCCTGGTCACGAAGAACCAAGCCGCAGACACAGCCAATAGCGTTCCGCAGAGGAGGCCGATGGAGCAGGAGTAGCTCACGCGGTACGTAGGGCCGAATCTCGACTGGTATATCTGGGGACCCTGTTTCAAAGCTTCGTTAAAAGACAGGGGCAAGGAGTGAAGTGTCGATGAGGGTTGTGCTTACGACGATGCCCATGAGCTGACAAGATGCCTGGAAGTTGATTGTGGGTTAGAATGGAATACTTTGACGTCTGGTGAACGAGAGGTTGGCTTGCTTACATTAGTCACGCCGATGGCGAGGCCTGCGCTTGTTGTTCCCTTTGCGGCTCTGATACGTTCTATTCAATGAGTTGATTAGCTGATGCAGGCGCCATGGACTTTTGGCGGCAAATGATGTGCAATCCGTACCTGGCCATATTATGGCGAAGAAGCTTTGAGATGCAGCGGTTGCGATCATGACGAAGATGTATCTGGCGTAAAGTCAGCCGTGAAATCATTTAATACGTTAATTCAAGTCTGTACTTGGCGATGGGATGCTTGACCGTGATGAGAAGCACATAACAGACGATCTGGGCCGCCTCCAGTCCCAGGCCAGCAACCCAGGGGCTAAGTCGTTTCGTGTGTACGAAGAAGGCCAGCGTTAATAGTATGACGAAGACCAGCGTAAACGGGGGCTGTCATTAAATTAATATTTCTTCGGCATTGGCTTCGGGTACGATAATGAAGACGTTGAAACTGACCATGGTCATCACTTGTGAAATAGCAGTGTTCGAGATGCCGAGTTCGTAAATGACAGTCGGCAGGACAAAGGATATCCCCCATCCGCCGATGCCATGGGTGATCCAAATCATCAAGAACGGGAAGAATGTCGGATCGCTAAAGAGATCTTTGACTTGCTGGAGGTTGATGGTTTTGGACTTCATGGTTGGTGCTTGCTCTGGGAGATCGGACAGAATGGCCTCCCTTTCCGAGTCTGAGAGGAAGTTGACGGTCTCGGGATCTAAAGTTGGTTTCACGTGAGTATGCCTTGATAACAAGCCGAGACGTAGCTCGGAATGATATAGTACTCACAGTTTGGTAGAAAGAAGAATGTGTAGATGCCGCAAAAGATGGCGGGAATTCCTTCAAGAATGAAGAGCTTCGTTATGTCAGTCAATGACACCCACCGTGGCGTTCAGGGATAAGGTGACATACCCATCTCCAACCCGACAGACCCCCGACGCCATTCATGAACGAAATCGCGTACGCTATAAATCAGTCTCAGCGATTTGTAGCAGTTGAGTACATCCAGTCCTCCACTACTCACCTAGAAGACCGCTGATAGTCCCAGAAAACATCCCGCAGGCGTAAAAGAAGCCCTAGAAAAGTATGAGTTTTTGCGTCCTCCCATTCACTCAGCCAGAGCTTCTGAACTTACAATCCTTAGCGGAAGTCTATGAGTCGGATACCAGAAACTGAGATGGTACAAAACACCAGGGTAAAACCCGGCCTCAGCAAGCCCCAAGAAGAACCGACAGGCCAGAATACCAGCATAATTCTGAGTTGCGCCCTGGCACATTGATATGATACCCTTTCATCACAGTTAGCGAACCAAACAGCCACTGCACAGAGCTCAACAGGCATCCCAACATACTTACCCAAGTAATCATAATCCGGCTCATCCACACCGAAGGTGAAAACCTCTTCAAGGCGAGCGTGGCTAGAGGCTCGAAGAACATGTACGGATAATAAAAGATGCTCAGCGCCCACGCCCACTCTGAACTGGAGAGATTGCCGAGCTGCTTCTTGATACCGGTGCCTTGCTCTAGGTTGATGATGGCTGCGTTGCTGATGTTGCTGACGTGGATTCGCATGATGAGGTAGACGAAGGAGTACCATAGCAGGAGCCTCTTATCGACTTTGCGATGAGCTATTTTGAGAAGAGGCTTTTCTTCAGAGGGAGAGAGGGTTCTGCTCTCGGGGCTCTGCTGGATTCCCATGCTCGATTTGAGGTTCACCGCGGGAGCTCGCGTCTACGAAGGTGATCGAGCACAGCTTGTAGAGAGGAGATATGGCTTCAGATGCAACATAAAGGCATTAACTAGGTGAAGTCTCCGATTTGAGTATCTTAGATGGTTGGTCTTTCACATCTCGCAATCTTTGATTCAACTTGATGCCGATTACGGCAGATACAGAGCCCAAGATATGTCTGCACGAAGCACGCCTTACTGCGGGGCCATGTGCACAGCAAGTTTGCCCATGTAACGTCCTGCAATTGATGACTGAGGGCATTCTCATTGGCCATTGTCTTGTTCTGCTCGGATCCTTCAGCATCTGGCGGGACGAGGTGCCTGGATTTGTCTCTACAACGTCACATTTCACACGTTCAGGTGGACTTAAGTTACGGAGACCGTCGTTGCAGTGACCTGGCTAACACCCCGAAGAGAACAACAATATTGCTTGCATTCCCTCCCAACATCGAGCAAGATTTGACTCCCCGAAGATAATCTTATTGGCATTGACAGGCATATAAGAGGGAGACGAAATTTCCAGACTTTGACTTGTGACAATTGCGATTCTACAGACTCTACATGATCATCGGGACCTGACGTTCCCCAGTTTAAAGGGAATCATATTTCGATTTATCTTTATCCATCACACAAGACGATGGAAATGAAAAGCCTCGGAAACATACCGAAGATAACACCAGCCTACAGCGGCAGTTATGCTTAGAGAGGAATACTTTAGCCGGTGATTGGACACATGCTGCCTGTAACACCATCAGGATGCGGCTCGTCATCCCGGTCGAGATGGCGTGCTCGAATTCCGGCGATCTCACTCCGACACGGCACAACGGGAGTGGCGCGGGGCGCGCGGGGGCAAGACATAAACGGCTCGACATCGGATGGAGGGGTATTTATGGAAAGACAATTATGACCTCACACGAATTGACTTCCAGCCTGCGCACTGGAACCAGAAGCCGCCTCAATACGAGATACAGCTACGATTCATCAATCAAGATGCCTTCAGCCATATTTTCGGACCCAGTCTCCCTGCCAAAATGGCAGCGGCCGGCAAAGACAAAACACGAATTGCACTGGGCAGATATCGCTGTGATTGACTGTCGGATCGGAAGTCCAATTCGACCGCGGCATACAGTCGATTGCGCAGGGGCTAATTAGGGGCCCTATTTAGGATTATCGTAGCCAGCCCAACCTGCGGTTAGAACCTCCTTTTTATACTACGCAGAAATTCATATAATTAAATTAATCTCTTCGTTAACCTATAGTTCGAACTAATTCCCCTATAATAAGGAAACCTATACTAATTAGTAATTAAATTCTATTATTATAAATTAGTAAAGTATCTTATTACGTAGAAGAGACGACCTCTTAATACTATATAGGATAAGAGATTTATACTAATTAACCTTATAAAAATAATAAAAAAAGAGGTAATTTTTAAATACCGTACGGAATTAAGTAATCGTAGCCCTTTATTATTTATAAGAGGTTAATATTTACTATATTAAACTATATTAATTAATAAAACTGCTTAAGTAACTAGTATTTTACTATTATTTTAAGTAGCTTTTTTATTAAATAACTTTACTACGGCTAGCCCATAATTAAAAATTAACTAGCTAAATTAGTAAAAAGAATTATTAGCGAACGATAATTACTAAATTAGCGTAATTAAATTACAAAAAATACTACCTAGGAAACTATAAAATAGGGTACTAAGAGGCTATAAAAAAAAAGATCCCTAAGGTATTTAACCTTACTAAGTACGAGCGATAAGTAGTATTTTTAATAAGTTCTTAAGGCCTATAATCTTATAAAAAAAGGGGGGGGGGGCTTAACTTCGCTAACTATACTTAATAGCCTATACAAATCCTCTACGAGCTACTTAGTATTTATATTTAACTATTTTTATAAAATACTACTCTAGAGGAGGTAGGTTAAAAAAAGAAGCTATTTAGAAGTTATAGAGAGTACGAGGCTTAAGAAGCTAGAAGTATATAAAATAATAAAAATTAATAATTAGTAAAGATCACGAGACTAATTACTATATCTTCTTATAGTAATATAAATATTTACTATTATTATTAAAAAAAGGGGGTTATTAAAACCTACCCTTTTATATTAAATAAAAAGGAGGTCTTAATAAGTATAATAACTAGTAATTTAAAAAGGTAATAATAGTTACTAGAGATAATAAAAACGAGAGTAGTAGCGAGATAGTAAAAAAAAATAAGAATTTCTTAAACTTTAATAAATTCGTTAAGTAGTAAAAGTACGGGCTTATTATAGCTAACGCGCGGATTAAATATATCCTTATTAAGATTAAATACGCTAATAATTACTAATACGAGTATAAGCTAGAGCACGACCCCTAGCGAGTTAAAATAAAAAAAAAAAAAAACCCAATCCTAGATAGAATCCCGATCCTTTATAAGTAAGTAAATATTAACCCGGATTATTAAGGGATATAAATATATAGGATTATAGATTAGCTTAATAGTAAGTAAATTAATATAGTATTAATTTATTTAACTAAGGTTTATAAGAAAAAGGAGCTATAGGAGTAACCCCTATTTTATAAAATCGTAAACGACCTTAGTTATTAACTAAATAAATAGTTTATAAGTATAAGCCTAGGAATTATAAAAGTAATTAATAAATTCCTTTACGGGCGAGGGGTATTACTAGCGTAATTATAATTATAAGAACTATATAAAATCCTAGTAATAATAATTATAAAAAAGGAATTTATATTATAGAACTAGGCATAAGTTAATAGGGCGTATTATTATTTTAATAAATTTAAAAAAAGGGTAAATAACGTAGATTTCCTCTCTATAATTACTAACGGCAATCTATTATTATAAAAGGATATATAGAGGTAAAATATAGTACTAAAAGTATAATAATTAATAATTCTACTTATTTTAATCTATAGCTCGTCGCCGTTACTAATATAAAAGTCGGCGCTAATTAGCTAATAAGAAAGGAGGTAAACGACTTAAAGTTATTAATAGTACGTAATAACGTAAGGATCGTATATAAATACTAAAAATCTATTAGTAAATACGAAGTAATTTATAAACCTTAAAAAGATCTTTTTAAAAAAGAAATTATACTCTAGGGAGAAGTATAAGGTTTTATAAAAAACCTTAATAATATTTTATAATTATTATAAAAAGGTCGGGATTAGAGAATACTAGTACTATTTAGTAATTAATATCGTACTTATAAATAAAGTATTTAATTATTACTATAAAGCGGTACGTAATCTCGATTAAAACGACTTTTTTAATATTATTAACGTAATCCGAAGCTATTTCGAGACTTATAATAGGAATCTAGAGCTCTTATCTAAGCTATAAGTAATTTCTTTTATATTTATAACTAGGATAATAGAGGGTAAATTGTAAGTAAAAATCCTTAAAGAGCTTATTAATTAAATTAATAAGTTAGTAAAAACTTAGCTAAATAAGGGAACTAACGAGTAGAAAGTTAGCTATTTTTATATTATAGTTTAATATATATTAGAAATAAAAATAACCCTATACTAAGTACTTAAAGATTACGAGACGCTCTACTCGAGGCTAAGATCTAGTTTTAATATTAAGGTAAGAATATTATACTAAACTTACCTCTAGGTATATAACGGCCCTTACTAGTAGTACTAAGTTAATTAAATATATAATAAAAAAAGGAAAGAAACTAAGTATAATAATTACTAATAAGGAGGCCTAAATTTATTAAATAAGTAGAGATTTAACTTATAAATAGGGTAATATAAAAAGTAGTACTTTATTTATAAAAAGGATAGATATTAGTTAAATAACTACTTAGAGGAAGAGCGTATTAAATTATATAAATAATATAGAAAGTTAAGGGTAGTAAAAGGTAAAACTAGCCCTAATCGATTTAACTAATTCCTCGTAATATATAAGGGCACATCCGGGGGCACAAAACCTAGTATAAGTAACTAAATTAATAGCCTAAAGTATTTACTAAGAAACTTAAAAAATAAGGAAGACCTTATACCCTATATTAATAAATTAGATTATAATAAAATTAATAATATTAATTACTCCTTTTTTACTCCGTTAGCCTTTGGAAAATATATAAAAATAAACGGGTAAAAAGTAGTAGAAGCTCTTAATAAATAGGTTTTTATTTATAAATAGTAAAGAAAAGTCCTCTAGACGACGGGTATAGAGAGGGGTAAAGGGGGTAAATTATAATCCGGCCTATTAAATCTAATAATACCGGATTTACCTCTTTTAATACTTAAAAAGAAATTAGGTACTAAGTAATTATAATAATAACTAGGGGGGTCTTTTTTATACTACTTAAATTACTTAAATACTAAGCTCGTCTAAGTATTTTATATAAATAAAAAGTATAGCCTAAAAACTTTTTAAAGGATTATCTTAAATACTAGGGTATTATAGTAGTTAATAGGAAAAAAAGGGTAATTCTAGGCGCTATAGAAGATCGCGCTAGTAATACTTAATACGTTAATAGTAGGTATTATAAAGATTAGTTTTGGCCCGGGTAAGGAAATCGTTACCCTAGGTATAGTAAAAGTCGAGACGCACTTCGGAACAATGACCTTTTACATTTTACCTATTAATACGCTATTTCTCTTATATTTAAAAAACATAGATTAACTAAGTATTATCTTTAATAATACGAAGAATAAAATCTCTAATAGTAAGTATTTTAAGATAATTAAATAACAATAGGGGTACGTATTTATAAAGCTTATTAATAATATAAAGTTAATTAATTACTTAACAGAAAATAAACTTAGATAATTATATTAAAAATTTAGCTACCCGTTAGTTACGAAGCTATATAACTTCTTAAAGTAATTAAGTAATAATAATATCGAAATAGGGGCGCTAAAATAGTTAATAAAAGTATACTACTAATATTAAATAAATACATAGAGCCTACGTAGGTTTAAATTTAAATTACGTAATAAGCTTAACTTTAATTAAGAAATTATTATTAATATCTTTTACTTAAATAATTAGCTAGTCCTATACGTAATCGACGTAATTATATCCTTTTAAGTAGGGTAATTCTTATAGGATTTATAAATAAAAATAGTATAAGTAGCCCTATAAAAAAGCTAAATTAATATATACTAAGGACTATTAAATAGTATTAGAACCGACGCTAGTACTAACTTTAAGTTAGTAAAATTTAGAAAGAATACGATAGCCTACGGTATATAACTAAAAGTCGTACCCGTTAAAGCGTACTATAGTATTAAAAAAGTAAAAAAGGTATACTAGTAGCTAAAAAGGGTATTTAAAATTATTAAAAAAGAAAATCGAGATTCTATTAATAATAAATACTTTTAAATAGTACTTAAATACTATAACGATATTATAGGGCCTAATGGGCTTATACTAACGCTTTTTATATTTAGAGTATATTTAAAAATAACCTTAGCCTCGCTACTATTACTAAATATAAGCTAACGAGCCCGAGTAGTCGAAAAAGTAATACGGGTACTACGTAAAGTAAGCATAAGAAGGTAAGTTAACAAGGTAATTACTATATATAATAGGCCTAATATAGGGAGTAATTTAGATATATTACTAAATTTAAATATACGAGTATAATATAAAACTACTTAATAGTAGGCTAAATTATATAAATTAATCTTTATTAATAAGCGATCTTATGTAGTTATAAGGGATTATAACTAACCCCTCGAGGTATTAATTACGGTAATAAAATTATATTATATAAATCCTAGCGAGGTAATTTCTAACTTATAAAAAAAAAAAAGAGCTAGGGGAAATTATATAACCCGCAGTAGAGGTATAAGAAATTATCCTTAATAAAATCGTTATAGTAATACTAATAAATAACGAGGAAGAAGAAATCGTTAAAAAGGCACTAATACTACTAGTAAAACGTTATAAAAAACTATAATAATAAGCACTAATATAGTAATTTATTATTAATAACGAAGTAATTAATACCTTTTATATAATAAAAAAGAAAGCTAATTTCGAGCTAGTAGTTAAACTACGTAAAGAAAGTATAATTATAACTATTAGAAAGCTATATAAAGAATTAGATCTTATTAAAGTAGATACTCTTTATAATTAAGGGGTCTATCGATTTATCCTCTATAACCTAGAGAAGTATATAAACCTCTATATATTTAAATTATAAATAGTTTATAAAATTAAAAAAAAAAGGAACACTCTAGCCGTACGAGAAGTCTAAATACGTAATTTAAGGGTACGGTAATGTTAAAAAAGCGACGCTACTTATATAATCGCCTACTATATAGCGTTATAGCTAACGATTAATAATAGTACTAATAATATTACTATAAAAAAAGGGGTATAAGATTTAGAGCCGTGATATTACCTAGGCGTATACCTAATTAGCTATAGGGCTTATAAGGAAAATCCTAGCCTATTTACTAAAAGAAATAGCTAGTAAGTACCCAAAAGGCACGATTATTAAAGTACTTAAACTACTATATAGGCTCGTAAAATTAGGTACCTATTAATAAGCTATATATTATAATTTTTATATTAATTAATTATTAATAATTATATTTACGTACGACCCGTACTTATTAGTTTCTAAGTACGTAGGTAATTAATTTAAAATTATTAAAATATAGACCGACGATATATTAGGCCTATCTAATATTAACTTTATAAAAAAAGAGGATAAGGAGCTCTAGAAAGCGGGTTTTATAGCGAAGTTAAAAGAGGTCCTTATAATAAATAACTTATTAGTATTTAATAGTAGGATTTTTATAATTAAGAGAGAAACCGTTATTTTTTAATAAAAGGGGTAAAGTAAGAAAATTAGCTTTATTAATCTAAACATAATTAATATTAAAAAGTAATATAAGGCTAAGCTTATATAAGGGGTATATATTATAAGTATATACTAGCCCGAGGTAACTTTTAATTATACTAGAGTAGCGTAGGCTATAGAACTAAATAAATAAAATATCGAAGTACTTAATAAGCGGCTTAAGTAGTAGTACTCGAATCTTAATTAAGGTCTTATTTATTACCTAATTAACCTCGCGGCTAGTAAGCTCTACGTATTTATAAATAGCTTATTTATAAATAATAAGGACCTTACTTTATAATTAAAATATATTATTATTCTTATTAATAAGAGTATAAGTAAGAGCAAATTTATAATATATAGTAATATAATTTACTACTCGTTAACTAAAAGTAAGTAGGTAATAAGAAGTATATTAGTATTAGAAGTCTATAGTATAGTTAACGGTATTAACCTTGCTTATACAATTTTAATAATACTAAAGAGAATTACTAATTAGCTTAACCTTTTACTAATCTTAATAATTATTTATACGGATTCTTACTTACTATACGAATATCTTATTAAATTAGGAATTATAAAAAAAAAGAGGTTTATAATTAATATTATAGCCCTTAGGTAATCGTATAAAAAGCGTAAGATCCTTAAGATTTATTAGATTAATAATAATAATAACCTCGCTAACGCTTTTATAAAAGTAGTACTTAATAAGGGGTTAGAGTAATTTATAAATAGTAAAAAAGTTAATATATAAATAAAAAAATAAGTTATATAAAAAGAATAAAAAAAAGAAAGAAAAAGAGACGACTTAGTAAACGGGCCCGAGGTTAAATTATACCTCTAACTATAGTAATTAAATTAATAAAAAAAAGAGAAAGTTAGTATTAGATTAGAAGTTTAATTTGACCGCAGTATATAGTTAATTATATAGGGGCTAATTAGGGGCCCTATTTAGGATTATTATAGCTAGCCTAACCTACGGTTAGAACCTCCTTTTTATACTACGCAGAAATTCATATAGTTAAATTGATCTCTTCGTCAACCCACGGTTCGAACCAATTCCCCTGTAATAGGGAAACCTACATTGACATTAGTAAGTTTGACCTGCCAGGCGGGAAGAAGCAGCTAGCTAAAGAACTTCGACAAGCTGTAAGGACATTCGAGTCTTGCAATATCTCAGAGATCTGAAAAGTCTATTAGGTACACGAAACTGGCTTCTTTAGTCTCATCAACACAGGCTTCACACCCGAGGAAGTGCAGCGCCAGTATGACATTGGCCAAGGTTTCTTCAACCTCGATGCCGAAGATAAGGCCAGGCCTGGTAACACGTGCGACTTCTCCAAGGGGAACTACTTTGGATATAGATCGGTAAGTCTGGCAGTGTCTGAGGATGTGATTATTCAAGAAGAGTGGCTCATATTGCATCAGGCGCATGGCAAGAAGATGCAAGGAACGGATGTGCTCAACAATGTCGAGTCGGTTAACATCGCCAAATTCATCCCGAAGTACAAAGATGAGCCATTCCATCCGTTCTTCGAGCCGTTCAGACAAGAAATTGAAGACTTCTCAAGAGTGCGTATACATCTACACAGGCTTCTGTTTGATTACCAAACTGGCTTCTCGTTCTCCGAGTCTCACTCGCGCAGGTCTGACACACTAATAGCGCTCCCTCGACCTAGCAAGCAAAGTCTTCACTCTCTTCTCCATCATCCTCGAACTCCCAGAAGACTACTTCTCCTCCCGCCACGCTTACGCCTCCCCGAGCGAAGACCACCTCCGCTACATGGGCTACCACCCCCGCCCTCTCGCCGACGACCTCAAAGTCGGCAACACCTGGTCGCGCGCTCACACCGACTTTGGCTCCCTGACCCTCCTTTGGAGCCAGGACGTCGCGGGCCTCCAGATTAAGACCTCTTCTTCGTCAAATCCCAATGGCGCGGGCGAGTGGCGCTATGTCCCCCCTGTGGACGGTGGCATCGTCTGCAACGTCGGCGACACGCTTGATTTCTGGTCCGCGGGGTACTTAGAGGCGACGACGCATCGCGTTGTGAGGCCGCCTGAGGACCAGGCTCATCTGTTTCGGCAGGGTCTGTTTTACTTTGTGAGGCCTGGTGACGATGTTGATATTAAGCCTGCGCCGTCGCCGCTGTTGAAGAGGCTTGGGCTGATTGGGGAGAATGCGGAGGAGGCGGCGCCGGTGAGGGGGCTGCAATATGTCAGGGAACGGGTGAAGGATTATCACGATCACAATGATTATGCGGACATGAAGGGCAAGAAGTTTCGGGTCGGCAATCTTGAGATTGAAGATGAGGCGGAGTGAACACATGAGACAGAGTATGTGAATGAAGTCGAAAAATTGTACAATGTCTATTGAGGTATCTTTGGCATCGCTATCGCGAAAAAGTCAAAATGCTTTTGGGGAGATGTATGTTCCACATCAATTATCTACTGGTCGTACTCGCCAGCATACAGGATGTCGGTAGGCTGACCGTTCGCAACGTCCCAGATGGAACGCTCCTCGAGGTCCAACTCTCTCCTCAGAGCAGTGACATTGACACCAGTCTCCTTGGCCTGGTCCTCCTTTGCGAGCTTGACGTGCAGGAAGACGGCAGTCCTCTTGCCCGTGTACAGAGCATGGGGGACGTTGGTGCTGTTATCCGAGTTGGCATCGCCAATGGCGTAGATGCCGGCCACGTTGGTCGCGTATCCCTTGCTCACATCAGCAGCCAGACGACCACCCCAGAGCTGCACGCCGGCCTCGGCGCCGATGGTGCTGCGCTGCTCGTCGGGGTAGCTCAGGAAGAATGCAGCGCGCTCGACGGGCTCGCCCTCGCTGAAGCTGACGGAGAAGAGATCCTCCTCGGGAGCGGTGGGGAGGGAGGGGTCGTGGGGCGGGTTGCCGCCGTCCTTGAGGCGAGTGATGGCCGTGATGGTGCGGTTGTCGATGGTGACGTTGTGGAGGTCGAGGTACTCCTGGAACTTGGGGTTCTTGGCCTCCGTCTCGGCGCGGGCGGCGGGGGTGTCGGTGCCGTTTGCGAAGGCGATGATGTCCGTGTTGAGGGTGAGGATCTCGCGGACGAGCGAGGGGAGGTCGTCAAAGGTTGAGGCGAGGAGGCCGAGGGCTTGGTCTGCGTGCTCGTGGCCGTCGCACCAGGGGCACTACAATGAGCATGTTAGAATCGAAGTTTGGTGTGAGATGATGGACGGGTGTTGGTGGTGACGTACCCAGTAGATGCCCTTGCCCCAGTTCTCCCACAGACCCGGGGTCTCGGGGAGGTCGTCTTGCAGACCGGTGGCCAAGATGATCTTGCGCGCGCGGACCGACTTGGTGGAGTTGTCGGCGTAGGTGGCGGAGACGACGAAGCCGGTGGCATCGCTACCTCCGATCTTGGTGACGGTGCCGTTGGTCAAGGTGACAGTGTCATAGTGGGAGATTTGCTGGCGAGCGGCGTAGCGGTACCATGCGGGAGTGACGCCTGTTTTGTATCAGAAACCATCCACAACATGGAAGCTATCTGAACGAGAATCACTCACCATCGAAGCCGAGAACATCGTGCATGTGTCTGGTAGGTGCGTTGCGGTACTCGCCAGAGTCGATGAGGAGAGTGTTACGACGCACACGGCCGAGGGCACTCGCGGCACTGAGACCAGACGGGCCACCGCCGACGATGATGGCATCGTAAACCTGGGTGTCGTTGATGGGCAGGGCCGCAACGAGGCTCGATGCTGCTGAGAGCACGAGGGAGCTGAGAGTGAACTTCATGGCGGGCTAAACAGAACAAAAGTGGAGGGAGAGAAAGCCTATGAACGAGAGCTAGGCTTTTTGGTATTATCGGCGGGTTCGAGCGAAAACTGTAGTGACGAGACTATCAGGAAAGCTTTGACGAAGGAAGAGGGTTCCCCGCCGCTCATTATAAACAAACATGAACCCCATCCACCCTCCGCTTCTTCGCGGGGTGGGAATGATTGTGAATTCCGTGCCACAGCAGCTGAATGATGCGATGTTCGCGAGACAGCTGGAATGAGGCCTAGCGGCTGTCGATCCTCGTCGAAAACCAAGAGACAGAGAGAGAGAGACGCCTTACACCGCACCGGCATGCCCGTCTGGTGTGGGGGAGATGCCCGGCCCGCGACATTAGCGTCAAGTAGAGTGAGTGGTGTGGGTGGGCACTGCGCGGTAGAGAAGTCGTGACGATGTAGCCCAATCAAGCATCGTCGACTTTGACGAATGTGGTAGTTCGTGCAGGAGAACCCGAATGCCCGCGTCGAGGCTCGAGGTACAGAGTCGTATCGATCTCGGTCGGCCGAGAGTGGGACTTTCTCTCTCGCCGTGGACCGTGGACGGGTGGGAATAATGGGGACTGGGCAGTCTGGGCTACGCTTTAGAGTTCATCCCTATGGCACATCGGTATTACCGGGGGTTGCTTTGTTTAGGGTTATCTGGGCTTATTTGGCTGTAATAGGGAACAGGGTCGAGTCAAGACCCTGGGGATACGCGATGACGTGACGGACGTCGTTGTAACCTTTGAAAGGGGAACGGCCATGCCCTTCGATGTCGCGATAAGGACCTTGTCGGATGTTCAGGTGGCTGCGAGTCAAGAGATTGAAAATATGACAGGTCTGTTGAGCACAGCTTGAGCTGAAGAGTCGTCGCCGGTGAAGAAAAGTCCAGACTGGCCGTGGATTCAACCAAAGACAATCAAGAAAAAAAAAAATCTGTTGATCACGCAAACCAGTGGGCAGAAATAGCATCAAAGATCAAGGTTTGATAGGGAAATGAGCCCACTGGGAAATTGAGAAATCGACGAGTCAATGGACTGCCCATCCCTCTCCACAGGCTTTCTCCATTGTCAAAGATGCATTGGGGTCTAGCGCGGGCTCCATCGCAAACTTTGAATTCAACATCTCGACCGTGTACTTTATTGTACGGTGTTTTCTCCAGTGTCTCGAAGTCACAAGCTCTTAGGTCATTCCCTCACCTGTAGGGCCCCGAATGGACGAGTAAACAAGCGTCAAAGGACCGAATGCCGCTATGCCGTGAGCTAGAAGACATCCGGAATGCATCCTCATTTGCTCCGTACCGTGGTTCAATCTGTGGAGAGACACGACTCAAGGCCCGTGGACGAGAGTGATACTTTTACAAAGTCGATCAGCTGGCTCCCGATCCTGCTGTGTTTGGTACGAGTTACGACATGAAGCTCAGCCAAGCCGGCCCGTCCCTCTCTGTACTACCTAAGCTACTGTGTGTTTCTGCGATGCTATTGAGAAATCTTGTTCGACGGCTCACAATGTCTCGGTCGATCGCAATCCTCTCCGCCAATGGTCGTTGTTTTTGTCTCAGATTGGGCCATGCGTTCACTGGCATTCTGTAGTCTGCATCCGTTTTAGCTCTGAACCCCCCATCAAGAAGTGGCGGAGAAGCACGTTCCACAGACCCAAGACATACAACGCGGAAAAAGTCAATTGAGAAACATGGGACGACGATCGTTGCGTTTTGTTTCTGGGGAGAGGCGGTCAAGAAGACGACGCTGCCTGCCGACGGCCGACGGCCGAGGGACATACCTTGCTACCTTGATGGAGACCAGTTATGTCAAAGTTTTCCAAGTCTTTGAATGTAAGAGGTTTAGCATGAAAGAAGCTTGTACATAGTAAGAAGGGTATCTAGCTTGAGCGATTGAGGGTTCGATCCTCTCCCCTTGATCGTGTGTGTATATACAGAAAAGGTCGTGTATCCTCGTGTATCTCGTGTTTTACCTATCCTAGGCCCCCGCTCCAGAGTCTGTTCGTAAATTGTTCGTGTATTATTCATTACCTTACTCGGTACTGTTGACAACCCGCAAAGCACGCCTAGGCCCCATGACAACCGAGAAGAAACTCGGCTCCTGCCCATCAAGCAACTGCTCCGTGCTGGAAACACTCTCATTGTCCGTATTGTCGCGTCGACTGGAGCTCGTGCGCGGATCGTTCCCACTCGGCCCGCTCTTAAACGTCCTCGCGTCCTCACTTTTCCTCTTGAACCCGCTGCCAGCGCCGCTGCCACTCGCCGTGCCACCAGATCCAGATCCCGGTGTAGGATCGTCCGTCATCCACTTCGGCTCAACACCGGTGCCAACCCATGAGAAGGACTCGTCGCTGACGGTGCTCGCGTCTCGGCGGTGTCCGCGCTCTCTCCTCTCCTCGTCACGATTTCCAGCACCAAAGAAGCCCGCTGCACCGAAGTGCATGGAGCTTGCGCCGGAGTACCGGTTCACCTGAGACAGATGCTGCTTGTACGCCGCGACCTGACGTCGGTAGAGCCATGCGCAGAAGCCAAGATACAAGGCCAACGCGCCTAGGATACCGGCGATAACGCCTGCAGCGATGAGGCCCGGGCTCGTCCCGCCTCCGTTATCCTTGGTTGTCGGCGCCTGTCCCGCGGATGTGCTCGTGGGTCCTGCGCCCGTGACTGTAGCTGTCGCGCCACCCTGCGTCACAGTGAACACGGGCGGCGTACCCGTCTTGAACGGACCGCCCGTAGCTGGGCCAGCAGCAGGTGTGGTAGCGGTAGCCCCGCCTTCGGAGCTACCACCGATGACGCTCTGGACTTTGTCGGGGACCTTGTAGCCGTAGGACCCAGCCAGGACGGAGTTCTCGGAGCTGAAGTCTGCTGCGTGGGCTCCGGCTTTGAAGCCCGTGTTCCATTTGAGGTTGCTCGCGTCGAAGACAAAGACACCTGGAGATTCACACCCGGTGTCGGGGCCGAGGTAACCGCCGGCGACGATGATCTGGCCGTCGCGCATGGTGCAGGTGTGGCCGGCGCGAGGGGCTGGGACACCGTCGGTTGCATCGACTTTGATCCAGGCGAAGGCGGGGATGGAGAGGATGTACATGTCGTTGTACTGTGTCTGGTTGCCCTGCATGAATGTGTCAGTCTATTTCCAGTTTTCCAGAAAACGAGGGTTGGCCTACAAAAGGCTGCAGATTTTGTCCGCCGAAAAAGTAGATCTGGAAGCTCGAGGCATCTGGCGCGCTCGCAATGGCGGCACATGGGTTGACGCGGACGGAGGGCCGGTCACCTGTCGTCCTCTGATGATACCACTCAGACGTAGCGATATCGTAGACATCGAGGGTGCCGAGGTCGTCGACAAATGTCTTGTCGGATCCTCCCGCCATGCCGATCAAGACTCCCCTCGCACCCCACCCGGGCACAAAAACCAAGACACCGTCAGCTCGTTCCGGGAACGCATCCGTTTCCTGCAGCCCGCCCTCAGTCACGTTGCGAAACACTCCGCCATCGGCAGCGCCAGCAGCGCGAAGCACGTCAACACCAGTGTTCAGGTATCCGGGGTGTGTAAACTCTAGCAGGCTCTTGAGATACACCCTCGGAGTCTGGGTCGACCAACCCTCGGTGGTCAGCCAGTCAAGGTGTCCGCCAAAGTACCAACTCAAACCTAGCTCAGGTACCGACAAGCCCGCGCCTTCGGCGGAACGTTGGACGGGAGTATTGGCGGCAGTCGAATAGTTGCCAGCTGACGTGCGCGGGTCTTTGAACTCGAGCCAGGAGTTGTCCTTGGCAGAGTATCGCCAGATCGACATGGGAGCAACGGTGGCGTACGTGCCTTCAGCGCCGTCGTTATCAGCAAATTGGCCGCCGTAGAGGTAGAGATAGTCGTAGTCGTGCCACAAGTAGCCGTTGGCGACTGCTGGAGGCCCACTAGGTATCGTCATGCCCTTGAGAGAGGGCGATTTCGTATCCCATGATCTTGTTAGGTCGAGAGTGAGAAAGTCGTTGTCTGTAAGTAATTGTCAGATTCATTTCCAAGTCTCAGCTACGGGGTTCGCAAGTCATACTCCAGGTGTTGACGGTTTGCGAAGACTCCGTCTTGGATTGACCTCCATACATGTAAAGAGTGCCGTTGAGTAAAGCCGCTGACCACTGTTAGCAGAGTTACCCATGCTACGTTTTCCGAAACTCACCCTGCTGTGCCCATCTTAGACAGACATCCGTTGATGTCGTTGCTCGTGGACGCACGACACCCGCGATTGCACCACTTTCAATCTTCTGGCGGCCATTGTTATAGCTGAATGCCGGGATGATGACCGCGATGAGTAGCGCAATCATGCCAATGCGCTGCAGACTTGAGATCGTAGGCGGTGGTGCGCTAGAGGCCGTCTTGATCCTCGGTCGTCGATAACCCTGAGAAAGCTTGTTGTACCAAGACACCTTCACAGCCTGACTTGAGCTCTGTTGTCTAGAGTCGTTCGCTGCTTCGCGCTGTTCCGTCGCAGAACGCCTGCTGTCCCCATCTCCGTCGTCCTCTGCGTCGTCCTCCTCATCATTTGATGTGCCGTCTCGTTTCGCTTCCTCCAGCCCAGGTACATCTCCGAATACCTTCTCGCTAGACATCGATTCCTGTCGGCCACAAGACTGTTGGAAAGTCTCCACAACGGGCGAGCCGCAGTCGTCGCTAAAGTCGTCGTCCAGTCCCACCTCCTTGAATACCGATTTCCTGCCCTTTTTGATGTTGCTGACCATTGGATACGCCTTGGGTCGGAGCCCTGAACCTTCTCTTAGACGGTCGGAAGTGTTGTGTGAATTGAATCTAGGCCGGACGTTGGTATCGCTATGGGCCCGATGGTCGAGAGGGGGACGGGAGAGATTCACGAAAGACATCGTGGGAGAAAAGAGGCGTGGCAACTGGCAAAGGCCGTTCCGTCAGGGATGCCAGATAGTGACGGGGAGGCTCTGATGTGCGGACGACGGTTGGATGGTTCGAGGCACACTATGATGTCGCCACCTGCAGTTGGGTGAGTAGGGGTTGTCACATCGCCCGCAAGCACAGGAGCGGGATGGCAGGGCTTGTGAAGTCAGTCCTTGCGCAGGCAGAGTGATGGAGGTATTGGAGAGATAGAGGATTATTATTATTATTGGGGCAATGGATGATGACTGAAACGACAGCTTTTGGAGGGTGAAGGCTACGATTTGAGGTTGAGAATATGGAGCTCTTGGCTCGTGACGTGACGTGACAACAAGCCCGTGAGAGAATTGATAGGAGAATTGAGGAATGAGTTTAGACAAGAGCAAGAACAAGAATAAGAATTAGCATCAGAATCAAAATCCAGGGGAAAAAACTAGACTTAGTGGCAGCCCATCTCGGTCTAGAAGTTGGATCCCTGGCTGAGGCGACTTTTGGCCTGGCCCTGAATCCAAGAAATCGAAAACGCGGGGGGGGGAGCTTTCATCCTCTGGCATTCAACCGGTCGATGGAACATTGCAAACGATGGCCGCGGTGCTAATTAGCAGACAGCTGCCGGGCCTAAAGGAGGGAGACAAGAGAGAGGGTGGAGGGTTGTGTGTGGCCGTGATGAGGCGTGGAGCTGCCCAGTAGCTCCAGTCTGTGTGCTGATGGTCGTGGACCAACAGGAAGCCATCAACGAAAACGACACACTATCATACCGTTTCCATCAAATGCCCCTCGCCTCCCGGTGGTGGTAAGAGCCGTCTTGACAAGCGAAGAGGGGGGCGGATCATGGCTAGCACCGGCGCAAGTTCAACGGGGAGAAGAGCGTGAGAAAGCAGGCGAGCCAAAACTTGGAAGGGCTTGGCACGCCAGTCGGTGCTGGATCCAATCCAGGAACCAACCGCGTTGGCGCGCTGGCGGCGATTGGGTGCCCACTTGGGTGCGGTTGGCGGCGATGACTTCACCAGTCATCATCGGCAGGCCATGTTTGCGACCTAGACGCTGTATGAATGCGACGCTGGGCGCCCTCTTCTAGCATCCAGAAAAGGGACTGAGAGTCGGTTCCATCGAGATTCCAAGACAGGAACCAGTGAAACGCCAGGGGATTGAAGCCCTGCAGGACGGCTTCCGGCCTGGATTGAAGCATGATTTGCTGGTTGGCGAGTGTCGCGTGTCTTGTCCGGTTCGATGGAAGTTCATCAGAATCAATCAGCGGATGGCACACCAAACACCGACACACCTTTGAAAGCAGCCATGCCTCAGAGAGTATTTGATACTGCGTAGACTATTGAGCTTAGCGATCTCGAGGTAAAGTTTGGTGAGGTAGAAGTCCGGGAGGCCCACATGTGGAGGAGCAGCGGGAGGGAGCGGAGACCGGAACAAATGCGGTCCCAGCGCCGAGCTTGACGTCATTCAGGAAGATCCTTGTCCCTTTCCTCCGTCCCGGGCTCAAGTACGTACTTCCATCATCAGCTCATATTCTCATTCTATCCGTACTCTATTGGCTTATTCATCTCTCACTAGGTATTATGGTGCTTCAAATGCTGCCAGAGACTCCAAGTTAGGTAACGTATCAACGGGCCAACTTTGCCGTTCAGTGGCTGAGCAGGACAGGTATGGAGAACAGTTGTTACAAGAGATGCTGGTTGCAGCTGTGGCAAGCGCAGCATACTGATCACCTAACCATTCCCGCCAAATCACAAGATGTATGGCTGTTTTCGTTCAATAATTAATTCTATTTTTGTCACTACTAGACATGTAACATTCTTTGTGTCCTCAATATGTTGCTGATCGACGGTATCAGCCTCAGAGTTGGAGACAGAAGTATCACAGGGGTCGAGGTATCCAAGACACCGACTGGGGGATGCGGGAATGTTGAGCATACTTAGGAATTCCCCATTAAATTCACTTTCCCATCCTACCGATACCTTGATACCGCAGCTCCTCACCAGGGCGTTACTAACTCCCAGTCTAACAACTGAAAGGCTCCCCAACCGCACCAGACATACGTCCCGGCAACACAGATGAAGCCACCAGCAGCAAACGTCAGGACCGCCAGCATGGCTTGGAGCCACTTGCGCGCCCACTGCCTCCATCCATCATAATCGTGATAGTTATCATGCAGCCAAAACGCACCTGCGATACCATACGTATACCATGCCGCAAACAAACTCGCTGCTGTGCCAATAAGATAATTGAAAATCGGAACGCCCACCGCAAGCACAAACGCCGCGCCGTTCATGAGCACTACCAAAACCGCCCACGTACCCCACCCGACAGCTGTATGACTATGCAAGTGATGACTCTTTCTGAAAATCCGCACAAAAATCAACTTCGCCGCCGTGTGCGCATACAGCGAGCCCGCAAGCAAGAAGTTGGGTATCGCGATCCCGTACGCCGCCTTGGCCCACTTCGGCTCCAGGCTGCTGAACGCCGGCGAGGCGACCTCGCTGCCGAGGTAGACGTAGCACACCACCGCGAAGACGGCGTAAAACGTCGTCGCGAAGCCCTGGAGGGTGTACGCCGCCTTCATCGCCTCCTGCGGCCGCCGCATTTCCGACATGAGGATGAAGAACATGAAGTGTCCAGCATACGCGAAGACGGGATTGGTGATGGCGATGAAGGCCGTATAAAAGTCGGAGGGTACGGCCACGTCTACTTGTCGGCCCGGGGCCGGGTGCACGCCCGCCCCGATCATGCCCACGATGCCGGCTACGAGGATCGAGAGTACTGAAGGGATGCAGAGCCAGGAGAGCTGGTCCATTGTCCGCGGGAAGCTGAAGAGCAGAGTCGGAACGGCAAAGATACCGGTGTAGAGCATCAGGCACAGCTTGTTGTCGCTCAGTGTCGCAAGCGCGATTTGGCCCGCCAGGAGCTGTCCGCCTGTCGCGAAGACGGCGAAGACGACGGTCCCGAAGGCGAGCAGTTCTCGGCCGGGCCGTCCGAAGAGGATCTGGCCTGCATCGCCCATGGAGTGGACTTCTGGATGCCGAAGCTTGAACTGGACTAGCAACCAGGACGTGTATGTTGCAAAGATGCCGAGAAAGACGATGAGAATCACCCCAGGGACTATGCCGACGACCGCCAAGGATGATGGCAGAGATAGCATGCCATTGCTCACGATTTCGGCTATCATGAGCACCGCGACAAGCTTCCATGACATTGTTTTATACTTGATCTGCAGTTTGCGGTCAGTCTGATATAATCTCATGATGAACACGAAGAGCCGATCTTATCACTCCACGAACCTGATGATTTTCTTCATGCCCAAAAGGGTCGAGGTCGTCGTACACCACTGGTCGGCTGGTGTCATTGTAATGTCCAATATCTCCTTCGCGCCTGTCGTATGTGTCCCGATATTGTTTCATTTTGACAAGATATACAATTCAAATCTGTCTACAATGAAAATAAAGCGGCTAGCTGTGTTCGTCAGAATCACAGTATCGGTACTTCAACGATGGCTTGTTGATTTCCGTTGCGCTTCAATGACACCGCGGGGTAATACGAGGTGTCGCGTGTGCAGATAAGCCGCATAGAGTGAGCTCTTATCAAAACTGTTGCTTCTATGCACATTGCTTATCTTACGATGTCACTCCGTTGTTCTGGCCGCGAAGATCGGCCTAGTTCCATAACAGAAGGTCGCGTGTCTTGGAACCATGTCCCACGCGACATGGACTTTCTTTCTCACCAATAGTGATTGGCACAGAAAGCAGCATTTTTCGTCAATACCAAAGGACATGATGTCAATCGAATCATCTTGATCGTCGAGTTTTGGGCAGTTACTTCCTAAATCTCATCGATGATCGATAAAAGGAATTAACGTTGTGTTTTCAGCTGAGAAAGCAGTATATGAGTGTTGAAAGGTTGTAACTGTACGTACACAACCAGTCGCAAGCTATGGTGATTCCGTCTTCGAAATAATGCTGAAATTTGGCCTCGCCCTTTACATTCTGAATAGTTGATTGAATTTGGTGGATCCTGCCCACCTTCATCAGGCTGTTAATAAATAAGATGGGTCGCGATATCATGCCGAGCGCTGAAGAAGACAACGAGAGCCTTTTACAATCAGGTGGACTAGATCTTGAGTGTCTGACCCCAAGTCAAAGGGATTGCAAATCTGGAATCAAGAAATTTGCTGGTTCTCACGTGGCAATTGGCGTAGCCAAATGTTCTTCAAAGCCAGATACGATGCAGATCTGAAAGCGTCAACTCTTACTGGTCAATGTTCCGTTCCTGCATAGGTTAAGAACCCCTAAAATGAGACCAACTCTAGGCTAGGTCCCTTATCGAGTCAAAGTAATGCTGCAATGCTTTGTGAACATTTCTAGAAGACCAGGCAGCAAATCCCAAGGTAGCAATCACATCGTTCATCCGTCTGCTAACCCCCCTCCCCCCCTGACGACCAATGCCGATCGATAGACTTGGATGTAGACCCGCGAGACCCTATCTTATGTGATGGTATCTCTCGTAGTAGATGGTCGACATGATGCTGTTGCGGATCACGAATATCCTTAGATTCCCGGACGGCTGTCAAGCCATCTCATTACATGCATTCTTTCGGAGTCACGACCCTGGTAGAAGGGAGTATTCATGGCGATGATTTCCTTAGTTTAGACTACCAAAATAGTTCAAGCGGAAGAGACTTTAGAGTTGGTGACAGTTTCATTATGAGACAATTTGGTCCCCCTCAAGGCCACAAGGTGGCTCATGAGCTCGAATAGTGTTTGATGTTTCGTGAAGTCCTCATCCTAGTTATCCGAAACCTTCAGATCGCGGATTGACTTATGCATCTTGCATCCACGTTTCGGGTAGCTACATGTGTTCAGACGAAAGCACACTAATCAGACGGACCAGCCGAGATTGAGAAATTGAGGCGCGCTGCATCTGTTCGCAGAATTTGCTGCAGGGTTCCGTCACCTCTCGCACGAGTCCGATACGGCAATCACACCGACATAAATGTCTCGAGCTGGAAAAAAAAAAAAAAAAAAATGGGAGCTTGCGCGAACACAACAAGGAAGTCACTGCTAGCTGTAGAAAATCGCGATTGCATTCAAGGTTGAATTTGTACCAGTGGAGCTTTGGGATCAAAATTGTTTGCGTGATCACTGCAATTTGATGCTCCATAATCTTCTCACCGTGACCACACATGTTCATCCGTACTGCATCTCCATCGACGGTCAAAAATGACATGAATTCCTGGTTGAGTGACGGCTGAGAAACGTGCGGGGATGTGAGGTTGCAGCGATGTATGGAGTGAAGATGCATCGCGCAAGGGCATGGTTCCATCACTTCATTTGCGAGAGTTTGCGAGTATCATGCCTCTCGGTCGACTTTTCACTGAAGCTCACCATAGGGGCAGAACGGTCATGCCGGGTATTCCACCGGCACCCGAGACACACCACAAGACGTGCATCTCACGTGTAAACCACAAGTACGCCGCCGATGGCGATGATCAGTTCCAGTTGCCATGAGACCATTGGATCGCTTGAAGCAAAGAAAGAGGTCACCTGGATGGTTTCTCCTGTCGAGGTAGGTCCCAAGCCATCTGGGCCCAGACCGATAGAGGGAAAGTGGGAAAACAAGACATTTGCCGTCGATCTCGAGCAGCCATCCCCGCATGCACGGTCCGGGGATTAAACAAGGTTCAGCCCCTCCCGCGACGAGGAGAGAAAGGAGAGCCAGTCGGATATGCCCACTGAATCTACCGCTCCCCGCATCAGCGAGAAAGTGGAGGAAAGACAAGAATCTTGGCTGGTGTCGTGCCTGTTGAGGTGCAGATGTCCGATGACTTAGGGTAGCAGTTCGAGATGGATAGATGAGGAGAAGGGGGACAAGGTCTTTTGACCGCCTGTGATCTGGCAAGCGGTGACAGTTTGCCATGACAAAAACCGGACGACTTTTGGCGTTTCTTCTAGTCGAAAGGACCTGTCGATCACTCCTTCGTCCCAAGAACTAAGCTAGCATGATGCTCCAGATTCCTTCTCATCTAGCAGCTGCGCCTCATCAGGATGGGATCTTTTGGGTTAAGGTGGGAGAACCGCAATGCCCGGTCAGGGTTTACAAACTTTCCATGGTCACACTATAGCCGCACCGCTTCTCCTTCTCCGCATCCTCTTTTTTTCAACATCGTCGACCACAGATGCCAGCCTAAAACTAGGGGAAGCTTACGGCGCTTTCTGCTGGACATTCGAGAACAGACAAGATCGACCGTTGAGAGGTCTTGTGGCCAGCCATTTCCCCCTCTCCAGATGACCGCATCATGCAGCTATTTTGTGCCACCCATCGAACGACTCCACGTGCTGCCCAATGGACACAACCACACAGCTCACTTCGTGCAAAGACTATAATATTTTTTGGGCTTATTTTCTAACAGCTCCTGTTACTCTTACTCACCTGCCATCGGACGATCCAACCAACCAACGCGACGTAGTAGCACTAAGGCGAATCCCGCATGTTCTTCCCCTCATGGCCAAGCAGGCCAAGACATGGGAAACTAAACATTCTGTCGCGAACGCCGATTTCTCCAGTGCGGGGGAGCTAGGTCGTCTAGCTCATCGGCGCGCAACATTGCATTGTCTCCTTTGCGAATGGCACGTCGCCGCGAAGTGCCCAACCCCGAAGCGCAGGCTGCAAGGAACTTTCGAAAAGCTTGCGGGAGTTCCTCCTTCCCGCCGCCAAGTCAGGTCCAAAACCAGACCACTTGACTCAATGCCGAGATGTCCGGGAGTGGTGGAGAATCTGATGTGCGTGCTTTGCCTTGCTTGACAAGCTGTGCGCCGCCGCAGGTCTCAATACGAAGCTTATAAGTCAGTTGAATGTCAACGCTCGTCCCAAGAGCGAAGAAAGTTTAAATCTTACTTTCCCAGGCAGGATAGAAGTATAACAGGAGTAGTCAGTCCCCTCTGAATGCTTTGACCCCTCTTGTTCGCGTCTTATCCTTCGTTCTTTGCATCTTCTTCGAAGCTTCGTCGATAGCTTCCAGTCGACTAGCCCTTTCCCCCCTTCAAGGTAGGACTAGGCAGTTTTCTCACTCCTCCTCGGCGCGCGACTCCAGTCTTTCTTCCACGATGCGTTTCACGCGCTCATTTCTTTCATCCGCAGCGGCGGTGCTGTCATTCGCCGTCGTCGCCAACGCGCAAAACGCGACGACGACGGCCGGAGGCTCAGCGCCAACGGCCGGGACCGCGGAACCATACCAGCTACAGACCCCGCCTCTCGACACAGACTGGACAGCCAAGGTCGGAACGAAGCCATGGCCGGAACACCCGCGCCCGCAGCTTCGCAGAGAGAATTGGCTCAATCTGAACGGCCTATGGACCTACAGGGCCGCCAGCAGTGACGACGACGTCAACCACCCGCCCACCAGCGCCGTGCTTGATCGCGAGATCCTCATTCCCTCATGCATTGAGAGCGGACTGTCCGGGATTCAGGAGCTCGGCGTCACTCACTTCTGGCTGGCGACAACGTTCCAGGTGCCCAGCGGCTGGGGAAACCAATCGGTGATCCTCAACTTTGAAGCTGTCGACTACGAGGCGACCGTGTTCATCAATGGACAAAAGGTGGGTTTCCACCGTGGAGGATACTTCCGCTACACGGTTGATGCGACACCTTACCTCAATGCTGGAGGAGACAACACTTTGTGAGTGCTTCATTTCATCTTTTGATTCAGTCCCTTTCCAAACTAACTCTGGGGCTTCTAGGCTGGTGTTTGTCTTTGATCCCACCGACGCGGATGGGTACGTCATCCCAATTGGCAAGCAGACGAGGACTCCTTCGCACATTTTCTACCGGTCATGCTCTGGTATCTGGCAGACGGTTTGGCTGGAAAGCACGCCGTCGACCTACATCACCAAGCTGGATCTCTCGGCTGATCACAACGGAAATGGTAAGAGGCAAAGAGCTTCATGGTATGAATGAGTGGATGTCATTGCTAACCTCCCACAGTGAATGCGCTTGTTCACAGCTCCTCCAACATCTCATCGGAGGTTTCCATTGCGATTCTCGACACAGACGGTAACACGGTAGGAACAGGCACCGGCAACTCTGGAACAGCATTCAACTTCACCGTGCCATCCCCGAATGCTTGGTCTCCGACAAACCCCAATCTGTACAACATCACCTTGAAGATGGGTAGCGATGAGGTCTTCAGCTACACTGGCTTCCGCACCATCTCACATGGTATCGTGGACGGCATCAACCGCCCACTGCTGAACGGAGAGTTCATCTTCATGTTTGGAACCCTCGACCAGGGCTACTGGCCTGATGGACTTCACACTCCACCAAGTGTAGAGGCAATGACGTATGACCTGAAGGTTCTCAAGAACATTGGAATGAACATGGTTCGCAAGCACGTACGTCTAAAATTTGTCCTATGCAGCTTCTCTTGACGGTCAGAGACTAACAATCCGTAGATCAAGGTGGAGCCGGATCTGTTCTACCACGCCTGTGACACCCTCGGTCTGCTTGTCATCCAGGATATGCCAAGTCTGACAGCCAACTCGGCTCGTCTCCCCAACGCCGACCAACAAGCCGAGTTTGAGCGTCAGCTTCAGCTCATGATCGAAGAGCACAAGAGCTACACAAGCATTGTCACTTGGACCATCTACAACGAGGGTTGGGGTCAACTTAGAACACCACCCTACCCGGAAGCCAAACTGGTTGACGTCGTTCGCGGGATTGACCCCACGAGGCTCATCAACGCAAACAGCGGCTGGTTTGACCATGGATCTGGTGACTACGCTGATAACCACCACTACGCTAACCCTCAATGCGGTACACCGTTCTACTCTCTCGCGTCACCTCCCTACGATAACAGGCGCATCGGATTCCAGGGCGAGTTTGGTGGCATCGGACACAACGTGTCGATTGAGCAGTAAGTCTGATATGAAGCTCGATTTCGATCAGGCGAAACTAACACCACATAGTCTCTGGAACGTTCAGCAGGCAATCGACTCGATCAATGCCACTTACGAAATCAACGAAAACCTTGAAGCGTACAACTACCGCGGGCGCGTCCTGCTGAGAGAGTTCCGCGAGCAGGTCGAGATGTACGCCTGCAGCGGCGGTGTCTGGACACAGACGACCGATGTGGAGGGCGAAGTCAACGGTCTCGTCACCTACGATCGCCGCGTTCTCCGACCCGATCTCGCGCAATGGCAGGTCGACATCAAGGCTCTCTTTGACGCTGCGAAGGCCCGAAGCGGTCCCGTCAATGGTACAATGTAAGCAGTGACGGCTACACATCGGTTTTTCCTTTCACTTCTCTTCTTCACACACAACTTATTTGCAACAAAGTTTTTGGGAGATCTAGTAATGCTAAGCGTGGGATACCATAATGAATAGTCCGATCAGGGACGAGGGTCAAATAAGATTCGTTCAATCTGATTCCTGAACCGTATAATGGCCGACGATACCACCATTCCATTTTGAGTTCGATTGTACAACAGTGAAGCGCCGTGTCACATTGTTTCGGACGCTAAGCGCGACCTCGACGATCATAAGCAGGAACTTGTGCCGGTAAGCTGTCCATCGGGACAAAGACGCTGGCGTCATATACGGGCGGGAACAGGATACGTCCAGTGCTATCGCCGTGAGCAGTTGCCGTCATGTTGACATGTAAAAGCCGGAAGACGAAGCAGATTCTGCGAGGCGGAATTCATGGTTCGTAGTACTATGGCACATTGCATTTAAGGCCGGTGTTATAGACTACATATAGAACAGGCCGGTCTGGCATCGGCGAAGTTGAATGATCATGATGTTAATGTCAGTTGACCTGTCATATTGACGCGGATTTTGTTCTTCTTAACCTTTCGGGCCTTGCAGATTTACCTACCAAATCCTGGGTTGACGCACACTTCTAGCTTTAAATCGCTGGCCGTATGGACACAGTCTTGTAGTCCCCGCAAAAAACGCCTCAGTGCTGCTGGCTGCGATTGAAAGACATCGCAGTGGATTCGCTGTATATAAAGTAACTGTAGCCTTCGAATGTGGCCTGTAATACGCTATAGTCTTTGTGCTACTGGGTGATAGATCCGTTGTGGAGGCTGCAATACCGCCTAGAACTTTGCTAATGAACATAGATCTGTCGTCGTTTGACTTAGTGCACAGTCCTCGGAGAGGTGCTTGAAGGTGTATCGGTGAAGCTAATTGAGAAGAAAGCAATTCCCGCTTCGCCGAGACAATTTGCAGAAGAAGAGAGCTTTGCTTTTAGAGAGTTCCAAGCGGAATTATCAATTTGATTGTGTGTTCATCTTGTTCGCCCCACGGACGCCCTAGTACGAAGGTTAATAAACAACTGCAGCTTTGTTCATCATTTGTGGGGGCGAAATCAAACCGAGTCGCGATACACTTAAATACGAAAACTTAAAGGCGCCGTAAGCCGGTGACTTGTCGAAACTCAGCAGAAATTAGGTAGGCGGACTGAATGCAGACTGGCCGGTTGGCAAACACATAAATCTTTGGGCGCTCCCATGTTACCCGCGGCGGGAAATATCGTGACTTCACTTGCTTGATCGTCTCGACATACACTCTTTTTCCACAATGGCTCCTCTTTCGCTCTTTTTCTCGTCGCTCCTTTTCTCCGTTGCGCTCGGTGCCCCCGCCGCCTCCAGTGGCTCAAACCTGGAGAGGGATCTTTCTCTCGTTCAATCTTTCAAGCACAAGATAACCGTCGACCCGTCAGGAGTCACCAAGAACTGGACCGGAAACAACGTCTGCAACTTCGACGGCTTCAGCTGTGCAAAGAACCCCAACACCGGAAACAACGCCCTGTCAGGGATCGATCTCAATGTATTCGGACTTGAGGGCAAGGACCTGGTCCTCGATGGCTTCCTCGACAAGCTGACCGACCTCACCTTCTTCCACGCCAACAGCAACGGCTTCACGGGATCGCTTCCCAAGGACCTTTCGGCTCTCAAGTGGCTGTGGGAAATTGACGTCAGCAACAACAGGCTTTCCGGACCTTTCCCAACTGGTGTCTTCGACCTCAACTTGACTTTCCTCGATCTGCGTTTCAACGAGTTCTCCGGTCCCATCCCGAAGGAGGCTTTCAACCTCGACCTCGATGTTCTTTTCTTGAACGACAACAAGTTCTCGGGCAGCATTCCTAGCAACGTTGGCTCTTCCCCTGTCATCTACTTGACGTTGGCCAACAACAAGCTCAACGGATCCATTCCTAAGAGCATTGGAAGAATGAAGAACGTTCAGGAGATTCTTCTGCTGGGCAACGATTTGTCCGGATCGCTTCCTAAAGACTACAACATCAAGAACCTTACCGTCTTTGACGCTAGCGATAACAAGTTGTCCGGATCGGTTCCCGAGGGACTGTGTAAGCTCGACACTCTGGGAGTCTTGAACCTCACCAGCAACAACTTCAGCGGAACTCTGGGACCGGCCTGCACTGCTCTGCTGAAGAACCACGTTCTTGATGTCACCAACAACTGCATTCAGGGTGTTAAGGGCCAGAAGCCCGCCAGCCAGTGCCAGCGCTTATACCCAAACAAACAAATCAAATATGAGGTTCATATTTGATTGTTTGGCTGATTTCTCGCGCTATATTTGATTGTTTGACTTATTTGACAAATACTTGTTTAATTTGACCGATCTAAATACGTGTATTTAGAGGTGTAAATAGTACAGTAGAATCTGCGCCGAAGGCGCCGGTACTTTTTTACAAAGACCTACTTTAATTCCGGAGGTCCGGTGTTCGAATCCGGGTCCGGGCGGCCCCTTTTTTTCCGTATTTTCTTAGTATATTATTGGTATATTCGGGCCCACCCTTAGATTCTAGATTTGATCAAATATATTAAATATACGGGCTAGAATATTTGATTATTTAACTTACTGAAATTCCTATATTTGACTGTTTGTTTGACTTATTTGTTTGATTGATTTGAATGGGTATGTGCGCTGGCCAGTGCAACCACTAAGGAAATCCGGGAGAGGGATCTGTGGTCTACGGCATGAACGCACGTTACGAGCTCACAGGGGGTTCTACTCTATCATTAGCCACAGATAATATTATTACATAATGCCCCTACAAAGTCTCAGCTCCCAACGACAGGAGTATAACAGTGAAAGGTGACAGACGACCCTACGAGTTCAGGAACCTGTCTCTGTGTGATTATTTGAAATATAGAGTAAACTGCCCCCAAACCTGATATGTACTACCGCAAGTTAAGGATCACGATGGCTCATATTCCCCGCGCATCACAGCCCGGAGCCGAGCGCTGCTGCCGAGATGTAAAATATCATCACTAACCGGCGTCGGCCCCGCTACCCCACGATTTCCGATCCCCGCAAATGTTCACTTTGTTCTGGGGTTGTCTAAGATCTAAGTACCTTGTTATCGAAGAAAGTTAATTCTTTCTGAGTTATAAGTATAAGAATATAGTTTTAATAAAATAGTATAGTACTTATTTAGTACTTAAATTAAGATACTTTTTTAAGCTTATTATAAAAAATAATAATTATATTATTAATTACTTATTATCGAGGTCCGTAAGTAGTATTATAGCTTTAATTATAATAGCTTTATTCGTAATAAGTAAAAAGTCTAATTATAAGTCCTTTAAAAGCCTCTTTTTAAGAGCTATAAGAGCTTCTAAATCTTAAGTTAAAATACTTATTAAAATATTAATAACTAAACTAACCCTACGATAACGGCTTTAATAAATAAATTAAAAAGTAATATTAGAACCCTTGCTAACGTTAAGTACGATTTATAAAGCGTAATAACGCGGCTATAAAGTATTATTAATATATCCTATATTAAAAAGAGGATTATTAATATTAATAAAACGGATAAGGCTATATCAATATAGCGCCTCGGCTTCTTTTTATAGCTCGAGGATTATTACTTTAAATAGTATTAGAAATTTATTAAAAAGCTCTCTCGAGTACTTTAGTATATTTACTACTATCTCTATAATAATAAAACTCCTAGCGCCTACGTATAAAAATAGGTTACTTACTTTTAAATAATAATACTAGCTTACTAATAAGCTATTAAAACTACGATTTTAGTAATCTTTTAATAAAAGAGAGGGTAAAATAGAAAAAAGGATAGGTAAAAAAAGGGTTAAGGTTAAATAGTACGGAATTCGAGGGTAGGGTAGCGTCTATATATACTATAGTAATCCTCTAGTAATATAAAACGATAGAGTTAAATAATAGGGTTATCTAAGATTATATTTATTATTTATTATATAGTTATAATAAGGGCATCGACGTATATATAAAAGAACGGATATTTATTAAAAATAGGAAATAGGCACAAAGCACCCTCTAATATAGAGGGTATAAATAAAGTAGGCCTCGGTAATTATATAACCAAGGTTACGTAACATATATAAGGCTATAAATAGTTAAAACTATTATAATATACCCCCCTAAATAAAATTACGTTTAAAAAAAGCATACTTAACTACCTATATTATTATAAAAAGGTCTATTTAAAGCGGAAAACTAATTAGTAATATTTAAGAATCTATTTATAAAAGGAATTATAGAGTGAATTAGTCTGTACGTAGAGTTATAGGCAAGGGGTAAATTAGCCGTAAATTAGCCGTAAATTAACCTCTATATTTACTATTATAAGTAATTTTAAGGCTATTTTATTAATAAAAAGTATAACCGAAGGGCGGCCTTTGATTAATTAAATAATCGACTTACGGGTTAAGGGTAATAAATATATAAATCTTTTACTACTACCCACAGTACTAACTTTTCTGTTTTTTTTTAACTTATACTTATATTACTACTATACGTATATATTCTTATTTTTCGTTTTTATACCCGCGTTTTTATATATACGTATCGTTAAAAAAAGGATCTTAGTTAATAGTATCGTATTTAAATACTTATTTATAAATAAATAGTTAAAGTTTACGTTTATATTATTATAATACGGGAGGTTAGGAAACGTAAGCTTAAAGCTATAGCTTTAAAGAAAAGCGGTAGCTCTTTTACTCCTTATAACGGGCTTCAAAAGGGTAAGTAATATTCCTTTATCTTATTCTTTATTAATAATACGGCCTTATTTATTTAATATTTTTAATCTAATTATTTTATTTAATAAGTAACGGCCTTATAACTAAATAAGTCATTTAAAAAGGTAATAAAAATAAAAAGGGTTTATAACCCCCTCTCTCGCTCCCTTTTAAAAATAAAAAAGAGGTCCTCGTTTTTTAAGAAGACGGTATAAGTAAAATAGGTTTATTACTCCCTCCCTTACCTTTTTTTAAATAAAATAATAAAAAAAAAAGAACTTTTTTTAGGGGAATAGTATAAATAAAGAGGGTTTATAACCCCCTCCCTTACTTTCTTTTTAAAAAGTATAGAGTAGTTAACTATATATATAATACCTTTTTACTTATTATTATTTATAATACTAATTCTTAATAACGGACCCTCCCGGTACTATTTATAGTACTAAAGTTGAATATAAGTTAGTACTTTTATTTTTTTATTTAGTTACGAATACTTCGAGTATATTAAGAGCGCCCTTAATAACTATTTAAATAGTACGTACTTCTCGAGTTCGTATATTAATAATAAATATTAACGTTACTAAACTTATAAAAAGTCGGGTTATGCCCCTATTTTTAAGGGGTATATACGGGACCTAGGTATAAAGTTCTTATACTTTAAATAGGAAATAATGAAATAAGTAGTAATAGACGTAGTTTTAGTTATATTTAATAAAGTAGGTCTTAAATAAACTATCCTTATCTTATTTTTTATTTATAATTTAATATATAGTCCCTAACTTATATAATAATAATATTATATAAGGCCCTTAAGTATAACGGTTTCTTAAGTAAGGATAAAAGTAAGGGGGTTTATATAGTAGTTTTTTTTCGGGCTTTATAAGTATAAAAGATCGACCTTAACGGGATTACGCTTTTAAGGGAAATTATATAATATAATATACTGTTTAATTATATAATACGCATGATATATCCTAAGTACGTGCTTAATATAATATAATAATTTTAATATAAAAGCTACTATTTAATTTAGGATAAGTAAGCTGCCTTACTACTTATTAATAATAGGCTAAGTAATATACTTACGTAGTAGCGATAGTTAAAAAGGTTAATAATAAAAGTTAGCCGTAATAGTTAGCTATAATAACTAGCCGTAATAATTAGAGGTAGCTTTCTTTAACTATAGACGTTCTAAACTTTAATAATAATATAAAGGTTTTTAAAAAAAGGGCTAATAAGTTAATATTTACTACTCGTACTAGAGCTCGTAAAGATTTTTTTTATTCTTATCGCTTCTAATATTACCCAAAGCTACTCTCTATTTAAATTAAATAAATTTACTAAATAAATTTACTAAATAAATCTAGTAAATAAATTTACTACACAAACTTATTAATATATAAACTACTTAATAAGAACTTACTTTCTTAGTATATAATTAGTAATTAGTAAGCTAAAAATACCCGTTAATAAGTCTACTCCTTTTAAGCTAGGCGCCCTTTTTAACTAGCTTAATACTATAGTTATTATAACTAACGTAAATATACCCGAGGAGTAGTAAAATACTTTTTAATAATACGGAATTTAGCTAGGTAATATTATAAGTATTATAAATAGCTAGGCTAGTATAAATATTAGGATTTAGTATATTAATACTAGTTTAGTTATAATAATTATAATAAATAAGCTAGAGGTATATATAGTTAAAATAATAAGCTAATACTTTAAATAGCTCTTATAGGACCCCCCGGGTAGTAATAATACTTATATAAAAAAAGGGATTATATTAGACCTAGTTACCTATACGGGCTAGTACTAGGAGGTCCTATACGTGTTAGAGTAGGTAAAGCTCGCCCTATAAGTAGCTAGAAGCGGTAGAAAGTTAGGAGCTATTTTAATTAGTAGTTAGGTATAGAGCGCAATATACCCAGTTTTCCCTAATACGTAATATATAGTACGGCCCCGGCAGATTGCTCCGTCGGGGGGCCGCTACTATAGTATATTAATCGCCTTTTTAATAGCTAAATACTGCCCCTTATTTTCTCCCCTTATCTTATTTAATAATAACCTCTCTTTATTAATATTCCTATTGAAT